>CM040395.1:54806621-55241621 GCA_022702515.1 Ilyophis sp. 1 JC-2022 | reverse complement strand
GCCTAGTGTAAGCCGTGAAGTTGAGCCTACACACGAAGTTAATGTAGCCTCCCACCTGAAAAGCGTACTTCCAACCGTGCTGTCAGGGCAAAGTGGATCGCAACCTACCATCACCTCAAAGAGGGTATGTCACGATAGACGAGCGGAGTAGTGGTGGAAATTACGAATCACTTTACTGATTCGAATAGTTCAGTTCAGTTCAGTACAAAGATTCTAGTCACTGACTATGTGATTTGTTCACTGGGGTCAGTTGCGCAAGCGCACGAATATTCCAACAGCATGCATGATCAGTTCACTATAGCTACTCGTAGATCAGTATATCATTTGTAGGTATTGTGCAAAATGATTCAAGTCAAAAGCACTGCAAGTAAAAAATATAAACTTTTTCTATAAACCTCGTATGAACTTTTTGTATTTTTTCCTTGTAGTTATATAGTTTTATGGATTAGGCTTATATGGCCGCTCCAGGTGAGCGTTCTAAATATGGATTAGAAACTACGGAAAGATATGACAATGGCGTGGTAAGTAACCTATTGTAAAACATTGCATTTTCAAATGGTAAAGTTGTCAAAAGGGTGACAAGGGCCATAGTTTATCCTCTTTTTTTTTTAAAGCAGATGATTCTTTTCTCCCAAATTGAATGTCGATGTTCAGTCATCTATGGGGGGAGCCCTTATACATTATTACATTACATTATAGGCATTTAGCAGATGCTCTTATCCAGAGCGACTTACACAGCATTTATTTTGCATTTATACATAGTATCCATTCATACAGCTGGATATATACTGAAGCAATGCAGGTGAAGTACCTTGCTCAAGGGTACAACGGCAGTGTCCGACCTGGGAATCGAACCGGCAACCTTTCGGTTACAAACCCAGTTCCTTAACCATTATACCACACTGCCGCATACAAAGGGTTGAGCTAGGTGCACTGATGTAGCATAGTGCTATTAATCACCCTGTTTGTCAGTAGGCTACTAGATTAAAATAGCGGTTCAGATTAAAATAGCAATCATTCACGCAGTGCGTGATCTAGACTCAAATTACCTGACAACAAAATGGCTTTAGCTAAACTTCTTACTGAATTTCAAGTGTAAAGAAGAAACAAACGTATAGCCACATATTGGTTATATTTGTGTAGCCTATATAAAACATGGTTATAGCATATTAGGCCTTTTTAAAATAGCCTACATTTATTGTGCTATTTTGATACAAAAGAAAACACGAATGTGCTTCATTTAATCAATATCATTATTACAGATTTGAAATGGTTTAATAACAGGCAGACTTTCATTAACTCTTAGTTTGATAGATACAGAATAGACCTACATTGAATATGTACAATATAGCCTACAGTAGCCTATGCGATTTTGATTAGAAATGCTTGAACTGTTTTGCTTTCGGTAACGTTACGTTGGGTGGACGTCAGATGCCAGTAGGTAGGCTACAGGTTCCGATCAAGATTGCAGGCTATATTTTTTAAATGTGAAACTGTACCAAAAAACAGTTGACCGGGCTATATTATTTTACTAATACCCCCGCCATTTGTTGCTAACTAATTTATTAGGCTATTGAGTAGCCCGTAGCCTATGCAGAGAGTAACTGATTCGGTTGACAGTTATGTAGGCTACTGCGGTGCGGTAGTCAGCAGTTCATATAGGCTAGTCAGTTCAGTAGGACTCACTGAGGTTGATGGTTGAAAAGGACATGATGCCAATAAGCACCATTGACGGTGAGAGATTTCGAGAGCTAATAAACGGGCTGCGCACACGACTCGCTCCCGACCACGTAGCTTAAATGTTCTTGAATAAAAATACGTAGGTCTATCTAGTATGCATATGAGGAGCCTATTCAAAACATATTAGCCTATGATTTAAGTTGACTGTTCTAGGCTAGGTCTACTAGTTTAACTGTCGCCTTTCCATTTCATGCGAGATTATGTTAATGCTGCTAGCGGCTAGCGGAGCAACGGTTTCGCTTGCAGCTGATGAGATGGAGAAAATTTATTTTCTGTTGAAGTAGCCTATACACGCCTTCATATTCTATTTTTGTTACGCTGCAATAATGCCTGTTTCTCAAATGTTACAATAAATCTTTGATTGAGGAATATAACATGCATTTTGTATTCTGTATATCATAAGCTATATTTAGTATATTATGTTATCAATTAATCGACTATTGTTTGTTAAGGTTAACAACTATCGATTAAGGAAATTCCTTAAAATTTGCATCCCTAACCTGAACCCAAACATTATCCCATACTCCTGGTTTTTCACTCAGAATAATGGACCAGTGGAGTAAATGCAAACTCAAGAAATGTATTTCAAATACATTTGGAATACAGAGGCTATTCTAAATTGTGTTCTAAGTGTATTTTAAGTGTTCGTAGGCATTGCCTGTTCTCTTATCAAATACCCCCCAACATTTGTACAGTATATTACGTTAAAATCATACAATATAAAGTAAAGCTTCAAAATTAATTTCTGCAGAGCAGGTAAATGTAGAGCACACACAGGTCACTAATATGTAATGCTTAAACCATAATGAGAATGATTTTGATCAGCAGGCATTCAAATTTAATAATTAGATTTGCCAGAGAGTATCTTCATCACAGAGGAACCTTGCAATCAGACGGATCTTAAAATTCCTCAAGTGAAATGTTGCGTATAACTGTACAAGTGATGTTATATATTTGTAACAAGGACTAATATAAACATATTATCAACATAGTGTCATGTAACATAACAGCATTCACACCACGATGTGAATATATACATTTGAACCATTTCCACTACTGCACACATTGCACGTTCTATACGTGGGATTCATTTTTTACTGGATGCGTTTATGTTGGGCTGTCTGTGGGTGTTTATAAAAGACAGGATTTTTTGAGGATGCACTATAAATAGGCCCTTAAAAGTGGGATAGTAAATTCCAGAGATTGCTGGAGGATTATTCTGGCACAATTTCAGGGAATTGTTATGTTGGGTCCTTGGCCAGGAAGAGATGGGGAATGTTGCCAGACTAACTCAATGCCATGTCCTCCCTGTTTTTTTAATGATTTCCTCCACACCTCCTTTACCCCGTTGCTTTATTTCCCCCAAATCCTATTTCTTGATGCTCATAGCTACTGTTCCAGCCAAGCCACTTCTCTCTTTCTCCCGTTTTCTATGGGTGCAGATACATAATTGGGTTGTGTATGCGTGTGTTAGATGTGATGAAGTGCGATCCCTCTTTTAAAATGAGCGGCGATTTGATTGAGTCACGTTGCGACATTGCTCCCGCAAACCTCCGCGCTCCCTCTGAACCTCCCTCAACGGCAACCCCACTCCACTGTCCCGCCCTACGTCCCCGCAGACACGAGTGACCCCCAAAGCTGATTTAGCGCGCCGGGTTCTGACTTCAAAGGTGAGCGGAGAAACGGCGGTAATTCGCCACCTTGCCGTGGGCCGCTGTATGGCAGGTGCGCGGAAACGAGAAGGAGAGACCGAGCCTGGAAGATCCTGCTGCCGTTTGTTTTCCCACAATTCTCTGGCAGAAATACTTTCTATCACAAGCCCCCTCACCGCCCCCCCTCCCCCCCCCCCCTCCCTCCCTTTCCTTCCTTCCTTCCCCAAGGCTACAACTTTCTAATTATCAAAGCAGCTGATTGGCTCCAGCATCCGCGCCAGTGATTGGCTCCCCTTCTTCTCCTTTTGTGAGCACGTCGTCAGCTCCAAAGGGGTGATGGGGGATTTTTGTTAAGGCATTGAAGTCACACTAGTTGTTTAACTTGAGCTAATTGAGTCCAAAGGGACCCGGTGATTGATTTTCTGTTTGAGCGCGACAACTGCTGCTTCAGAAGCCATTCTCTCTTCCTGTGTAAATGAACCGCACCGCGCCCTTGTCCCTGTCACGTGAACGAGAGGCGGTGTTCACGCCTCCTCTTTCCCTTGAGGCTTTTGATCTAAAAAGTGGTGCCAGCACGTGAGAGCCATTGGGACGAGCACGCGTTTGCCTCTTGGAATGCATCCACCGATGGCGAGTGTATCAGATCGAAGCTTCCTATTTTTTTTTCAGACGTACACCAATGATTGCCTTTGCTGAACCCAATATATATATATACAGTACATATATATATTTTTTATTTTTATTTTAATTTTTTATTTTAAAGGGCAATTTCCAGCTGGAACAATGCAGTTGCTGTTTCAGCACCATGGACAGCACTCTACACAGTAAACAATTGGCATATGCCTATAATATGCATTATGTGTTTCTGAAGTCTATAATATTGCAATGTTAGAACATAATGTAATAGAATACACGTGTTTATTACTGATTAAACATTCAATGGCAGTTTGTATTCAGCTATTGGGTAAAAATATAAAAACATAACAATAAAGCTTAGATCAAAAACAATGCATAAATATGACACTGAGCACATAATGTTCCTGATGATCCCCAGGCATATACAAGTATAATAATAATTGCTATAAACAATAAACATTGGATTACTTGGTTATTTGGAAGTATTTTTTACCAGGTAGGATATATATCTTGATGTATACTGTGCTGGTATACTGTTTTATACTTTAGAACTTCACATATTTGAACATATAGAATCAAGTGTATATAATTAAGCTTCAAGTATACTGGGGTATATACAATTTGTCACATGGCTAGCATTTGCTTATTAGCCTACCTTTGGTTACATTAGTACCTTTGGTTACATACATTAGTGACCTTCTAGTGACCATTTGTATGTATTTCCTTGCTATTTATATTAATATTTCTCCTGTTGTTCATGTTATTTATTTGATAGCTAATGTATCCTGCAAGATGATGGTTTTAGCTATGTTTAATCATTTTTGCAAACAACACCACGACCATTTGAATAATAATAATAATAATAATAATAATAATAACAATAATAAAAATAATAACAATAATAATAATAATAATAATAATAACAGCAACAACAACAACACTAATACTAATAATAATAACAATAATAATCAGTAATACATAATAATAACCAGCTATAACTAATCTATCTATAGCCAACTGGCTATGCAAAGCTCTTCCAGGTGGCAGGATATGTTATGCCACCGCAAACCACATTTTATGTTTTGTTAACAGGAGAACAACTCGTATTCCCATAATAAGCTTCCATTCAATCATCTTTGTTTCAACACTATGTGATGATGTTATGTCAGCATATGCGTGAGGAAGAGGAGCTTCAGCTTGACAGGCGGAGAGTGAGCGTTGCTGTGAGAGTTGCTCAAGGAGGGAGAACCATTTAAGAGTGGATGTGTGAAAGGGGGGGAGAAAGAGGAGTGTCACAGGAAAAGGGCAGACAGAGTTGAAGAAGGATGGGATTAGAAAAGCAAATTATGCAACCGGCGCAGATCTGGTGGTCAAGGGTTCAGTCACGGCCCGGGGGCGGAATCATCAGCCTCTTCCACTGCCTTCTCTAGAGCTGCCCTTCAGATGCATGCGCCAAACCCCCCAAACACTCTCACACCCCCCAAACACTCCCACACCCCCCCACACTCCCACACCCCCCAAACACTCTCACACCCCCCCACACTCCCACACCCCCCAAACACTCCCACACCCCCCCACACTCCCACACCCCCCCACACTCCCACACCCCCCCCACACTCCCACACCCCCCACACTCCCACCCCCCCAACACTCCCACACCACCCAAACACTCCCACGCCCCCCAAACACTCCCACATTCCTTTTTGTGGTATTTTTCTGCAAAATGACAGTAAAGGTGCTGTTGACATAATCTAATCAAAGGTGATCTTTCTCTCTCTCTCTTTCTCTCTCTCTCTCTCTCTCTCTCTCAATTTCAATTTTAATTTATTGTGCTTTATTGGCATGAAATGTGTGTGTGTGTGTGGGAAGTGTGTGGGAAGCGTGTGGCACCGGGGGTACAACCATTATCAGCTTAGTGCACACAAACATGAACACTCAAACGTACTGAAAGCATATATACAATTTAGAAGACAGTTTCACTAAGACACAGACAGTATTAGTCTGAGCTGTTTTTATATATGTGTATAAGCAATAACAATATATTTTTTTCAGTAAAAAATTATCTATATATAGCACTACATTTTCTACACTACTGTACAAAATAGCTCCAGCTAAACTGCCACTGCATGGCAAGCAAAATATATTCTCTTTGGAAAGCAAATACATAACATTGGCTTGACCCTCCCATCTTTTGAGGGCAACCGATTGTTGGAAATGTCAGCATATTGTAGTTTATTATGCTCACAGGTCTGGCAGCATCCATATGAATCCCCTTTCTATTTGTTTAGCTCCTTTTAGTCGGCTTAATCCCAGTCTTTATAATGCACTGGGAGGACTTTTAAAGTGTGACTGTTTAATCAATAGGTAAATAAGCATTGTTTACCAGAGTGGCTGTGCTTTAGAGGCCTCCACGAAGCCCAGTCTGTTACGGCACGCAAAGAGTTTCCCTCGCGCAAAACAACGCCACCGCATACAAGGCCTCACGTTACGACGACCTGCTTTCCGTTTTCATTCGAGACCGTTTGATATCCATCGTAAATTGACCGCCGGGGGTTCATCCACAACATAAAGCGGCGTGAGTTACGCGGTGGCGTTACACAAGCGGGCGCCTGATGGTGAACGATGGCAGCAAACCTGACATCGAAGGTGGCATCAGAGTGCACTCTGCATAATGCAGCTTTGGAAATGTGGGTCTGTGGGGAGTGGTGGGGGTGGGGGGGGGGGGCGGTTACTACAAGAACTGGAGGCAGGAGGAGGAAGGGGGGTCCTTTTTCGTCGTTAGTCATGGACGAGAAAGTCAAAAGTGATCATTAAGGTTTCTGATGTGCCTTTGATTTTTAAAAGCACACATGGTCGCCCGTAATATCTTGTGAGAGCTGCAATTAAGTGGCGGCCACGTTGGCCTGTAGAGATGGGTAATTATTTTGTGGGAAAATAATCCCGCCGTAATCCCTTCTGTCCCCTCAGGCTGGTCGCCTCTCCTCACAAGGGAGGATGAGTGCAGTTGTTTGTTTATTTGTATCTGTTATCTGCTCCCTCAGTCCAGTCCCATTCAATCGTCAGCAGTAGATTTGTTGACTCTCTTGGACACTGGGTAACAGGAAATGCAAACTAAAAAGATTGTGAAAGCGTTTTTTATCTTGTCACTTTCTTATGGTGTTCTCAAAAGGCAGGCCTTCAATTCATATTTCCCCTCTCATTAATTTTTTAATGACTGATATCCATTTTAAGCCTGTATTAGCCTACCTGAATTCCTCAGACACGAGCTGATGGGATTTCAATCGTATAGCAAGCTTTTCATTCCTGGGAAGCAGCGCTTTGAGAGTGCGTTTTATTTTAGTCATGCATGAAAGGTTAAATGTTGCCTTCTCCCTTGCTGCCTGCCCGTAGCTTTTTGGTTGCCGCCATGTTTAAATGATAAGCTGCATAATCACGAGGCCATACAGTCTGAGTGTTGCAGTGTGCTGAAAAACCTTTTACTCCCCTTAGTTTTGACACTGGCTATCATACGGGGGCGCAGGAACACTGAGATGATATGGAGTGTCAGTGTAATTGAATTTGGGCAGAGAGGTAACAATGGGAATCTCTGCTTTAATAATATAAAGGAAATGATGCAAGACTTGATGCGCGGACGATCGTGGCGGTGGCGTTTCGGTGGTGGCATTTGTGGATGACGAAGCTGTCAGCAACTTTTAATGGAGGAGTGAACCTTTGGGGAAATCTTGGTAGTGCTCGCTAACCGCTTGACGCTTCCATTCAACAAGCTATTTTACTCAGACATCTTGCAACTGCCGTACGGGTGTGTTCTTATTTAAATATGGTTTCTTTTAGAAGCCCTTGGTTATGCCTAGAATATACTGTACATTTGTGTATGGACTTAATGTAGGTAATAAATATAATGGAGATATATTATTCATAATTTATTTGTAAGTCTATTGTATACATTTCATTGGTTATATGGACATGGGTTATATTATTATGGACAATCATTTCAATAGCTGCCTAAAAAAATAAAAGAAATAAGAAAATGTCAGAGATTGATATCACAGGCTACAATACACGCGATATATATGCTATTTACAAAATATGGCAGTGCAATTCTGTGTGTACAGCGTGATTCTTTGAGTTCACATTATTTCACGTTTAGGCACCGCCAACTGTGAGGATCACAGCGCTGAACTTTAGAGCTGGTGGTGGTAAGTATGGGGCGCTGTTGCTATTACCGTCAGAATGGTTGCTCAGAAATGCTCACCTCAGTTGCCCCACTGGCGTCCCAGCCACTTGTGAGCAAAGTATGGCTCTCCAGAGAAGGGTGTCCGGCCGCTATGCAGCTAAATAATACAGTGCAGCGTTACAGCCACTTGATGCGAGCGCGACTGTATTTATGCATTTGTTCGGCAGGCACCCTCGTCTGCAGCAACTCGCAGAGCGTTAGGCGGTGCGAGTACAGTACATTCATTATTTTAACAGCATTAGAGTTGTATTTTATTAATAATACTATATCCCTAAACTGTGTCAGGAAGACAAAGGTTTTTCCAGCATGTTATTTACTCTGCTTCTCCTGCTGCATTTGGTTCCAGCTGGCAGACGTAGCAGTGATTAATTTGTTAATAACCAGCCTTGTGAATCAGAATTAAGATTAATATGAGGCACTTGCAGGTTTATTCGCAACTGTGAGCAACAAAGACAGCGCGAGTGAGAATGTGAAAGTGGGGTCTATTATGGGGTCTATGAATGATTTATCGAGCGTTAGCAAAAGGCTAGGTGCTAATTGTTGTGAAATAGAGGTGTGTTTATACTTACTTACCGTTGTCTCAATTTAATGACGCTGGGATGGGTTCGAATGTTTCTGCCTTTATTGCATGTGTAATTGGGGTAAGCATGGTTTACTGCAATAACGTTGTTTTAATGTTCCTTAGTAGTCCCCCGATGCGTTTCGGAGTTTATTAGCAAAGGCCTTACAAGTAATCAACATGATACAGTATAGCTTTCATTCTGTAGCTCAGACTGACAGTGCAGTCAGCGAATGGGCACATCAGTGGAATATAATGTGTGTGAGCGCGCGCGCGCGCGTGTGTGTGTTGTGCACTCCAGCACCACTGTCCATAGAAGAGCCTGACAACGGATCAACGGATGGATCACTAGTATTAATGTGAGTGCTTTTGGCTGATGGTGAAAGACGCCGGCACATAATATGTGAGTGAATGGACAGTGCAAAGCAATAAATACAGAACATAAAACAACCTCACTGTTCTGCCACTGTGCTTTTGCACTTGTCTTTGGTGCTAAATAGACTCACTCTGCCTGTCCAACTATGCGAATGGTAGATGCGGGTGGCGCTGATGTGAGCTACGTAAGAATGTCAGCCAAGCAAAAGAAACAGCGTATAATGTGTGCGCCACAGCGCTGTGTACAGAACCTATGCAGAGTCATTCCAGGATACCGTAGACATTCATATTCTATGCGCTGTCAGTGCCAACGGAAACTGACAAACCTTTAGGATCATGGATGATTGTGATCTCTGAAAGTGGCCTCTCTGGAAATTGAAACACACCTGCCATTTAGCTGCGCTCATGTTTCCCCCGTGCATTGTGCATTTTAGATGCTCTGTGCCATTAAATCGCACGTTGATCATGGAGCGACGTTCCATCGAGAGACCTTTTGTATTGCAGTCGCTATTCTCTCTTCAGAGCGCAAGGTAACGTCGCGGTCTGCCGCGATGCGCTGTTACTGTATACAATTAATTCAAGTCATCCGGCCGGCAATTTGCAGCGAGCTTTAAAAGGCTCTGCTTTTGTTTCTCTTTAATTTGACTCTCCTTTTAAACGTGTGCTGGTAGGCTTATTCAAAATGAACGTCAAAGTCGCGGGTTGAAATATGAACTCGTTGCTCTCAGCTGCACTGCTGCAGCCTGTGGCTTAAGACCGCTCTTGCTACCTGAATGGTGTGTTTTGAGATACAGAACCCCCGTGCTTGCGTCTTTATTGTGCGTATAAAATGATGTATCTGTGATGATATTGCTCTCGTAAACTGCCTTGTAAAGTGTGGCTCTTCTAAAAATTTTGCAGTTGCATTTCGAGAAAGCAGAGTTAACAGATGGAGAGAAAGGTAAAAGAATGAAGGCAGTTCTCGCCAATACTGTGTGCACAATAACTCCTGTCATGTCTGCCAAACTGTGCTGTATATTAAGACCCTTGACAGTGAGCGGGGTCAGTGCTGAATCAGCCTGTTACTCCCCATAAGCCCATCATGAAGGATTGTGGGATAGCATTTTAATTGAGCCAAGGCTTACTCCCATGGACATAACTGATGCTGTCTCTCTCTCCTCTCACCTGCCCCATCTCTCTCTCTCTCTCTCTCTCTCTCTCTCTCTCTCTCTCTCTCTCTCTCTCTCTCTCACTCTCTCTCTCTCACTCTCTCTCACACACACACACACACACACACACACACACACACACACACACCACACCGTGTTTCTACCCTTCCCACAGTCCCTCAGGAGTCAACGTGATTGATTGCTTTAATATTTATCCCAGTGTGTTCAGTCTGAACCTGAAAATGTATAAAATAGATTAATTTATGAAACCTAAAAGGAGGATAGATGGGGGTGGGGTGAAACATGTAGTGATGGGGGTTTGGAGGCTGGCCTAAATTAAGGGAAATTTACCAGAAACATACATACATATAATTTCTTCATTAATTCAACGGGAGTCCAATAAAAACATATTGTAATTAAGAACACGGTATGTCCCTGTGCCCTTCCATTTGATCTTTAGTGAGACAGAAGCTGGCTGTACAGGTATACCAGCTGGCTCAAAACCACCAATCTTGCTTGGCTATAGTCACAAATAGTACATCAGCTAACTTAGCTTCAGTGCTGGGAAGTTAAGTTGGGTCAAGTTCGATGTTAGCTGAACGCTTGAGTTATAATGATCTCAGTGCCGAAGAATGGGCGGTTATTATTACGTAGCAGCACGTGTGTGTGTCTGTGTGTGTGTGCATGCGCGCGTTGTGTTAGTTTGCAGTTGGGACGATACAAAATTCAGCAGGCATACAGGGAATTGTTGGTAAGGGATGGTCTCACAATGGCATGAGACAGCTTGGGAATTTAGACCTTTGGGAATTCCGCAGACTTGCTAACAAGCCTCGTCAAACAGGGACCACGCTGCCTCTGTCTTTGATGTATGAAGGGTTTTCACGCGGGGACGATTCTGACAAGGTAGTCCTCTGTAAACAGAAAGTTAGTGTCCCTGTGCGCCTCCTCTTTTACTGCCCTCCGCCCCGCTGCGCGGTGCCTATTTATTCTTCATATTTGCATTGAAGCTCTGTTGTTCATCATTCAGGAAAGGGGGGTGGGGGCGTAGGGGACTTCCCACATAAGGGGAAGTGGGGAGCAAACGGGAGCCTAAATCGGCTGTCAGCGTTTCTTCTGAGATTCTTCAGCGTTTGACACTTTCTTACATTTTTTTTTTTCCTCAGGAATTTTTTTATTTTTCTTGATAGTGTTCACAAATGTTTATTTTTCAAATGAAAGGTGACGAGCCCTTGTCTCACCCCTTTAAAAGTAAGGACTTCTCAGCAGTCACTTTTTGGGATTACCTAGCTAAAACATGGCGCTTTAAGTCTCTCGTAAAAATTCCATTTTAACTCTGCGTCTTGATGATCTGTTGCCGACAGCACTTTAAATGACATGCGCTTAAAATACCTAAACAATCATCTGAAAGAAACATACAGGATTGATGGCTCTTTGATGTGACCAGGTTTCAAAGAGCGCAGACAGGCGATGCCGAAGTACAGCGATAAGAGATTACTTTTAATCTTTTTCATGCCATATTCATCGAACAAAAAGGCATTGTGAAGGGTCGCTCAATGGAACACATGTGTAAGCAGGCCCGTGGTTAATGAACGGAAATGTTTTCTGAGAAGGCCTTTTTAAAAAATCTAAAATTGGCAATGATGTGGCGCCTGATAAGGTGACTCCGGATACGTGCCCCCGAAACCACGCGGTGCGAGGCCCCCCATCACTTCCGATCCCTTGTCTTATCACCTCGCAGCAAGGAAAAGCCATCAAAAAAAGGGGGAGGGGGGGCGAACGATAGCAGATGTCCCCCAAATTGATATCCTCTGTTCACATTGGACATTTGATTTAGCCATCTGCTTACACGCATTAACCACATCCCCATTAAAAGCGAATGCGCCGAGATGTTTTGCGGTGTTTTGTACACACCTGGTCTCGCGATACGTTCCCAGGATGGAACTAATTCAAGGATGACAGCGAAATGACTCGCTAACAAAAACAAATCGCTTTTCTCATTTAAATCCTCCTGTAAATGTACCAAAAAATCAAGCCTTTTCATCCGCCGATAGACGGAAAAAAAAAGTGATTCTTTACAATGGCATGCCCTCTCATTTAACAATGATTTGGTCTTTGAGCTCGTTCGCTATTGAGCAGCGATTCACATCCACTTTCAGTTGTGTTGAAAGAAGAAAAAGGAAAAAAAGATTGTGTGCATGCGCAGGCCTTTGGAGATAACGTTTCAGAGGAGAAGAAAGGATCGTGCCGAAAGTTGTGCGTACGGAGCCGAGAGGGGAGGAGGTTTTTGCAGATTGGATTTCTTACATTAACATAGTCATGAAATATGATCAATGGCTTTAAATAATATTTGAATTTTTCATTTCTTTTTCAGCCTGTTTCTTTTGAAAGTGGATGACTGTGAGGCATTAGACTCGGGATATACCGTGACGTCTCTGCATTCTTTGCATAGGGCTCAGGATATCATCCGCTACACACGCGATCTTCTCATTCTCAATGTGAGCCCTGGGCATAGGGCATTGTGGGAATTATAGAGGAGGCATGGTCCATATGGAACCATATAAATCTTCTCATTCTCAATGTGAGCCCTGGGCATAGGGCATTGTGGGAATTATAGAGGAGGCATGGTCCATATGGAACCATATAAATCTTCTCATTCTCAATGTGAGTCCTGGGCATAGGGCATTGTGGGAATTATAGAGGAGGCATGGTCCATATGGAACCATATAAATCTTCTCATTCTCAATGTGAGCCTGGGCATAGGGCATTGTGGGAATTATAGAGGAGGCATGGTCCAT
This sequence comes from Ilyophis sp. 1 JC-2022, assembly GCA_022702515.1. Taxonomy (NCBI): domain Eukaryota; kingdom Metazoa; phylum Chordata; class Actinopteri; order Anguilliformes; family Synaphobranchidae; genus Ilyophis; species Ilyophis sp. 1 JC-2022. Next base: position 55,228,482 of record CM040395.1, on the reverse strand, counting down.
ATGGAACCATATAAATCTTCTCATTCTCAATGTGAGTCCTGGGCATAGGGCATTGTGGAATTATAGAGGAGGCATGGTCCATATGGAACCATATAAATCTTCTCATTCTCAATGTGAGTCCTGGGCATAGGGCATTGTGGGAATTATAGAGGAGGCATGGTCCATATGGAACCATATAAATCTTCTCATTCTCAATGTGAGTCCTGGGCATAGGGCATTGTGGGAATTATAGAGGAGGCATGGTCCATATGGAACCATATAAATCTTCTCATTCTCAATGTGAGTCCTGGGCATAGGGCATTGTGGGAATTATAGAGGAGGCATGGTCCATATGGAACCATATAAATCTTCTCATTCTCAATGTGAGTCCTGGGCATAGGGCATTGTGGGAATTATAGAGGAGGCATGGTCCATATGGAACCATATAAATCTTCTCATTCTCAATGTGAGTCCTGGGCATAGGGCATTGTGGGAATTATAGAGGAGGCATGGTCCATATGGAACCATATGGAATTTCAGCTGAATACCTAATGTGCTATATAATGTATACACTGTTCCCATTAATTTATATATGGTATGACTCATATTACTCTTCTCATATTAACTATTTGTTTAGATTTGATGATGTGACCAAATAATTATAGATATTTTAGCAGACTTCTATAATTAATTCCAGTGTTTCATCTTATTTCTAATGGGAAAAAAAAATCCATAGGTACAATGTAAAAAATATACTTTGATCACACATGCATGTTTACTGTGTGGTTACATAATGGCAACTGGGTGCTTAACATGCATTTCCGGTGAACATTTGACAGAGCTCCGCAAATAGGCCCCTGGTGCATACCTACTGCTAAAGTAAGGGTAATTTCTTTCACTTATGTACTCTTGAGAGTAACACTGATGCTCTCTACTTCCTAAGTCTCTCTGGATAGAATGCAATGTATTTGTCCTGCACACATGCATGCATCCAGTGAATACCCATCGTTTTGCCAAGGGAATATACTGGTGTTGATGTGTTCTGTTGGCTGCTAGCCTCCTATCCCCATGGGGCCTATGGTGCAGTGGCCTCACTTATTCCAGGTTACTAATTGTGGGGTGTTTCTTTTCTATCCCAGTGTATCTCTTGTTTTCTGCCCCTGTCTCCAGTAATGCAGGACACTCTGTCACAAATAGGGAGGCATTCACACCCCAGCTATATCAACTTTCAACAAGGGCTCTGTGTACACGGCGAGGGAACGGGCGCGGGAGCAGGGGTGTGAATGTGCGTGTTTGTACACACACAAACACGTACACACATTCACACCTCCACACCTCGTCTTCCATTCCCGTGCCGTGTGAGAGACCGACAACCACGGAAGCACATTTGTGTGCGCAGGTATCCTGCGAGCGGGCGAGCAGCAGCGGAGTCATTTTGAGTCCATTATATTCTTTCCAGAGATAATCACGCGCGGCAAAACGAAACCAGCTCCGCGGTTTTTGATGTTGCGCGTCAGGATCGTATGCAAACAAGCCGCATTTAGCATTTCGAGTTGTATTTATTGATTTATTTATTGTTAATTTTAGCAATCGACAAACACATAATGATGTAAGTTCTAAAAAAAGAGAACACAACTTTTGTACGTACCTGCTATGGAAATAAATAAATAAATAATCAACATATTCAAGAGCTTGCGGCGCAGCTCCAAATGTACATCTATGATTACAGCAGCACCTCCTCAGCCATGGTAAAAATAAACCACAGCAAAGTCACCCTTGAGCAAGCAATTATAGTCGGCATAGGAGGAGAATGGATTTAAAATGAGCTTGCTGTTTATTTCAATATTTATTTATTATGTATTTATCTTCTCATGAATGCAGTTGATTAATGGTATACACAATGCATAATTTGTCACTGTTACCAAACATAGGTTCACCTTGACTTAAAATGTGTCTTGCCGTAATAAACCCGCATTCTACTTACTTGTGCATCTCATAATTAATACTTGCTAGAGGGAAATCAGTGGGCTGGACACAGACTGTGGTGAACAAACAAATTCATAAGCAAGTTCATATCATACAAAGAGCAATAATTAGCAAGACTATGACACTGGGAGTATGTACTTTAGCTTTGTAGCACGCTCACATTCCACGTGTGTGTATGTGTGTAGAAATATATTTCAACAGGGAATATCTACGCACGCACGCCCACACACACGCGCACACACACTCACACACTAGTGACACATTAAAGTGGCAATCACACCCAGCTGGGTTAATGTCTCTGATGTAGACACACACTCCTCCAGGCTCCAGGATTGAACAGCTGATATGACTCAGTTTGGCCAGGGCAGATGCTCCATACAGCAGAGTACAAAAACAGCGATTGTGCAGATAATTAAAAGTACGGTATAGAGGGTGGACAAATAACAATAGCTCTCTGTGCAGCTGTGAGTTAGATCACAGTCTGACACAGCAGTGCCTGGGTTTTGGGTTGAGTTGTCAGTGTAAACAAGCGCAGAGGTGACTAAGGACCAGATGCATGAAAAAATAAAAATCAATAAATTAGCCTCAGGGTTAGCGCCACAGTCTTTTATTGTTTTGTTTTGCCGTGCATGCGCCCACGACACAGTGAAAGGTGCTGGCAGGTACACTGATAATAGATATTTCAAAGCCTTTTGGAAATGGTTCAAGTCTGTGTTGGCAGGGGCTGCTAATTTCACACAACTGCATTGCCCATTGCAGTGTGTGTGTGTGTGTGTGTGTCTGTGTGTGTGTGTGTCTGTTATGACAATTAGAACCACAGTGGTTTTGTATTTGTTTATTGGAAACCTGCCACCGTACTCAACGCCGCTCTTAACGCGTTATTGTTTACAGCTCGAGTGTTTGGTTCATCAAGAAGAGCGATGTCTGCAGCCGAGCCGCTTTGTTTTCCCCGTTTCCCCTGATGGGAGATACTGTACTGGATGCTTCTCAGAGCCGGACGTACGTAGCAGCTTTGACCCGGGGGCATTCGTCAGTCTCGCCTGGTTTTTTATAGTTAGCGTGACATCCCCTGTCAGTTTGCGTAATACGACCCGGCACGATGGCGCGACTTCACAAAAAAAAAAACCGCTGGAAACAAAGTGCCTTTTAATTAGCTGACAGGACGGAGCGCAGTTCAAGTGCTGTGCCGCATTTCCCCTCGGAGTTGAGGAGAGGGTTAAGAAAGAGGTGAGGGAGGGGAATAAAGAGGGAATGCTACATTCTCAGCACTCAGACAATAAAGGTACGAAGGTAGCCAGGCATGGTCGTGGCTGTAGGCAGATGGTCACGCTCAGCTATCGCGTGGAATTGGTCAGGAAGTCTATACGGATGAGTGTGACGCAGTCAGAAGCAGTAACTGCTTATTGCGAGGTTTCACTGGATGCCTACCATGGAGGCTTTTTTTTAGTTAGATTATTATTGTTTAGTGATGCGGCGCTTACTTACAACACATGTTCTACTTGAGACGCGTCGCCTCTGCTCGGCCCCATTCCCACTTGTGTGCTTTTTTTTTTCCTTTCTTTTTTTGAATCTGTGAGATGAAGTAAAGACTTTTTATTATTTTTTTTTTTTAAACAACCCAAACTCCTTCTTTTTACATTTTACTCACATACCCTTTCACAAGCTGTGTGGAGCAGTCCCTAGTGCAGTCGACTCTGCGTGGGCAGAGGTTCAATCCCCTCCATGGGACTTCCTCTATCTGTTACCCTCTCTGCTTTCTCCCTAAATAAAGCAAAATATGGGGAGGGTGACCTGTCCTGGGGGCTATACTACAAAGCGGAATTGCTGCGTTGGCTAGATAACTGCACTGAGTAAGACCCAGAACAGCTCTTTTTACTTTAGTCCATGTTCCATATTTGGAAGGGTTCCGGGTTTTACTCAGTGCAGTTATCCAGCTAACTCAGTAATCCTGCTTCTCAGTACACCCCCTGCTGTGCTTAAGAAGTAGATAAATACATGCAGTGCAGTAATGAAAACATGCTTAATAATAATGAGTGCTTGGTTTGTTAACTGCCTGATGGCAAGTCCATAGTACAGTTACACGAGCAGTCTTATGTATGGGCTCGCAGCATTGCGTGAGGGGCTAGGCTATATTTATTGCCTGCCTTTTTCTGTCCAATAATTCTCAACCCTCCCAATCTGTTCCTTCCTGTCCCCCCCCCCTTCTCTGTCCATATATCAGGGACCCTATTTACCCCTGTTCCACCACTACCCCTGTCAGGTTAATGTCAGCTCGCTCTGCCTCCTCGCAGAAAGGCACAAGATGATGTCGTTCTGTAATCTACTGCGGATTATTATTTGGTTCTTTTTATAGTCCTCCTTTATGGATCTAGAGGGGCAGCTCATTTTCTCAGCCACACGCAAGAATGACCTTGGGAACTAATTTGTTTTTTGTTGTTGTTTTTTTCCCCCCTCTCCAGTTAACTACAAAACCAATGTAATGGCCCATTATGATTGGACAGATAAAAGATGGCTTGTTATGTATGTATGTATGGATATGCTTATTCATGTATTTATATGTTTATTGCCTTTGGGGCACCGACATGATGACATGAAAGGTTTCCAGATTGGGGCGGGTTAGGGGGGGGGGGGTCTGTGATGCTGTCTTGGGGGAGAAGAGTTTCAAGTTGCATTCTGGTCCTCTGTTTCAACGTGCCCCTCGTCTTTTTTATATTCCATTTTGAAATCAATTTGTCAGCCACGGTCATAACATTTAACAATCCTGGGCTGTTTTTTTTTTAAGCATTCGTTTATTTATTTAGCTGGCTTCTACAATGTATCTAGTGAAAGGTTGGAGAATGTACTAATAGCTGTACGTTGTTTCTGAAAGTGATAATGCCAGTAAAAGCATTAATCGTCGGAAGTGAAACAGTTGTTCAACTCTCAATGTCGTGGGGCTATAGGGTCACATGACTCCATCAAACCATCTCAAAACATTTTTTGACGTGTTTGAGTGTCACAGTGTTCAGTATGAAAATACACAGCCAGCAACGGAGCCGCCGGAGTACGATGTCAGGAGAACTCCCTCGCCATGGTCCGTCTTACCTTACGTCTGTTTATTCATTTAGTCATATTTTTGAAAGGAATTTCTGATGCAATGAGACAATTTCGTTCACATTTCTACTTTAAACAAGTTGTCCGGTCTGCGGTTGAGTTTGCGCGAAGGAAATAAATGTTTTTTTTTTTGTAAAGCTTGTGAGATTTTCAGAGACAATTTGACAGCATTGCTGTTTTTCTTTTCCCCCGGTTGTTTTGTGGTCTATGTCTCAGGCAGAAATCAGGATAAATAGGCCGTTGGGATCTCTTGTTCCCGGTTGCAAAGACAGTGAATGTGTTTTGTGCAGCGCTCGTTTGGATACGGCTATGTGGGTGCCTACATGGGATTGCCTCGGGTGAAGCACAGAGAGTGTAATAGGGCTGTAGGCTATCTCCAGTTGGATGCTGCAGTATTTGGTTGTGTGGTTTCACCTTAAAAAATCTATAAACCGCCAACTAACTTAAAAAAATGAATATGTTTGAGGAAAAAGGTGAATTTCAGTTTACTGCAATGCACTCTAAAAAACTGCTTATGCTTATCCATTGCAATTGTGATTGTATGGTCTTGCGCAATGACCTAAGTACGTCCTTTAAGATTTGTGCGGTTGAGGAAAATATTATGGCACAATGTCAAAGATTACGACATTGACATTCTTTTGATGTGCACACTTTATATGTCTGAATATGGCATTATTTTTCACAGAGCACATTGCTTTAAGATACATAAGTGTTGATATTAATTTATTTAAATAAATAACCGTTAAGCTGCAATGTAAAATAAGGTGAGAGAAACAGGGGATGAGAAATGGAGGGATAAAGAGATGAGCAGAATGCAGCCCTGACCTCGGAGAAATCTCGAGTCCACAGAGACCAGAACGAAAAGATGAATAAAAACACATTGGTTACAGCGGGGGCCTTTGAAGTATGCTATGGTGGTCACTTAAACCGACACCCAAATCAATCTCCTATCGAGACGGCAGGTGCTCCGTGCGTGTGCATATGTGTGCACGTCCTTTAGCCGGCCCGATTTAAAAGTGAAACAAATGAAAAGAGAACAGAAAATAAATACATGTGTATATCCAAAAATAAAAAACTCCAAAGAAAAAGGCCAGCCTGGCTTTTTCCAGAAGACAATGTATTTGAATTAGAATCCATTGCATATGAATTATTCATTAATGTATTCATTTAGTTATTGTTATGTATTTATCTTTTTTAAGGAGAGAGAGAAACAGAGTGGGAGATATTGCCGGATTTAAAAAGTCTCTGACATGCAGCCAACCTATGAATTATTGACGATGACAGCACAATGGAACACAGTCATTTTAGGAATTATGCAGAACCTGATGCTTCTGTGATCCCTCATGCAGCAGAAGCCTTTACGTCCCCCAACCCCCACCCCCACCCCCACCATACCCATCCCCCCACCCCAAACCACCCTGTTTGAATGTGATGGAGGTCAATTCCAAACGAGCAGTATATTCAGTTCGGACCTGAAGTGTGGGATAACGGGTGAAGGAAGACTGTGACAGCCTGAAACCTCTTTAGCATTAAGCATTGAGGTTTTTATTTTAGTATAATGCACACGCACAGATCTGCTTCACAATAGGTGAGATTCAATGCAGTGTCATTCTGTGAAAAGAATTTAACTAACCTTGAAACCCAACTGAACACATCATTGTGCAAATGTTATTTTTTATTCATTATATAGCTGTGCAAGTCACCCCACATAAGGTAGCCTGCGAAAAAAACATCTAAAATATCCTTTTCCCTAAAGGGTTTATATTCGTTTTGACAATTCTAGCCTACAAATATACAGACGGCGACTTGTAACAATCTGTTTAATTACTTGAGGAAACAAAAAAAACATTATCCAGAACAACATCAATTTAATACAATTTGGAATAAATGCCATAGCTCAAGGTTAGAACTGCAGTGAGCCATATGGGCATGGTGTGTTGCCATGTCAACAGCAGTATACGGTTTGTAACACAAAGGATCTCGGGTTCAATTCCCAGCGGCGCTGCTGCTGTTGTACTCTTTAGCGGGGTGCTTTAGCTGAATCGCTTCGATACAATATCCAGGTATAGAAAGGATTGCGTTTTAAAATGTAATGTAGGTTATTCTGGATAATGATCTAGCAGTACAAAGGATACGACTAAACCACGTGTGTCTATTCTCATCCTTCACAAACGATTTCCTCTCTAAATGTGATGTATTGTGCTGTTATCTTCCCTCTCTTTGTTCTCCAGCACTAGGCCGTGCTCTAAATATTGTGTCTTACCTCTGGACAGTCCTGTACGTCAACAGCCATTTTGCTGCGTCAATATTTGTATAGTTCAAATATTTACAAAAAAGAATGTCCATGAAACATGCACATTTGTATCAATGAGGAGCCGTTGTGTGTGCAAATGTTTACATGTGAAAACGAAGACTAGAAAGTTCTAACCACAATATTATCAGCGACTCAGGTTATAGCAGCTGAAAGCAGCGGATATGGGTCAGGGTTCACTTTGTCGTATTGTTAGCTTACTAGAACCGGGGGCAGTGAGGGCATGCTCAGTACAGTGTGGCGTCACTGGTCACAGGCTAGCACCTCTGAAGGCCTAACAGCAGAGTACTACCACTCACAAAACTCATTACCCCTGTAGTGGTGGACAGTACTTCCCCAACACGCAGACTGCAGACATCTGGAACTGCAGCATTTGGACTCCGTTCTGGCCTTTACTTTAGGGGACAGCAGCACATTAGGCTTTAGGGGACATGAGCTCGCTCGGGTCAGAGTCAATTAAGACACAACGAGGCTCCTGAATTAGGTACTGGTGTGATGTGTGATAAGAGTCTTGTTTTTAATTTGCCCCCCCCCATTACTAATAGCATTTTGTTTTTGGAGCAATGAGAGCTTTAGATGAGTGGAGCCAGCAGGTGGTGAGGATATTGAGAAGTATGAGTGCGCTATAGTGAGTCTGAGTCAGCCATCTTTGTATTATCAAAAAAACAAAACGGAGGACCCAATAAATTGAGGGAACATAGCTCTTGAGACGAAGCATATTGAGGTTGAATTGGAGGGGATATACACATTATAAAATCCTAGCACTCACGGCGAATGCCCCAGTAAAGTTTTGGATTTGCTATCCATGTTGGAAAGTTTTAAAACAAGAATTTAAAATTGTGACTGGTTCAGCTAAATTGAAGGTGGTTGAAGGACGCCGCTTTCAACCAGGGGATAGTTTTCATACTGTACGTTGCTTTAAACCCAGCTGCAGTGGCTGCGACTATTGCGGATTAATCTTTATTGACACTTCAAAGGAAAGTACGCGCTCGGTGTGGCCCTGCGTATATGAATCACAGAGTCATTAAAATGCTAACACTTTTGGCTTGAAAGTCACCCCGCGCCCTTGTCTCTGGAAACCGACCCACCGGAATGCAAAGCAGTCCTGATTGATCTGCCTAAGCAGCTGCAATTAAGGGTGCCCCCGTGAGCCGATCCAACCGTCCGCCGAACCCGGAGCCACACATAGCATGGCACTGTGACCCGGGATTGAACTAGATTAAAGTGGAGACTCAAACATGAATATATTAAATCACGTCCAGCACGGTTGTCGGTGGACCTTTGTCAGTTCTTTGCCTCTTCGTTGAAGGAACAGGAAATACATTTCAGCAGTATATTGATAACCAAATAGGCAATAATGAGTGGAACAGATTCCCTCTGTTGAAAAGGTCAGCGTATCAGTTGTTACTGAATAGTGGAGTGATTCGTTTATTCAAAACCATTAAGCAATTGCATGCAACTCCATTACTTTTAATTTCCCTCATTTTGCTCTGACCATGAAACTACTTGAAAGAGTTTATGCATGCACATAAAGTATATAGGGTTTTGGAGCACTGGGTGTAGAAACAGATCGCCTTTTTTTTTTCATCTACTTGTAAAGCGAGAATGATATTTACAAATGATGTTACGGTATTTCAAGTAGTCAGTTGTAATGAGTTGTATGAGCATTTAGATATATAATACGTAGCTATAATGTACGCTGTAGTTGTATGCAATGATGATTTTGCATATGCCATGGCAATATAGGATGAATTTTCAGCATTTTTGTGTTTGTCTTGTAATATGAATTTGAATAATTGAAATTTTAATTATCGCTGCCTTTACGTCAACGAAATGTAAAAAAAAAAGAAAATGCTAATCTCACAGTTCTCATTTAATTTCTCCTTTTTTTAAAACAGTTATACTTCAGGCAGTATAGTAAGCTGCACAGGGCTGTGTTTTATTCCCGATTGTCTATTTTACCCATTATTTCATGTGGTTAGCAACTAATCAAGTACGCAAAGACAACGGCGTGATATGATTCCTTTACAAACCGGCACGACATTGGCGCCTATGGCCGTCCCGATTGACGAAGCTCCAGTGTCCTTGCCAGCGTATCTACGCGCGATGCCCTTGCTCTTTCCGATCCGACAAATGTTGAGCCAATCGTCAGTGTCAGACATGGCTGATGGCAGCGAGAGCCGGTCTGAGATCAGGAACTCATTTAGCTCTGTACTCCCGAGGCCTCTCCTGTGAAAATCTAATATCGGTAGGAGGAAAAAAGGGGGGGGTATTGAACTTTCAATAATGCCCTTTAAGAGTACTTCATTAATCGTAGGGGGAGTCTTTTTCGCCAGACTTTCAACTACTTCCTCCTTTGCAAATTGTTTCTTTGAAAGAAAAAGACAAGAAACGGAGTGGAAAAAGAAAGGGTGTGTTTGGGGAGGGGGTCCGGGAGGATGGGCGGGGGAGGGGGTTGGGTGTTGGGGGTGGGGGCAAATGATCTTTATAGCATCCGTAATAGCATATTTATGAGAGGTCTAATCTATAATGACATTTTCGATACTCCCTCTCTTCTGTGGCTTATCAGGGCTGCAGACCGTTCCCTTGAATAATCACTATACATTAATGGCAGCTTATTGCAGCTCAAATTGCCTGGTAATTCAAACGGACATTTCATTTGTCTCTTTATAAGGAGGGTTGTGTGAGACAGATAAGTTGAAAACTATGTTCGTCTATTTATATACACTTTAGAAGGAATGATATTCAAAGTGCTGTAGCCTCCTGGTTGAGTGATACTCGTGTGTTCCAGACTCACCTGTCCCAAGATGCCTCAGGGCTACTGGTCTCTCCCCTGGACCTGTGTCCACGGTTCAGTCTGTCTGACACCCAGTCTCTCCTCGTCTCCTGCTCTCCTGGGTCTCTCCTCTCTCTTGGGTTTCTCCTCTCTCTTAGTTCTCCTGGTGTTCTGAATGTGTCCTTTCTCAGTGCTTTGAGGTAGCTTACCACTGGCAACCAAGTGCTATATTATCTAAACCTGTCTGTATGCTCAATGCATCCAGTTTAACTGTAAAACTGTACACTTTATCCAAACACGACCCACATGTCCTTTCTTTGCCACGCCTGCACTCCCCCTGAGGTACATACATTAGTTTATTTGTGGATACCCTTATTGGAATGAAAAATGGCAACAATACTTGTTGAACTGCACAATTATATCAGGGTCATATCAGTATTGGGCAATAATAATATGTTTTAATCTTCTCAGCATCGGCCAATAAGCCTAAGATATGAATGGCTCACAACTTTTTGTTTATGAAAGAGAACAAAATAAAGTTTTGTTTGTGATTTGAGGAAAAAGTCTTTCAATTACAGTATGATCAACTGTAGAATGGAGAGTCAGAGCGTTACATTAAAAACAATGATGGTCCTCTATGCTCAGACTAAATTATTCAAAATGTTACTAACAGCAAATGATTCAAGACAAACACGTGGCTCTTTTGGGATTTAAAGTGTGTAAAGTAATAAAAGAGGCAATTGCTGTCTGAATGCATTGTATTTGCCCATAGCCCCTTGTCATAAATCAGTGCTAATGTCAAGTGACAAGTTGTCAGAACGTGATGGTACTTCCATTATTTGAGTGAGCGTTTGCTGAAATTCCAGTATATATATATATATATATATATATATATATATACACACACACACACACAACCACACGCGCACACACACAAGAAGAAGAAGAACAAGCAGAAGATAGCTAATTTCAGAAAAGCCAGGCCAGTGAATGAGTGATTGATCCTCTGAAAGACATTGTTCCCTGTTCCTCTGTAGCCATTCATTTATTTCTTGAACAATTTTACCAGTACATTCAGTAGCCGGAGTCAACCGCTTCTTTTTTTTCCCAATGAAAACAAACAGAAGAGGGAGAACTCTGGTCTTTAAATCACGCGCATGCAATACGCTCTACATTAGTCATTCCTGGAGAAAGAGCTTTCAGTTTGTCATCTTCCTGGTCTGTCAATTTCACCTTGACATCACCGTCAGACTGAGACTAGTGTAGACGGGCCCTCAAGGAGCAGAAATGAATATTCGCCGGCACGCCATCCTATCTGTCTTCAATCGAAGCTTAACGTAAAGGACACAACCACCAGAAAGCTACTTTTATCAGCACGATAACCTAATGCTTACAGATCAAGTTATGTTACGGAGCACATCGTCGCAGTGGCATTACGATGCAATCTCTGACGTACCGAATCCGTACAGCAGCATGTGTTGCCTGTAGGCTTAAATCAAGCCACTGTTTTCAAACCCCCGAACCAATAATAACAGAAGTCTGTCGGGGCACGATGCAGTGTATCGCTCACGGATTTATTGGAGATCTGAACTTTTAGCGAGTTAAGATATTACTATTGATTTTTCTTTCTTTCTTTTTCAACAATTGCTAGAGCTTTCTTCGATTGTGTTTGGATTGAAATGACGCATTAATGTGATTCTCATTGAATGTGAAGCGGCGCAGTTTCTTTAATAAGTAACATATTATCATTGCAATTTACAGATCGTAATAACCAATGCTCTACTGTGGATAACAGGTTTTGTTTATTTATATTTTTAATTTGTTGAGTAATTACTAAAATAAAGGGGTGTAAGTAATCAAGGAAGCTGCGTTAGATTGTATCAGGCTGATCCTTCAGAGCCAGGAGCTTTTTTGCCTCTCTGTTTTGCCTTTCCCAAGGGAGGGGGGGGTTCTGCTCCTTACCACATTACCAGTGACAGGCTGCAGGCGCGTTTCATTGTGCGTGATTACACCTTGCGTGCCTTGAATGACTCCTAAAAAAGAGATTAAACAAGAGGGTAGAGCTTGCACAGTATTGCAGCAAAAGATGGCGGCGGCTTTCTCAACCTACGCTAATGGCCAATGACCTGTTGACTGACTGTATTTAGGGGGTATAACAGGACCCAGATTTGCACCATAAAATACACAGTTAAAGGTGTAATTGCGATGGGGAAGGGACTGGGAAAACAGATTGCAAGTCACCCGGGCTAAGTATCTGCAAACCCGAAAAACAAATACTAAGCAGCCTGTCTGGTGCATTTAAATGCAAATGTACGTTTTTCACCTTCACAAAAATGATGAAAGAAAGAATTGTTTGCATTGAGAAACGTAGCATTGGAATTTATTTGCATGTCAAATTTATGTACCAATGTTGATTCAATCCAGGTCCGTATCTTCATTTTTCAGCTTGTTTATTTTTTAGCAGAGTTCAGGCCTCAGCGTTGGTCCCGTGGCTCTTTTTCTGAATGTGTTGTGTGCGAGTGGTTGTTGGAAACTGATTCACGGGGGCTGGCGTGAGTGGGAGTGAGGGGCATCGGGGTGCCTTTTTGTGCATCAGACCTGTGGAGCGGTGGATCTGCACTCAGTTGGCACCCTCTTCTCTGTCGGGACCGCAGGCCTCAAGGTTTCAACAGACTTTACTGAGCTGTTTCTCCTTTCAAGCACCCCCACCCTTAAACTAATCTAGGGGACTCACACCCAGGCACAGAGGCATCCTGGGAACCCCCATCATAAGTTAAAGGGTTATATTAAAATATATATATTTTATATTTTTAAGTATTTTCCAAAATCTGTATATAGTCATTGCATGTCAAGTCTGGCCAGGGACCCCCTGCAGTACCTTCAAGGACCTCCAGGGGTCCACGGACACCCTGTTGAAAACCCAGGTCCGAGTGCATCTGTAATACACATTTCACAGATTTGGCACGGTCCATCCAGAACTTTGCTTCCCCTCCTTGTTTGGTAGCACAAATATTGATTTTGTCAGACATGCATCGTCTAAAGCCATCCAAATCTGGTCATTAATAAAACCTGCACGTTTAGTTATGCATGCAAATCCACCCGGAGGTGTTTTTTTTATTTTCTTTTGCAGATTAGCAAATTTGTCTCCTCATGATTACTGTAACAACATCAGATTATTATCTTGATTTTCGCAATACTTAATGTGCAGGTAACAGCCTATTAAGCTTTGCGTGTAAATCTGACTGTTGCATTGCTTCAGCACTGTTATTTTGTAGTGGAAGCTGTAGATGGTTTAACAGGTTATGTTTATGGGGAGGATATGTAAGAGTCCCTGACTGTCTCTGACATTGGTGTTTCAATGTTCAAAATTTATGATAATCAAATCACAACGGAGTCAGATGGAAAGTGACAGCTTGATATTTTAATTAACTCGTTCTCATCATTTTGTCTAGTATGGAAATATAAAAAGAAGAATCTCATGTTTACACATGTATTTGATAGCACCTCAGTTCCAAATTATAGCTAACGTTTTGTGACATAATGGCTATAAAGGAGGAGAATAAAAAAAAATATTGGTGCTATCTCTCAGTAATGTCAGTCTATTATCCACATTCAATAAATCTGCCCGAAAGTAAAGATTTTCAGTTATTAATGAAATAGAGGTCATATCCTGTCTGCTTTGGACAGGAGTATCGAGTGATATTCTCACCGTTATATTTTAATTTGATTCTGCTAAAAGACAGGCACATGTGTATGTTAGAGCACTGATGGTAGCCTAATACAGATGGTGGTGGTGACTCTAGAAAAGCCAGTTGGAAAAGAAAAAAAAGATTCTCAAACAAGATGGTAGCAGCCCATAATCTTCCTATAGTCGCTCAAGGGAAATAGATTTGTTCTCTCTTGGAACCTGTTTTGTTCTTCCTTGTGGTAAGTTCCGTATTGCATATTCCAGGCATGCACACACACGCACACGCACACAAACACACGCGCATTTAAAAGTGAATCTGTGCTGTAACTAAAAGGAACACAGCTGTGAGGGACTTTGTAAATGCAGGATTTGAAAGCATCGGTAGCCTGGTCTGTTTTAAGCTCATTCCGCCGCATTGCTTGAGATTATTGTGTTTCCTTTTTCCATTACCGCTGAGTTTTGTGAGCCCCGTTTTTCCGAATCCTAAAACAGCAGCCGGAGGGGCTGCGAGAGAGTGTGTGTGTACGCGCGGTATCGGGAACGCAGGTAGAAATGGAAGCGGAGGAAGCCGATAAACTTCCCTTGTGTTTTTATGAGCTTGAAAACAGCGCGCGCAGGGAGTCATCTGTGCTAATTTGATTTGCATGCCCTTTCCGCCCCTCTTGCATTTTCTTCCGTGTCCACATTGCAATTTGTTTCTCCTCATTTTTCAAAGCTCCATGTCATTCATTTACAGCCGCAGTTTGCGAGGGAGCTAGCAATTACCCTAGTCGCGGAAGAGGTTTGAAACGCTTGAAATTAAGTGCATAAAAATACGAATTAGCATTCCACGAACGCAATTCACTAAATCCGCAGATGCCAACCCCGCAGCATCAGCAACCTGTCTCGCACCGTTCCAACACAAGTGCATTTAAAGACAGGTCAAATGAATGCAGCTTCTACCATACTTGATTACCTGAAAGTTAGTTAACAGTTGCACTTTTGTAACGGGAGAGGTTTTTAACAGGACGGTTTTTTTTAAGGATTCTGTCAAAAACAACCCAAAGCAAAATCCATGCAATTATTTGTGAAGTAAAGACACCTTCCCAGGGTTGTTTTGTGGCACGTCATCGCTAGGGAGCTCATTGAAAAGGGTACCAAGCACACTGCATTAAATGCCAGGACTGGGTGAAGGTTTGAATGGCTGGGGGTGGGGCAGTGCAAATTGATCTGTGAATGTGATCACACAGCGTGATTAGGACAGTTAGCCGCCGCGTCCCAGCGGAGACGGAGCGTTTCTGAAGCCCTCCGAGCGCTCAGGGACCTGTGTCCTTGTCCTCGTTCTCTCCTCGTCAGGCAGTGCTAATAGAGCAATCACAGGAAGAGCAGATGTCCACATTATTTAATGTTGACAGGGTGTTGGGTACTGTGGAACATGTAAAGTAGACGTTGATCTGCAAATAAGATGTGTGCGTGTGTGTGTGTGTGTGTGTGTGTGCATGGTGGGGTCACTTGCGTTGCGTTACATGACATTGCATTATAGCCTACTGTTCAACTTTACAGACGCAAACCTCAGCGCTAGACTGGTTAAACTATTAAACCAACAGGGCATTAATGAAACCAGAATTAGCATAAAAAAGCATCCCTTAACAAGCTCCTGTATATCTTACAATGTATACTGTTTTTTTGTTTGTTATACATTGTCACAGATTGATTAGTCTACCTGTGATTATCTTAAGCAGGAATCAGTGCAGAAATAAAATGGTTCTGGACGCTGTCTCTGCAGGTGGATTTATCCAGGTTACCCAATTTACAGGATCCACCACTTTGCCTTTAGCTCTTCAGATCTGACGCTCAGCTCTTTCCCTCTCTCCCAGGTTCACGGGTCCAAACCTCCCGTCTCCCGTCATTAGCAGTAAAAACTGGCTGAGGCTCCACTTCACCTCGGATGGGAACCATAAACTGAGAGGCTTCAGTGCGCAGTACCAAGGTGAGCCACTCATGAGAAATTACTACACTTCCACGGCTGAGGCTAAGGACATGTGACCAAGTGCATGCTTATTAGCACCACTGGAACGCTGAGCCGAGATGGACTACGTCGGACATCCGGCTCATGTCATTATGTGTTCTTATATTCTTGTGTTCTTAACACATGGAAGGCAGTGATTGGTTAAGCTGAAATGTTGCTGAAATGAAAAGCTGAGGCTAAAAAGTTGAAATGTTTACTCATATAGTCAGTAATATAAGCCCCTATATAAATATTGATAAATATCTATTCCAATTATTCAGCAGATATTAAGAATTGCTTATATTCCTCTCTATCGGTTGTATGAAAGTTAGACAAAGTCAGCAAGCTTTTTGTGGTTTCATACCAGCCGTGCCTGTAACTTCTTGCAGACTCGAAAAATTGGTCAGCCTCTGATGACCATATAAGGGGAAATTTAGAATAAATAAATCCCATAGAATAAAACCACATTGGCTCTTTGTCTCTGGAAGACTATATAAATTGAGTATAACAGATTTTTTTTGAAGAATGTATTTGTGATTTATTCCCACAACCGGTTGTGCATAAGAAAACCCTACAGCAGTAAGATGTTAACACAAATGTAGCGTTGTACGTATGGGAGGATTTTGGAGTCGAGTCTGAGCCTTATCGTCCCTGCAGGAGACAACAAGCAGGACAGAAGTTTGAGTCTTTGGCATGAGGCTTTACACATGAACAGTCTCGAGCTTTTGGCTTTGACTGGGCTGGCCCGACTAGCTATTGAGGCCTGGATCCTTGGGTTCCATGTTTAATCCGGTCCTATATTTAGAGTCAAGCGAATAAGCGTTTCAGATATTGGCACTTCAATACCCACAGTCGCATACATACTACAGTATAGTATGAAATTGCATTACATTAATTGTGTAATACAGACATGCTATGGTTACTGTATTATTGATACTCAGCAAAAATGGCAGCGTGCATTTAACACCCGAGGGTGTTTGCATGAGACCACAGTCTCATATAAACACCATAGGGTGTTAAACGTACACCAGCAGTGTTAGATTTGCGCCAGCATTTTTGCCGGGTCGGTTTCATGCAATGCATTTATATCAGTATGCATCTGTTGTCTATGGTCAGTATTAATGCCAGCACCAATGGCCAGTAAAGCATCCGTTCCCAGTAAAGGGCTGTATTTCAGCGCAATTCATTTCCCAGTTTGTTCATAATCTTGAATCTCAGCAGTAAATTAATTTTGCGGTGACCTAAAATAGCAGATCCCCTCCCCCCCCCATCCCATCCACCCGAGCAGTTTCATCACACTCAGGAGGTTAAAGGTCAGAGCACAGAAGGGATGAGTTGAAGGGATTAAGCCGGCTGTCGGGAAACAAATCCCAATCTGTGGGAATCTCACCTCGGCGATAAGGGGAATCTGTGCAGGAAGGAGGGAGCACTTAAGAAGGAGATAGGATTACAGGTCCCGTGTTAGGTAAATAAATAAATAATGCATTTACCAAATCCTGAAAGGGTAAGATAGAATAAGCCTGTAATTAGATGTAGACGCCCCCACCCCACCGCCCAGACACACACACAGCCACACACACACACACACACACACACACACACACACACACACCATTCAAATGCTATCCTGTCATGTGTTGATGTTTTTGTAGTCTGTGTGTTTGAGGGGTATTACAGAAGTGGAGAAATTGAGGGTTGTTACTCGGCTGGTTGAGAGAGTTCTCCCCTGATCTCTGTTCTGGTATAATGACCATATCAGGATGTTCGCAGTGATGAGGCATTTATTTCCATTAATTTACCTTGCATGCATGCTTCCGTTGAGTTTGTTTTGGTTAACAGTTAAAGACATTTTTTTTCAGTGGCAACCAAATTTGTAATAATGCATATTGGAATTATAGAACCTTTTGTACATAGCCCCCCCCCCCCCATTTTTAGGCATAAAAAAATATTGGACAGTTAAACATTATGTAGAATAAAGTAATCATATTTAATATTTGGTGGCATATCCTTTGCTTGCCATGACTTCCTGATGTCTGTGACCCAACAGCGTCAAAAAACTCTTGATATCTTATTTGCTGGTACTCTTCCAAGCGATACTATAACGTCTCTGCATTTGAATGGATCTCTGGGAATTGGGGGGGTGGGACTAGATTTAGCTGTAAATTATGCTGGAACAGTATGGAATACATGGTTGGTAAAAGGGCTGTAAGTCATCAAGGGTCTGAGGTATCAAACAAGCCTCAAACCATCACTCTGCTGCCAGATATGCAGTACATATGGATGGATCACTTTAATGGTTGTTTCTCCTGACAAATTTTCTGATTGAACTTCGTGAAAAAATAAGTCAGGAGAAGAAACCCTTCAAGTTATCCATCCATATCTACTGTATGTTTGGCAGCAGAGTGATGGTTTAAGGCTTGTTTGATACGTCAGACCCTTGATGACTTAGAGCCATTTAGCTAACCATGTGTTCCATACTGTTCCAGTGTAATTTACAGCTAAATCTAGACCCACCCCCCAATTCCCATAGAGATCCATTCAAATGCAGAGATGTTATAGTATTGCTTGGAAGAGGAGCCGAAAATAAGATATCAAGAGTCTTTTGATATTGTTGGATCACAGACATCAGGACGTCATGGCATGCAAAATATATACAAATCCCAATTCCCAAAAAGTTTGGACAGTATGTCAAATGCACATAAAAGCAGAAAGCAGTGATTTGTAAATTCTATTTTACATATATTTAATTGAAAACAGTACGAAGAAAATATATTTAATGTTTTACCTTATGGACTTTTGACCTTATGATTTTTGTAAATATACACTAATTCCGAATTTGATGCCTGCAACACGTTCCAAAAAAGAAGTAAAAAAAACACCTGTTTGAAACATTCCACGGGTAAACAGGTGATGCTATTATGACTGGGTATAAAAGGATATCAAAAGACTCTTGATATCTTATTTTCAGGTACTCTTACAAGCGATACTATAACGTCTCTGCATTTGAATGGATTGTTATGGGAATTGGGGGGGTGGGACTAGATTAAGCTGTACATAATACATTACATGGGAATAGTATGGAACCCATGGTTGGCTAAATGGCTCTAAGTCATCAATAGTCTGTGGTATTAAACGAGCCTCAAACCATCACTCTGCTGCCAGATATCCACTAAATATAGATGGATCACTTGAAGGGTTGTTTCTCCTGAGTTATTTTTTCATTGAGTTCAATCGGAAAATGAGTCAGGAGAAACAACCCTTAAAGTGATTCATCCATATCTACTGCATAAAACAGCCCCGTCCCCCCACATGTCTTTCTGTTTTACCAAAAATAAACTCAATTTGATTGAAAATGGTGCCTTAGACTCAATAACCTCAAGGAATAATACTAAGTGTGTCCTTAAATTAACTATTACATTTAGTTAGCTAATGCTCCTGTCCGGGGTGATTTAAATATTGCATGTTATCTTTTAAAACAGCTGGATATTGAATGGAGTGAGCTTAAGTATTTTGCTCAAGGGTACCTGAAATTATAGCTTTTTTGAACTCACACCTCCAGCTTGTTTATACCACACTTGGTAATTCTGTTCATCGGATCTGCCGTTAGCTCATAGGTGAGTGAAATGTTCCAACATTGTTTCTGAGCAAGGGCATGTACTGTACAGTATATTATATTGTATATTATCATATTACAGAAGGGGGGTGGGGTACAGTTGTATAGTGTATAATTTCTATGGTGAAATGTTTTTGCTGTCGGGTTTATACTTCACATTTGGTTTGTGATACTCATTGGATTTAGTCAATTAAATTAGACTGTGATATTCAACGTGATATATATTTTGTTACATTTATTTACGCATGTATTTATGTATTTATTAAGGATAATTGATACCAGTGGAGGATGTGCGCAAACAAGAACACTTTTAATCTGCCATTAATAATGATTGAGCTTTAATAATACACGGCATTAAGAAATGTGCGATTGCAATTTGAGCCTGATTATTTTCTAACGTAACATTTAAACTTTCCCCATGTACATCTGTCAAATCCTCTTAAAATGTGCAGTGAGTAATTTGGGCCATGCAATTTGTGTCCTCCTCATGCAATAACCAGAAATGATTCCTCACTAACAGTATTTATGTTTATGTAAAAGATTAATTAAATAAATACCAGAAAGAAAGAAATATACATGACGTGCTTGCATTCGTATTGCTGGTGGAAACAAACTGGCCTGCTGAAAGCAATTCTTCAACCAAAATATTCTGATAGGACTCTCGAGACCTTTGAGATTTATATGTCAGTAGGGAATGGTGTGTGTCTCAGGTAGGTTTCAATGACCCACTCTTGATGAAGTGCTTTTAGCATCCCCAGGCCTGCCCTTCATTAGAGTTTAAACGCTTGGCAGACCCGGTAGCCACGGAGACTATACAGCGTCCCGGTATACTCCGCTGCCCCAGCGAGGCCTTGGCACCTACTCCTTTTAAGGAGTAAAAGTCCCTAAACAAACACTGAACACTCCACTCAAAGCAAACGTCGGACAAGGCACATTAAATACAGCGGCCGGATCTTTTTAAAAAGCCGCTGTCGGTTGACTGGATTGACATTGGCAGCCTTTTATTTGGATACATATTGACATTTTTCAATTGCCGGATTCCAGGCGGCTTGTTGTTGTGCAAATCGGTTTTGTGAAGTGAGATGGTGTGCGATTATGCAAATGTCCCCATTCACAGTAATGTGGAGAGCGCATATTGGCCCACACCTGACAATACAAGCATGAAAGTGCCTTTGTAAAGCCGGAGCGTGTGCGCTGAAGATTTGGGTGCTCCGCTGAAGAATACAATCACCGAATTGTGCCATTCTTAATGGTGTGAGCGAGTGCAACACATTAAACACGCAGCAGTATATCTGCATTTTCCAGGGCTATGTTTCTATCTACACTACATGGCCAATAGTATATGGACGCCTGCTCATCCAACGGCTCATCCAGGCTTTCCAGTTGAAAATTGCTGTGTGGATTTGTTTCCATTCAGTCAGAAGAGCATTAGTGAGGTCGGTCACTGATGTTGGGCTATTAGGCCTCGCAGTCACCATCCCAATGGTGTTCGATGGGGTTGAGATCAGGGTTCTGTACAGGCCAGTCATGTTCTACCATACCGATCACGACAAACCATTTCTGTATGCACCTCTATTTGGTTCTGCTGCCACAAAGTTAGACAAACCCAGAATAGTCGAGAATATCATTGTATGCTGTAGTGTTATGATTTGCCTTCACTGCAACTAAGGAGCCAATCATGAACCATGAAAAACAGCCCAAGGACCAAGGGGTGTCCAGATACTTTTGGCCATATAGTGTATCTGCAATGCAAAGGCCCATGCATTGCCAGATTAGTGTTTAGTATTGTTTAAATTTTTTTGTTTTTTTTTGCAACATTTATTTATTATTTATTTATTTTACATGACCGCCCGGTGAACACACCTGTTGTGACTATTGGTCAAATTACCTGCGGGGTTATTCAGAGTGATCTGCCTGGAGTCTGTTGTCTTGATATTGTTGTGTTCTGTTATTTGCTTTCCTCTACAGTGAAGAAAATGTCAGAGTTGAAGTCAAGAGGAGTCAAGATGCTTCCCAGCAAGGACAACCACCAAAAAATCTCTGTCCGTAAGTACAGCGAGAAATCCATTAACGCCTCCAAGACTCGCGAAGAGCTTTACGTCGGCGTGGATACGGGCCGTGATTGCCGTGCTGTTGACTTTACGCTTTAATCTTTGATTCTTTCAGCATTCTTCTCTGTGACAACAAACAAAAAAAAAGAGCATGTCTGCTAAAGCTAGAATATAAAGCACCTGGCATTCTCTATGCATCCTCTCCCCGCTGCCAAATGCTTATCACAGAAAAGACTTTGAGCAGAAAGAGGCCAGGGAACGTCGCAGTTTGAAATGACTTTACTGACGACGACAGCAGGACTCGCTCGTAAAGTGCGAAATGGAAAGCTAGGGGATAAGTTTAATTGTTAGTAAATAGGCAGTCTAACATATGACAACATTAATTGCATTGCAGAGCCTTTCTGGGCGGCAGATCTTATTCAACTGCCATCCCTATTATTCCAGTAAAGCAGCTGTGTTATTTACATTTCTTTTCCTTTTACATCATTGTAAGAAAATGTCACAGTCTCGCAGCGGCTACCAAGGGAGACTGCTGGAAATTGAGTCTCGCATGGGGTCCAGATCAGACCGCCAATAAGCCACCCCCCCCCCCCCAACGCCACCTCACAATCCGTCCGCCATCCACTGACAAGCCTGCCCTTTCGTCCCTCATAAATATGCATGAGAATCTATATTTACGCAACTTTTCCAATCAACATATGTCAGATGGGGTTTCCAGAGGGCCGCCGAGCCTTTCGGTCGCATCACCTGACACCGGCCCTGTCGGTCAGTCAACACAATGACACCCAGCTACTTCCTTTTGCTCTGCTGCTGTCTGTTATTGCACAGTACTGCTACTATAAGATAATCTTATTTCTTAGCAATGCAATTTAAACGAGGCAGCGTATCAACAAAAACTTCAGATTTTTATTCATGCGGAATTATTATCATACTTATTCTGATTATTTGTTTTAATTACTGCTCATACCAGGAAATGATTTACCATAGACATTGAGCAATGGCTCTATCGTACAATATGCTAATCACTGTACTCAGTTTCTCTACTGGAAAATTGATTAGTATTAGAGGCACATTTCAGAAAACTACATAAAACCATTTTGGCTGATCAAGAGGTATAGAATGAATGAAGGGTGTTCAAAGACGGTATTGTGTAATGTCTTTGACTATCTGTTTAAATGTCTCCATTTATATTCCTGACCTTTTAGAATCCAACCCCATGCTCCCTGTTAAAGAGTGTGT
The DNA here is from genome assembly GCA_022702515.1 of Ilyophis sp. 1 JC-2022. Taxonomy (NCBI): domain Eukaryota; kingdom Metazoa; phylum Chordata; class Actinopteri; order Anguilliformes; family Synaphobranchidae; genus Ilyophis; species Ilyophis sp. 1 JC-2022. The sequence continues at coordinate 55,205,759 of CM040395.1, read as the reverse complement.
CCATTTTAATTTGTCTCTTTCTCTCTCCTCTTTCTATCGCTCTACCTTTCTTTCTCTGTCACAGTGTCACAGATGGGCGTGGCGCAGGGGCACAACATGTGTCCGGATCCAGGGATCCCGGAGCGGGGGAAGAGAAAGGGCTCCGACTTCAGGTGAGAGGCGTGGATCTGCGATTAAAGCGGCCGGAACGATAGCCGGGACAAAAAAACGGGAAACCCAGTAAATTTTTCGTCGCTAACGGCAGCCGAGCGGACGGGACGAGCGGGAGGACGAAGCGGCCGGGCGAGGGGGTCTGGTTCACTTCTCAGCGGCCTCGTAATTCCCAAGTCTCGGCGGGTGCTCTGGAGAGTAAACACCGGCCGCCAGCTCTCAAAGGTCGCGCGGGAATAGAGCCGGCTGCGATACGACAGCTTTCCTGAGCTGCCGCCGCTACGCCTCTCTAATTGGCTGTGTCGTCTACGCCGGGCGCCCGGCGCGGTCCGGATATTTGTGTGTCATTTCGCTGCGAAGAGATATTACAGATTACTGGGAGGGAGGTGCATTTCCAGAGTACCCCGTGGTGTCAATGGAGGACCCTCCTGACACTGTAATGCACAAAAACGGGAATGGCGCTGTGAGCATATAACTCTGTCAGGCTGATTGTGACGCGGAAGAAAAATCTGAGCTTTTAGCGCGACGCCTTCCACCGAGGCCTTTTCAGCAGAGTGGTAATGGACACAGGAAACGGCTCCTCTCCGTAGCACGTCTGCTCTAATATGGCTGAATGTGTGCCGTGCTCAACAAATACAGTAGTCCCCCCTGTATTGAACTCTTTCCCCTTGTCTGTAGCCGAATGTGTTTTTTCTGGTGCCGTGGGTGAAAACGGCAAGGCCCGAGCGCATCGTCATGCTTAATTTGCACAGTCTGCGCTACAGTTTCTAGCCTTCGGCTAATCGGTCGCTTAATCATTCCGTCAGTCGTTTTGTCACTGAATCCATCTTTTCTTAAAATTTAATCCGGTCATTTATTCGATGAATCATTAAAATTGTCATTTCTTCTGTGGCCCTCTCTATGTGATCTTACCAGAGCAATTACTGCAATCACAGCATCAAAAAATCTATTTAGAAAGATTGAAACACAGATTAGAAGTCCGTTTCCATCTCTGTATAAAGAGGACAAGCGGAATGCATTGCACTGTGCACTCCCCAACAGTCTGCATGGTACAGCCTATGTACTGCCTCACATTTACCACCCAGCAGAGTGACGACCTTTTTTTACGAACTACGCACCTCGGACACCTCTGCTGTCTAAAACTGTATGTCGAGCATACGTTGGAACTGAAGCGCTCTCCGCCTGGGGTTGGGAGTGAGGCGGAGAAGGGAAGCCTCTCATTTTGTTCTCCCCCCCGAACAGGAGGGGGTCGACGGTGCACTTCTCATGCGACGAGGGCTACGAGCTCCAGGGCTCCAAGAGCATCACCTGTCTGCGCGTGACGGACAGCTACGTGGGCTGGAGCGATGACCGGCCCATCTGCAGGGGTAGGAGCCTCGCGTCTCCGCACGCGTCCATCTCCCTGTCTGTCTGTCTGTCTGTCTACACCACCTCGGGGTCTCTTATATTATTCTTTCTCTTGTAAACCACAAGGTGCAGCAGTCCTGCAGTGCCTATGATACTGTGCCTAGTGGGGTTCTGTTCTGAAGTATATTCAATCACAGAGGCTCATTGGACGTGCTTATGCACACGCACGCACGGACGCTCGCTCTCATGCTCCCCACCCGCTGCTGCATCCGTACGCCCTGCGGAAAAGGCGGTTTGATGCACTTTCCTATTTCATTTAGATGCCTCACACTTCCGTCGGCATAGACGCCTTTTTGTTCAACCCTTTTCATTCCGAATGAAAAGGAAAATAGTGCGGAGGTAGGAGGACATGCCCTTTTTGAACACTATTTACACCTGGCAGTGAAAGCAAAGGGAAACCACCATCTTTTCTCATCAATTGCTGCTTGCATTTCCATCAAAAAAAAAACCCATTGAACAGCCCTGTAATAAATCCATAGCATTATATAGGAGAGTGTTTACTATCTTACTCTAATTAATGGAGTGGGACTGCCAGCTGAGAAAGAGGGAGATGGTTGAAGCCACGCTGTAAAGAACATGTATATCTTCCTTTCTGAAACGCACCCAAGGTTTCCCCAAGGTTGTCTGCCATTTTTATTCTACACTTTTGTATTTCTGTTTTTTTATTTTTTTTCCCACCAGCATGTTAGCTGTCGGGAATTGTTTTATTATTTTGATTAGCTGCCCCTGTGAGATGAGAACACACAGTACAATAGCTGCCGGAGAAGATAAATGGCTGTCCTCCAGAGGAGTCTTCCCCACGAAAACAAAAATGTGGAGCGGAAAAGCCTGCAGTCAGGTCGCCTGGTCCCAGCTTCACCTGGACCTACAGAGGACTGTAATTCTCTGTGCTGGTTATTACGTGTTTATTCTGACTGCCGGATGATGTAATAGACTTGTGTTCTGAAGAGGACTAGCTAGGTGCTATTTAGATTTTATTTTTCTAATAGAGCACTACACATAGCCAAAATAGTGCAATTTTTTTAAATGATGTTGGTCTAATGGAGAGAGAGAAAGAGAGAGAGAGAGAGAGAGAGAGGGAGAGGGAGAGAGAGAATCTTAAATCAATACATACAGTCAAGCCGGAAAGTCTGCCCACCCCTTTCACCTTCTCCACGTTTTATTACATTACAAACATATTCTACAATAGATTGAGTTAAATGTTTGTCTCTCAATTCTACACAAAATAGCCCATAATGACAAGTGAAAACATGTTTTTAGAAATTTTTTCAAATGTATTAAAAATCGAAAACTGAAGTTTCTCATTTACATAAGTATTCATACACTTTGCTTTAACATATTTTTAAAGTATCATATTTAATATTTGGTCGCATATCCTTTGCATGCTGTTACTTCCTGAAGTCTGTGACCAATCAACATCGATTTTTAATACATTTGCAAAAATTTCTAAAAACATGTTTTCACTTGTCATTATGGGCTATTTTGTGTAGAATTGTGAGACAAAAATTTAACTCAATCTATTGTAGAATATGTTTGTAATGTAATAAAACGTGGAGAAGGTGAAAGGGGTGTTCAGACTTTCCGGCTTGACTGTACATATCATGCATGGCAACATATGCAACAAACAATTATTTCAACATATAAGTCAACATGCTTACATATACAAAATCATGACAACCATTTATATATACTCTATTTCATATACAGATTTCAGTCAGTTAGTGTGTTACTATCAAACCAATTGCCTTGCCAGAGGTTGGAATAGATGGAGTCATCTTGACTCATGACCTCCATCATTGTCTGTGTGTGTGTGTGTCTTTGTCTGTGTCTGTCACATGTTTTCAGGTTGTAACTCAAACAATACTAACATGATGAAAACCAAAACCGCAGTGTGTAGCCGCTGACACATTAAGGCAGCCCTAGTGTGGAGGTGGAGAAGCTACCGCTGGTCTGGTGAAAGTGCATTGCATTTCAAGGTTAATATGTTTCATCATCAGATTACAACAGAGTAGCCTGCAGGCAAATAACTCCCTGACTGCTAACTCTAAAATGTGTATCTCTTGTGGGCATTAATTTTCTGTCTGTTGGCAAGAGCGTATGTGCAAAACAAGTACCTACTGGACACCAAACAAATGCACATATGCTATTTTTTGTATTAATTGATTTCATTTTTGGTTGGATTTATGTCTCTCATATTCTTTTGGCGTTTGTGTATTTAGTATTTTATCGTATTACAAAAGGCATATTTCATTCCAATGTTCATCGATAATTCATATTTTTAGATTTTTATAAATGTTCTTCAATATTCTTTCTTAATACACACTGTGCATTAGGACAAAATGTTCCATGCTATTGCTCACTATGGATTTATATATTTACGTCAAAACATGTTGGAACACTTACGGATGCAAGTCTGTTTTAAAAGTTTTTGGAACAACTCCATACTAGATTTAGCCTGGTGCTTTTTAAGATTCCATGTAAAATTATAAATCCATACAGCTGATTTGGCACCTTGGCTCCGGGTGTACATGTGGCTACTGACCTGCAGACTGTCTCTAATGGATTTAGAATTGAGAGCATATCTCTGCCTCAATCATTATTTATTCTCGGGGTGGTGATATTTGACATTGGGTTTAAAAAGCCACCTCAATCTCTTGTTATTTTTCTCTGCCCTGCATTGGTAGAGTGGCCTTATTTATCTTGCTTTATCAATATAATGGGAAAAAATGCACTGTCATAACTCAAAAACTTTCTCTTAATTGTGAAGTGCCAAGGGAAATTTTCTACGTTTGGAATCATCGAAACAGTGTTATGTACCTCCTTAAAATATGCATCCGTACATTATGTAGTCATTAATCATGAATGGCAAAAAGCAGCGGTTTCTCATTGATCAGAAAAGGCTACGCGGCTATTCCCGTTTGGATGAAGTGCGGAGCCCACATCCTACTGTGTGTGTTCTGCAGAGTTGAGCGAAATCCATAGCTTAGCTAAAGCATTGCAGAGAAACCGTTGGACGTTGGTGACCAAACAGTCCTGAATACCATTCAGAGGCTATTGTTTCCAATCTTGCGGTTGTATCGAATGAAGAATTCAGGGACAATGCTCATGTGCTGTTACTCATTTATTTGTTGAAATTGCGTCGCGCATTAGAGTTCCACCCATTTTTAGGTTCTGGAAGGTTCTCTATTCAATCCTATGTGGTATTCTTTTTTTTATGCTTTTCCTCATTTTTCTGTCCAATTCGGAATGCCCAGTCAGTCGACTGAAACGGGCAACTTGTGTCTCCACCACAGTTAAGTTTTTGCTTGCCTAGTTCATTTTGGTGGTTGCTGCATTTAATTTTGAGTTGTACTTAAAGGGAAAAGAAAAAACACATTGCTTGAACCAAGGCCAGAGCTATAAAAGGAGTGAATATTTGATATCACAGAAATGCCTTTGTTTGGTAAATCACTATCGTTCTAGGGTTCACTCCCCAGTGTAAATTTGTACAGATCCATTTAGTGCCTCGACTGGTTCATCTTCAGATCTTCCGCAATGTGCTTTTCAGAAATCCAGTTCTGAGATGGGCGGCCAAGTTGTTTGTCCCGTACTGGTCCAATTGAGTACCAACGAGATTAGAACTGAGCATCACCTCTGGTGGGAAATGCATAATCGAATTGTGTCGTCTTTATACAGGAGGGGCATCTTGAGCTCCATGTGCATTTTTCTTTATTTTTATTTGATACTTAGTGTATATGTTGATCAGTTCTGTATTTTGACCTGTTTAACTACTCAGGGAAAGATGATTTATTCATTACCCACAGCAAACGTTCCAAAATGACTTACCAAGGTAACGCCACGCAGTCACTCTGTGCATACGTTACTTAAATGTAACGTGGGCATAACACGATGTGGTCTAATGATACCCTAAATTAAACGACATTGCAGGAGTGAAATGATGTTGCCATTCTACCCAGTCCTCCAGCATTTTAACGTTTAAGTGATCGTTACGCTTGAAGCTGTGCCCCATATTGCCAGGCCTTCATTAGGAGCACATATTAGGAAACAGGTTAATTTGTATTATGTATTTAATAAATGAATTTCATGGCACTCAGAATCTGAACATTGTGATAAGAAGGTAATTATTTCAGCTCTGGCACCACATATATATATATATATATATATATATACATATATATATATATCTGTTAAGGTCAACCATTCCATCTTGTGACCTTCAAAATTAGATTTGTTTCTGTTTTTTTTTTCTAACATGACTTCACCTTTCACTGCAGTGCAGAGGGGACCTTGTTTTTTAGCACCCCGAGGAACGGACTCTAGACATAACTCATTAAGTGTTGGACTGAGGTCTAGACCTTCAGACACACTCATTTACTCAGTGCATTAATGTCTTTCCTTATATTCCTCATTAGCCAGGAACTGCTTTAATTTTGTGAGGTATTTAATGTGTTTCTGGGGGCCAGAAAAAGAGAGAATAATATATGATGTCCTTTGAAAGGGGTCAGGGTTGAACATTTGCTTTAAGCCAGTGGGGAATTATGTATTTGACTATTTCACATGCAAATGAGCACCCAATGGCAGTCCCACTCCATGTTCAATGTAAAAATGTCCTGATTCTTCCAAGAGTGTTTAAATTTGTCATAGATGTGCACTTGTGTTTTACTGCTGGCTGGCAGTCTGATGTATCTTTGTTTAATGGTAATTTTGGCTATGGTTGCAAAATCACATTTTCACAATCAATTAAAGAAGCTAATGTAATGTGTGATGCACTGACAAAACAATGACATATTGCCTCAGTGTTTGTGAATATTCAACATTCGCAGTCTTGCAACTGCAACGTGTTTGGTGAGAATTTACCATATAATTTGTGAAGGAAGAGGGAAAACAATTAAAATGGTTGATTAGTGGATCACAACCCAGCTCAATAGTTGTCAGACTGTTTGGACTGTGTAAATTGTACTTGTAAAGTCGCCCGGTTTATTTTCTTTCCTCGGGAGCTCTGGTGTTCGGCGAGAGGTTTTTGAAAGGCTGCTAAATGATTTATTTCTTGTTCCCAGCGCCCATGTGTGGTGGACAGCTCCGCGGTCCCAGTGGCACCATCACTTCGCCCAACTTCCCCGTCCAGTACGACAACAACGCCAACTGCACCTGGGTCATCACGACGGCCGACCACTCTAAGGTTAACCATCGACCGCTTTGCTGTGCCTTCTCACGCCTGCCCATCAAGTCTCTGTCTTCTCCGTAGTTATACATGATCTTTGTGTGTAGAACGTTCGGTACACCTCTATACCTTTAACGAATGGCAGCGCTCTCCTTCCCATGGGAGATAGACGCTGCTTGAAAATAAATTTCTCACTGCCCCCTGTGATCATTTCGCCCTCTGTTCCGTTTACTGAAAGAAATAACGTGCGCTGAGACAGCGATCACATCTCGGAGTGAAGAAAGGTGATGCCTCCTTCACAACGTGGTTGGATAACTGTCCTTTTCATATTGAAATGAACTGTGAATGTAGGCCACAGTTAAATCGTTTCGCGTGTTCTCAGGGGAGGAGGAAAAAAGCACAGTGTCACATAGTGTTGGTTTAGCCATCAGCAGATAGGAAGTAAGAACAGCTTAACATTATACCTGTAATTTCCTCCATATAAAGATTTCCATGTATCTGCCTTTGTGTGTGCGTGCGCGTGTGTGTGCGCGCACATTTCAGAGGGTGAAAAGAGAGATAGAGCGAGAATGTTTCAAGATTCTGAAAGGATATCATAGGAGTGGCAGGGCTGCTTTGCACAAAGTAATGACTTTGTAGCGTAGTTCAAGGCCACAGTCGTACTCGCTTGCCAAATTTCGCTTCTCTGGGCTTGAACAAATGTTTTTTTTGTGTGAATCCGTACCCTTATCACAGAAGCTCACAGGGGAAGTGCTTGGAGACATCGGCGTCGGGGCTTGGGGGACGGGGGGGTGCATCAGTGTTCCGGCTGATGTGAAACTTTAAGTTGAAATGAGCGATGCTACTTTAAAAAAACCATCACCCCGGGCTTTGTCTTCAAGCATTTCTGTTTTGACTCTCGGTTATAAACGGCTTTCATTTCGCTATGAAAATGAATTCCTGACATACCAATTGCGATGTGATGTAATATGATAACGTTCTTCTTCTTGGATACTCAGGTGACGCCCAGAGAGCGGTTATATTTTAGCTGATGGAATCTTCACCGTGAAATTGTAGGAGCTGTGTGTATGGCAGTGTATTGCTGTAGTGCTGATACTAGTAGTATTTGGTGCATATGGGCTGGATATTTGTAAATAATACAAATGCGTGTACGGGCTGAAATAAAGAAACCAGATCACTCGATTGGTTCCACCTTCAGAAGCACACCGTCAAGTCGAAAATTAAATGTTGCGCTTCTCTTCTCTACTATTTCTTCACAGCACATGGGAGATTAATCCTATCATAGGCTCTTAGATAGATTCAAAGGGGATTTCGACACAGAAAGCCCAGTTGCAATTTTTTGTAAGAATGTCTTTTTTAGATGGAGAGTCACATTCTGACCCTATAACATGCTTATTTTATGTTCCTTAATACATTGGCTGTAATTCGTCTTTCGGCCTAACCTTTATTGCTGAGCCATTGATGATGTTTTCGCTATTCGCCATTGACTTTACACCTGAGTTTAAAACATGGATTTTCTCTGCGTTTGTTCATCTCTGTTCTTTAGAGCTGTAAATTGAAAGGAATGCCAAAGGAACTGTAGCCGGGTACGGTAGTAATTCTTCTGGTAATAGGAAAGCAGAGGCCAGTCTTGGACAAGACGAAAGGGAGGGATTTCTGCACCAGACAGCTTCATATTATACAGAAGGGAGGGAATTCTACACAGGCTAAGTTTATATAGGAGAAAAGGGGGGGATTTCTCTACCAATTAGGCAAGTGCCATTTGGAGTAATGGTGTGTGACGTATTGGCCTTCCAGTAGTTTATTTTTATTAATGTTTTTTATAGATTACTACTATGTGTTTTCTCCCTTTTATTCCTAATGCATCAGTATTTATGAAAATTGCCCTTGATAAATCACCTTATGTAATATGTAATGTATTGCATCGAGCTCTGTGGATTGTGATACAGAATTAGGTGTGGTCCAGGGTTGGAGGCATTGAGATGTGACAGAGTTTTCAGTCAGTGAAAGGAGGTTCATAGGTTCGTAAGAGCAGCAGAATGAATCATTGTTTCAACATGCTTATATTTTCTTATGTATGTATGTTTATACACAGCATGTCAAAATGAGAATGATGATGACAGTCAATTAAAATGGTGTTGTCATTTCAAACATGATTAGATTTATTATTTTTTATTTTTTGTGTGTGTTGGATTTCAGTCCGTACATTAGCTGATCGTGTCTCACTTTTTCGATTCCATTGCAAAGCCAGGGTGCCGATTTCGGAATGGAAATTGTCATGAATGTGAATGCGAAATACCAACTGTGTTACTTTGGTTCGTACCTTCATTATAGAAGGTATCCGTCGTTAAAATATTTGCCATTTTATTAGCTCAAAACACAGGCTTAGTTGAAATCATTACCTGGTTCCATGCTATCTAACACTCATAAAAAGCCCTGTGTGTTTGTTCCCCTTTGTCTGTTCCAGTTTGAGTTCTACAAATTAAACATTATTGTAGATGCAAACAGACACATACAGACTCTACATAAAGCTTAGTTGAAGTTTGTATTTTTTTTTTGCATATTAACCTAGTCAGTGTCTGAATGTGAGGAATTTGAATCCACAGAAACTTTAGAAAATATATAGGTCTAGCAGGCAAGACATACAGTGCCATCCACTATAATTGGCATCCCTGGTAAAGATGAGTAAAAAGGGTTATAACAAATTCACCGAGAAAAATCCAACCTTTAATTTAATTAAATGTATTATAAAAAAAATCCCTCATCAAGAAATAATAATTTTTAACAAAACCACATGTGCCACAATTATTGGCGCCCCTGCATTTATATATAGAATAAAGTAATCATTTTTAATATGTGGTTGCATATTCTTTGCATGCCATGTCTTCCTGATGTCTGTGACCCAACAACATCAAAAGATTCTTGATATCTTATTTTTTGGTACTCTTACAAGCGATACTATAACGTCTCTGCATTTGAATGGATCTCTATGGGAATTGGGGGATGGGACAAAATGTAGCTTTTAAATTACAATGGAACAGTATGGAACACATTGTTGGCTAAATGGCTGTAAGTCATTAATGGTCTGACGTATCAAACAAGCCTTAAACCATCACTCTGCTGCCAGAAATACAGTAGATATGGATGGATAACTTGAAGAGTTTCTTCTCTTGACTTATTTTTCCATAGAGTTCAATAGGAAAATGTGTCAGGAGAAACAACCCTTAAAGTGATCCATCCATATCTACTGAAGATCTGGCAGCAGAGTGATGGTTTGAGGCTCATTTGATACGTCAGACCATTAATGACTTAGAGCCATTTAGCCAACAATGTGTTCCATACTGTTCCAGCATAATTTACCCCCCAATTCCCATAGAGATCCATTCAAATGCAGAGACATTATAGTATCGCTTGTAAGAGTACCAAAAAAGAAGATATCAAGAGTCTTTTGATGTTGTTGGGTCACAGACATCAGGGAGCCATGGCATACAAAGAATATGCAACTACATATTAAAAATGATTACTTTATTCTATATATAAATGCAGGGGTGCCAATAATAGTGGAGGGCACTGTATGTGTCTGCTGCATGTGTTCATAGTGCATTCTGGGCATTGGAGGAAGTAAGCAGAATTCCCTTTGTTTTCAACTACAAATTTAAGAAATATGAAACATGAAAATGGCCTGAAAGTTCAGGACATTTTAAACCATTCCTGAAGGGCCATGCATGTTGGTGGAAGAAAAAAACCTAAGATTTTCAAAGATGTCAAGAGCAATCAAGTGCCCATCCATCCCTCCGTCATCATGGATGGGGGTGTCACATGGAAAGTTTCTTGCCTCCCGGTATGCGTTATTACTAAACTATAACGTAAGGAATACCAAATCAGGGGTACTCCATGAAGACCTGTTGTCAGATAAGTCTACTTGGGGAACTCAGTGAGCCACAGTAAACACTCTTTCCTGGGTTATGGAGAAGCTGCTGCTACCCGTGGGAAGATGGAAGTGATTTCAAGGCCTGTAGGGTTACTCTACCTGGAGGTGGTAGTGGATGAGACTCCATTTATCGAGTTATCTGACCTGGAATGTAGCTTCCTCACCCCTGGCAATTTTCATTACAGAGTTTGTTTACCATAGGATGGAAGGCAATTTGCATTTATATAAGCTTTTTCATTAGGCCTGAGTCTCAAAGCACTTTAAAAACATTAAGAATTGTGCAGAAATGTGGCAGCCAATTTGAAATGGGAGACTAGACAGCTCGCTCATTTTTCCCTTCCCTGGTTTATTTATTTGTTTATTTATTAATGTTTTTTTTAGATGTATTGGCTTAGTTACGTTATCTTATTGAATACAATTTTTACTTGATTGTTTATATATGTGTTGTTGTGTACACTAAATCTAAACAAGAAAAAAAATGTTCTGCTATATCTTTTATATATATTCTATATCAGCAAGAATGCTATTTTGTGTGTATATATACTGTATATATGTATATCTTGGATATATAGTCTTGGAAACTACCAGGGACTCCAGAAACCTGGCTGAGCAATGAGAGCTGGCTCAGTCATTAAAGTTAAAACTGTTGAAAAACCGTGAACGTATGGTGTTTTTGATATTCTGCTGGTCACACGTGCATACCGTCCAATAAAATTGCATTAGGTGTCGCAAGTGAATTAGGTGGGCTATTGATTTATTAAAAGTAGCTCAGGCTCAGAAAGGGATGAGAAGGGGTGGATGACAGGCCTGGGAATACCCCGGAGCTGTGTCACAAAGGTCCCCGCAAGTGATCTCTATACAACAAGGTGTCCCTGTGCCTGCAGGTGATCAAGCTGACTTTTGAGGACTTTGACCTGGAGAGAGGCTACGACACGCTGACCGTGGGGGACGGAGCTTCAATCGGCGACCAGAAGACCGTCTTTCATGTGTGAGTGGGTTCGCCGTCCCCTTCCCTCGCCCATCTCGTCTCATTAGTCTCTGTCCCGCGCTGACCTCTCTGATAAACAGCGCGTAACGCAAACATCAACGCGGCGTTGTCAATCACTTTGGCACCGGATGTTAAAACAAGATCGCCCTTCTGCGACGCATCACGTATTGACGCCGCGTAATGGTGTTTGTAATGCCAGATGCTCGATAATGTCTCAGAGAGAGTCGTTATTAATCGCGCAGACATTTACAATGTTAATAAAGTTTTATAGATCCGTCTTTTATGCGCGCATTCCTCCTGGAATTGGGGGGTGGGGTTTACGTTTGATTCTGAAGAGACGCGTCTGGAAAACGGAATCGCCCAACATTTAAACAATGTCATCTGCCTCATTATAAGCATTCAGTATGCATTAGCTTAAATGGCCAGGTGTTCACGGTCTTTCTGACTGATGGTGTAAAATAGAGGGAGAGAATGACAAAACTCAAGAAACTTGAAAGGTCTCATTTCTCCACGACGAGACAGGAGATTGATTCAACAACATTTTTTCCTCATTATCCACAAAACTCACAAATGCTTATGGTTTTATTCCAGGCTGTCCGGAACCACCACACCAGACCTGGTAGTCAGCACCAGCAATCAGATGTGGCTCAACTTTAAAACTGACGATACGAGTGGCTCGCTGGGATTCAAAGTATCTTACCAAGGTAGAGAACCCAATGTTGTTACAGTATGCCTTGTGGTAAGCTGCAGTAAACTGTAGTTATCTAATGAAAAGTGATTTGGAAAGGTAGCTACAGTCTGTGAATTAAGACTTCAGGCAGAAGAATGTTCTAGCAATATGACATTCACAGATGTCCGAGGTCATTTCTGCCTGAACTCACCATCTGATATGAGCTTGATTGATTTTTGGTAGGACTTCAAAGGATGGTGTGGAATTAAGATGCTCTATAATCAGACCCAAATATATAACCGGAAAATAATACATGTTGACCACTGATTAAGATGGTTTGACCTATGCACTAATGTCAAATAAATTAAGTTTTTCTAATGGGAGAAATATGTCACGGAGGAAAGCCGCTTGACTAATAAATGAATAATAAATAACCTTTTAGCCTGTCCTGTACAAAACACACTGCATATAAATGCACTGCTCATTATTCAAGCAATATGCTCATATTGGTTTTCTGGAAAAAAGGACAATTCTAAAGGCATTACTCCATTGAGCACTGAACCTTGGCCACTGAAATATCCTTTGAGGATTTTTCAAGGGCCAGAGACATGTAGCGATAGCATTAGTCCTTCTGTTCAGTCCGTAGCATTTGAAGCCAGTGCCATAATTCCCCTGCTAATGCCATTGGACCTTTTTAAACATCGTGTACAGGGAAGCACGGGTCATGCGTCGCTGTAGTTTATTAGTGGCAGCTATGACAATGTCTGTTCATATCGTCCTAACTTAACAAACTCATTAAAAGCATGTGTGTTATGTCAGCTTTGTCACTATGTTCCAAGCAAAAAAACAGTCATATGACCTTTTCAGCGAAGACAGTTCTGAGCGGCATGGGTCTTGAGTGGCACTGGAATGCCAAGAAGCTAATCAGTCGGTGTGAAGAAATAATGGTTTGTGTCCGTAAATAAACACGCAAAGCAAAGTTTCAAATCTCGCTGAACTCCAATAAATCTTTTGCAGCTATTCACTTCAGGGAGAACTGGTTGGTTAAAACGTGTTTCCCCATGACATCGGGACACTCTGATCGGTTCATATTGGCCAGCCAGTAATGAAGTTGTTTGGTAATATCACTGGACTTTGTGAAGGACAAACTTGCCCATCACTGGCCTTAGACAATGACTGCCTCATGCTATTGATTCATGGCTGTGAGAGAGGTGGCCGCGTGCAGGTTATCCCAGTTTAATGCATTGAAGTGTTGATTACTGTGAATGATGGCCGTTTCTCCTCTGCTCTGCTCCGCCATTTAATCATCTACCTCGTCCACTCCTGTTTCCCCTGACAGCCAAATGACAATCCCAAAATGGCTTTCCACGCATTCCAGTGTATCGCTGCTCGTCTCGGGCTGCTTACACTTAGCATTCAGCACATTGGGAAGTTTTCCTTTTTCAATCGACAACCCATTCCTCCCCCAAAGGTAAAAAATGTAATGTAGACAGAGCATGCTGATTTCCTTGTCCAAGGGGAAATCGTTAAGTGTTACACGGCCAAGCTGATAGGAACCACAGTTTGCTAGTGTCAAATGTAGCACTCTTTATGGCCAATTTCAAACTGAGTGCTACAAACTGAATGACTACAATATGTACTTACATATCTATTTATTTATTTATTACTCACTTTTGTTTACTGAACATGTTGTTACCACTGGGACTGTGCACAGTTTGCATAATGTAATTGTAAAGTAGAAAGTCAGTCTCCAGGATATTACTAAAGTCGCGCTTTTGAGGCAAAACTGGAAAAGTGGAGCATAGTACACAGTACAACACTGTAATTAAAAAGATAAGATTTTCATTTTTAATGAACAGATTGAATTTCTTTGAACATGTACCTTATTTATTTTGAGATTTGCATTCACCCAAAGCATTTTAATCTAGTTGTGTCACAATTACACACGCACATACACACACACACACACACACACACGCACACACACACACACACACACACAATATGTTCCCTAAAATGATACATAAAATAACCTCTGTGTTGTAGAATGTAGATATTGTAGAATTGAAATATAATGATTTTTCTTTTTTTTGAGATTTTTTTTTCACCAAAGCATTTTTTTTTGTAGTGTGTCACAATTGCTCACACACAATTAACAGGTGCCCTAAGAGGATACATGTAAATAGCCTCTGTGTAGATATTATAGAATTGAAGATAATGGATCTGTGTGTACCCAGGATGGTCTGCTGAGTTGTATGTGCCATTTTTGTTATTTACTTATTCATGAACTAATTTATTCATCAGGGCTATTGCTGCAGTTGTAGGGAAATGGGCAAGCTGACAGGGGCCACCCACTTCCTCTCACACATTCAAGTAAAGAGGCTTGGGTCTCTTCCCTACCCTGTTTATCCCTCATTCTTCCCCTCCCTCCCACCCACCACTCTGTCCACATTTTAAATATGCCTATGAGAGGGGAGTCCATTTGAGCGAAAAATGGCCTCCTAGAGTGGCTCTTAAAAAAAGGGACATATGTTTTCATCGACGTTTGAAGAAACAAGCCTTTACCCTTTGAGTGAGGTTTCAGGGTCTAATGAAATTATTGGTTTTAATGTGTGTGTGTGTGGGTGTGTGTGTGTGTATGTAAGGAATAAACCATGACAAGCCGAACGGTTCTCATGACATATACGCTATTACACATGCTTGGCGTGAGAATGGGGGTGGGGGCGGGGTGGGGGGGAGCGTACAGCCAAGCGCCAATATATAGGTAAATAATTTTGCAGCCAAATTTTGAACCGTCTATTTTTGTATCCTCAAAGCTGAAAGAAAGCAAAAACAGGGCATTCAAATGAAAAGTAAATTATATATCTGTGTATGTATGAGCTCTTAGGCTGAAAAGCCATGTTTGCCACGGTGAACAGGACCATCTGCTGAAAAGCCTGCCAATATCCCTGGCTCTCTCGGATCTCCCCTTTCTCCTCCTGAATTGCAAATGGTATCCGTTTGTACGGTGCGGGATGAGCCCGTGTTGTTGGCCCTCGCGCACGCCTGCATGGGCCCGGCCTTTCTCTCACGTTTTCCCTCTTCCCACACGTGTCTGACGCCCCCCGAAAATATGCAGCCATCGTTACCTGGAATGAATAAATAAATACAAATAGTTGTTTTGCCCCCTTCCCCCTTCAAATTTGCTGTTTTTTTTATGCAAAGAAAATACCGTCTTGAGCTGCCCATTTTCTTGATTGTATGTTTGCTTCTGAAGGCATATGACTGAGGTAAGAATATGCTTGTGGCAAATTGGCGAACACATTTCAGATCAAGTATGCATATGAATGTTTTTTGCTAAGCTGGCCCCTCCCTTTTCAGATGCCCCTGTGTCTATGGCCATGCTTATTTTTTATCTGCTTTTTCAGAAAAAAAAGTAATTTTCTCCGTTCAAGATAAAAAAATTGAAACCTGGGAACAATAAGAAGTTGCTGTTAATGGCTTTTGAGATGGTACTGATAGGCCAAATTAAACTACCTTTTTCTGCCAGCCGTGTGTGCTTGCGTGCGCGCATGTGTATTTGTGCAAACGGCTTTAATTATTTCCATTTAACGCATTTAATGTAGCACGAATATGAAAATAACACATTTTGCTTGTACATTTCCTAACAAGAGGGTCTTTTTCAGACATAGCCTAATGCAAACCTGCAATGGTAACAGGTAAAAACACATTAACTTTGTATATTTAGATATATGTTTTACTTTATGTTAATCTCCATATAAGGCTGTGAGGAAGTTTAATCAAGGAAGTTTATACGTTCCGTTTAAATGTATAGTATATTATATATTTTGTATCGTTCGTCTGGTTTGTTTAATCTCTAAAAAGCTCTCTTTTGCATTCTCAGTCAAAGCCATAATGCTGTAACCATTAAGAATAGCCTGTCACTCAAACTCACTTGGCATCTCTTTAGCATCTGGACATTCCGCCATTAACTTGACAAGGATATTTTTTTAATAGCTTCTACTTCAATTTCCCAGGTAAGGGAATGCTGCATGGCTAGGCTTTCACTCAAGATGTCTGATGCAGAGAATACTTTTGCACAGACTTGACATCTGACGAAGTGGGATAAAGTGTTGCCTATAGTTTGGTTACTAATGTCCACGACTCACTGAAATAAAAAAATGGCACATTACTGAGACTTCCCTGCAACGCGTCTTCTAGAGTCAGCCATCCGCTGACGGCGGCCGAGGGTCACCCGACGCTGTGTATCCACGCTTTAGCAATTCCGCCCTCGATTGTGCGTCCTCCTTCCAATCCCCTGCTCGTGCTGCTCGCAAATAAGCTTTGACATGTGAGGACAGGTGGGGAGAAGCGCAGGGGTAAAAGCAAAGGGGAGACAAAAAAAATCAATTTGGAACGCGACTGATTCTGTGATTGCCAAAGTGTCCTGCTTGGCCAGTTTTCTGCAAGGGCTCTGGGTCTGAATTGAAAACTGAAATCATACCATTCTGTGAAGAAAGAGGGGCGGCTCGGGATGGGAGCGTAACACATATCTCTCGTCATGGGACTAATTACAGAGCCACGATAAAAAGAAGTGCGTACTTTTCCACAGTTTCAACGGTAAAGTATTTGCCAGTTAATTTCCGTAAGCATAACTGCTAAGGCCTAATAAATAACACGCAGACAGGCCCGCACACACGCACGCGCACTCATTTTATATAGGCTTACACAGCAAAGGTCAGAAGATAATATCATTGTAATAAAAAGCTATATAAAAGTGTTCATGTCTTTGTAACTGTCATTGAGACAGACTTTATGTAAAGTCTCTTGCTTGCAGTAGTGTACGCCTTCCTTCGTGACCTTGAGGTTGCAGTTCTATGCACAATGGTGCAGGTTTGTTATCCGTCTGTCCGGAGGGAGACCCCAGCACCCGCCTCGCCAAGCTCAAACCATGTACTGCGGCTAGTGTGTGCGAGAGCATTGTTGACATTGCTTCCTGTCTTTAAGGATTGTTTTCCTCGTTTTTCCGTCCATAAGCCATCATAGTCTCATCTATCCATGGGTGGCATGACACCACTGTGCGATTTCACCCTTCAAACATCGGTCTGACAGTCATATTTGATGAAGTTGTTGCCACTATCTCCTGCCCAGAGGCAATTATAATCGAGTCACCTCTCAGTTTGTGAAAGGCTTAAGCACAGTTGAGTATGTGGCAGGCATTTTTTTTCTCAGTTGCAATTTGACAAGGTGATATTAAATGATTCATGAGGGGGGGAAAAAAACCACATATCATACGACACATTTAAGGATTTCTGAATTACACTACATTTGTGCGTGTGTGTGGGTGTGCGTACAAGATATAAGCTATGACGTGAGATACGCATTTCAGAATATATTGCATACCAGTGGCAAGAGAGGCAAAAGCCAATACCTATTAAGAAATCCTGAAGTATCATATATTATGGTACATGCACTGGAATAGGTTGATTTATAGCTCGTATACTATGACTACAACAAAAATGCTACCTCTCAAATGAAATACTGTTTTAACAAATATTCAGTGAATTGCGTTCGTGTATGGATTTTATTTATTTATTTGTTTATTTATTCAGGCCATTTGTGCTCAAACCTTCTTCAAATGTGCATTAGCATCTGTGTCGTTGTTAATGTGTGCACTCTCAGCCAATCAGAAAGCAGAGTATTCTGCTGAAGTAGTACAGATCAAGCAAATGCTCAACTGTGCAACAGTCCCAGATGCACCACCCCGCCCCTTTGAACTGAACATTTTACATCCTTTTCATTGGACTTCATATTTACCAGCTAGTTTGATTACATCCCTCATTACAGTATATTACCATCCCTTCCACCCTTAATTTAAACCGGGCCGGCCAGCGAAGGATGGGCTCCCCCTCTCTAGCCAGGTTTCTTACGAGAGTTTTTTTTCTCGCCACTGTTCAGTGTTTTTCTTCCCACTCGTAGTTTTTACCTCGTTTGGCTGGTTGTGGGTTAAGGCCTGTTTTTTTTTGCTCCATTTTTCTTCTGTTTTTTTGGTGCAGTGTCTTTGTGACAGTTCTCTGTAAATAGTGCAATACAAATAAAATTGAATTGAATTGAATTATTTGGTCAGATTACTTAAGCACTGTCATCCTAGTGTCTGCACGGGGTTCTCATGGAAACCATTCAACTTCTCTCTACCTTCTTTCTGTAGAAATCGATCAGGGCACCTGTGGAGACCCGGGCACCCCTGCCTACGGCAAGCGAGAAGGGTCAGGCTTTCGTCACGGGGACAGGCTGCACTTTGAGTGTCTCCCAGCCTTTGAGCTCGTTGGGAAAAAGAACATCACCTGTCAGAAGAACAACCAGTGGTCGGCCAAGAAGCCCGGCTGCGTGTGTGAGTGGGACTTTTTCATTGATCATCCAGTCAGGATATAAATCTAAATCTCCATGGTTACGTCTTGTATTGGTTGTATCTGTATGCATCCAAGCTTCCCAGATTGCTGTGCAAGTAGCATCTGCTTTGGCACATACAAACCAGTTTAAATAATGAATGTCATTGTAATGGATTTTAGTGGCGGATAATCAAACGCGAAGGTAGGGGGATCAGAACAAGTCACTCATGCGGTGAAGACCAATAAAGAGAATAACAAAATAATAAATGCAGAGAAAGAAAAGACAGGAAACTACTTCCTTGTGGCTAAACAGCCAAACAAAAATCAACCCACTAAAATAGGGCGAACTCGAATAACGAGTGAAACACAAACTAAATCTCCCGAGCTCAATACTGGAGCAAAACAGGAAACTTAGCAAAGAAAAGAACACCTTCGGCACATGAGTTTGGGCGGCCAAAAAGATGTAAAACCAAAACGAAACAAACAAAGAAAAACTGTCTCAGAGAGAACAGCAAAGAATAAAATAAATAGCACAGAACGCTAACAGGAGGAATAATACCTATACCTGAACTAAAAGCTAATAACAAGTCCCCCGTGAACATAAACAGCGTTTAATATCACGAGGTCGCTAGTACCTGGCTATACCTGGCTCAATGCAATGTCGAATGACAAAGAAGCACCGGGGAAGCAGAAGTGAGGAACTTAAATACCCTGCAGGTAGAGGCACAGGTGAAAACAATGATGAGGGAAAGCAAACCGCGGAACGGAACGTGGAAAAAATCAGATAGATTCTCAATCGGGAAACCAGGACGAGAACCGCAACGGAAAAGAAAATAAAAACCCAAGAATCATGACAGTCATCTGTACAGCCATTAAAATGATGAATTTGCATCCACTTGTATGACAATAACCACGGAGACTTAGATGGTATATGGGTATCTGCTGAAGAGACTCACTTTGATGGCAATGTTCAAATATACAAGCGCTTTGCTCCACTCAGGAAGCACGACACAGTTGCATTAATCAGTGACCCTCCTTAACTCATGCTTATTGCCAGTGTGGCCATCTCCTCGGTGATGATTTGTAGTGTTGTTTGTTTGTCTCTTTCTTTTTGCTCTTAACTTTCCTTCTGTTTGCTCTCCTTTATTGCTCACCGACGTGAAGATTTTGAATCCATTTTGGCATTGCACATTTGCTCACTTCCAGCGGTGTAAAATCCAGGTTCGGAAAGTAAAGGTCTGCCCCAGTGTTTTGTTCCAATCACCTGGATTTGCTAATCAGCGCAATTATTCAGCCAGGAGGTAGAACTAATTAGTGAAATCAGCTGGCTGAGTTCATGGGTGAAGAAAACACATGGCAGAACTTTCTGACCCTTGGATTTTACACCTCTGCTTTTGCTTTTACTCATTCAGTTGTGTACGTATCCCCACCCGATGTCGGTTTGCAAACACAATGTAAACCATCAGTCACACTGACGTTTCTAGTTCCCACTATATCTACCCCTCGGTCACTAATTGTCAAGCTTACATTAGTCATTGAGGATATTTTGAGAACATCATCACTGGTTCTTGTCACCATACTTCTGTAAGGTAGTGAACTCACTGATATTGGTATGTAACATTGTTTTTAAATAGATCATTTATAATTTCATTATCCTTGTCCTAAAATGTACGCTCATGCTGGTTTGCACGATCAATACGCTGCTTAACTTAACTATCTCAGCTTTTCTCCCTGTTTCGGCTAGTTTTACTTCCCTACCCAATCCACCTCACACTTTTCACATATCCACCCAATGCCAGCGGGGTCTTCCGTTTGTTAACGTTAAACTGCGAGGCACAATTGTGGCTGCATTGGGCTCCGCAGGCCCGCGACATTAAAACGCTGAGAAATATGCTGCCAAAATAAGAACCCAAAATTAAAGTGCGTAACAAATCACTCCTGGGCACTGGTTGGCTCAATGAGCTTGAGGAGAATTTTGGCGGTGGGGTTATTTAACACGTCTTCAGCAACTGAAATTAGATAAAGGTGTATTGATTGGCTGCTGGGGTTGGACTGGTGAATACAATTCTTAAACACTTTTATTGATTGGAGAAAAAAAGCATTGCATTGCTTTCCTCTGAATATCCTTGCCCTATATGATGAAAGTTCCCTCTTTTTGTGAGAAGTCTCTCAATTATACTGATCTTTCCGGTCTAACACTTCCCACACTCCTTCCCTCCCTTCCATCCCATGAACAATCCAGTCAATCGCCTTCCCTGAATGTCCTACCATCGCCCTCCAATTATTTATCTAAACTGAATGGTAGTTGGTATGTTCTCAATGTAAAAAATAAAACTTATGATAATTTGGAAGGAAGGAAGTGTGAAATGTGAAAAAAACGTTGTTTTTTTTTCCATTTTGTGAGTAATTTCAGCAGATGGCAAAGCAAATTGCAAACATGTTGAAATATATTTCCGGAGGTTAAGTGCTTTGTGCAAAATATAAAATCTAGAACATGAATGCTTCGGCTCTGAAAGTTGTTCTCACTTTCCCCTCCTCTCACCCTCCCCATCATTGGTTCACCATGTATCTGTGAGGGATATTAAAATAATGTGCAGTGATAACACCCCCTTCAGTCCGCCTCTCCAGTCATTTGTTCCTTCATTTGCCTCACTTTGTGTAATTAGTTCAATAGGCCTCATGTTGTTCTATAGCCTGGAATTCTGCTAATAAAGGATTCTGGGTAATCCCATGAGTTTAATAACCTTGATCCACATTATTGGATTCCAATACCCAAGATGAGCCAAGACGGTCGGAGAAGGTGCTGATTTAGAGACGGGTTTGATGTGAGGAATACGCTCATTAAAGCGTGTGTCAACACTGGAGACTGCAAACGAGCAAATAGATGCAGGTGGCACTTATGTGGCTTTAGTGTCTGATTACAAATGAAATAAGGAAATGCTCAGACATTTGACAGAAGGGTAGCAGCAGGGGAAACACAACTCACGCAGTTTATAAAGGGTTGTTATCCTCTGTTTGGTTTTGTGTGGAAATGTTGTCAGCGCTAGGTGGATGCCATTTTGGGCCTGGACCACGTTAATTGAGAATCATTGGGCAGAACGGAGCTATTAGCAGAATTAAGCCCAAGCATTAGACTGGTGTGAATGAGCGGGTCTATATGAGAGTAGAGCAGGCACCTCCATTTCAGGACGTTTTAACCGTCTGAATGAGACCTGTGGGCACAGGTGGGCCTCAATAAAAATGTTGGCAAGCCGTCTGCCTTTAGTGCGCAGGGATGAGCAAAAATTTCTGTTCAGGCAGATATCCAAGCAGACTATCCAATTTCCGGAAAAATTGCACACAAGCACATATCTATGCACACACACACACACACACACAAACACACACACAGGCAACACATAAACACACACACATACAAACACACACGCATGCACACACCAACACATATCTATGCACACACACACACACACACACACACACACACACATGCTCACGCCAACAGAGAACATTACAAAAGCCGTAAATCAACAACATTGTGTCCGGGGCAGGACACTTATGTCTGGTCTAATGTTCCTCAACATGCAAGTGTCTACAGATACAAATCACATCCACCTTCCAGTCCCGCGCTGGGCACCACCTCCCACACTAGTCCTCCCTCTCTTTCCGCATTCGACTCCGCCCGCTTTTCTCGCTGTTCCGCCTCCCCGCTGCAGCCGCATTTCCGCATGGCTGCATTGGCAGCGCTGTGACATTGCATTGCGTCAGCAGAGGAGTAATGCGATATTCCAGGGACGCCCTTTTAACTGTGGGTCGAAGCCCCAGAGGGAACAACTCTGACGCACAGAAAAACCGTTAGCCTCAGGGATGCGAGTTGAGAATGAAGAAATAGATATGAGCATAGCCAATCAAAGAAATATAAACTATTGAATATGAGCGCATAACGTACTGTATATTGAAAAGGGGAGATTTTCTGTGGTCTGTTAGTGCCAGAGGGGCTTAAATAACTGCCCTGAGGAATACGCAACACCCCCAGTACACAATATAATTACCGTTTACACTGCCCTTAACTTTGGAGTTTGCTGTATTAAGTAACACAAAAAAAAAACAGTATGGCTGATTGGCAATTAATCTTGCTATCATGTTTGACATTGGCACACAACTGTTGTGTTAGTGGGTCAGGCAGCGGGCCTCATAACTTGTTATTTATTCAAACCATAATTAATTAATTGATGAATCAAAATTAATATTATATTTAGTATGATGAAGACAAGAGGTGAATATATTATATCTGACTACAACAGACTAGTATGAGACAAACCTTTCAGTATTAATCATAATGACATATGTTGTGTTATGGGTCAAAATGTACCCATCTAGATGTATGCTAAAAGAGGCATAAAGTCACTTTTTAGTTCCTAAAACCAAGTTTTGTTCAGCTCAAAATAACACATTTAATGTGAACATTGAGTGAAAATCTCAAAAGCAAATTGTATGTATTGGACATGTGAAACTGCATATCTGCTGGGCCCTAATTATGTTCTCAGTTTTTATTCTGCTTTGCCTCTCATAAGTGTCATATTCTTTGACGTGAAGATGTAATGGCTTTGAGCTTCTGTCTCATCGGGGCCACCACTTCTTATCAGAGCTCTCTTCATCGTGGTCTTCATCGTACTCAACATCATCCTCCATCTGAGACACTTCCTGTTCACTTTCAGCCTGCTCTCTCTCCTCCGTTTCATTGTCATGATGAAAGACGCCGCAAATCTCTTCCGCATGTTGAAATATGTGCATGTAAATGATGATGCTGCTGAATGAAATGTGGACAAGACCTCAAACAAGTCTTAGTGATAGATACTGATGTTGTGAAAAATCTGTGTCGCGTTGATCATGCCACGCCCGCATGAGATGATTGTCTGCCAGAAAACAATTGTTTCCATGGTATTGTACACATGTGGCGACATAGGAAGGGGTATGATTGTCAGGAGTGTGTGTGTGTGTGTGTGCATTTGAAAGACACAGAGTGTTATGCTGTAAGAAAGGTTTTGTTTTTCTGGGTTCAGGCGTGCCAGAGGGAGAGATAGCCAGAGAAAAGCATGAATTTATGCACATGTGATTTGAGTAGCATGTTTATACAACTGACAAATAAATCTAAACTGAAAATGTCAAGAAGTAGAAAACCAATCACAAAGCAAAAAGAAAAAATATTTGACAGGAAATGTGCTTAATTAGAAAAGAACTTTCAAAGAAAACTGTCAAAACTAAAAATACATAGAAATGCAAACAACCGAGGAGGATGTCTCAAATAATTTATTTTTAAAACATTATAAAAAAGCAACTCCACCTGAAAACATCGCAATATATGGAACGTGAACTAACTGAAATTAAAAACGCTGTCAATCAAAATACCCTCTGGCAATTATGGAAAAACATTTATACTACTCAAATTAAAAATACTTTGAAGATCTTTATAACAATCCAGAATACAGAGGTTTAACTTCCAATCAGACTTTAACTATTGAAAAATCCAGTACTGGAAACTACAATAAAACATGATCAGTGTGCTCTTGACTATCCATTATCATCCAAGAACTAAAACAAAAACTCAAAGCTCTTAAAAATGGAAATGCTTGTGGAACTGACAACATCAACTTGACAGCTGTTGAAACACAGCAGTCCTCAACTTCAACTTGCTATCCTAAAGCTTTTCAACCTATTCCTAAAACCGGAAGTTTATTTGGAATAAAGGTCCCATTATTCCCATATTTAAAAGGGGAGGCAAATTTGATCCTTGAAATTACAGATGGATCTGTGATTGTAACCATGGAAAAGTATTCTGTAGCCTGGTAATGCCCATGGTAATAGGCTGCCGTCAAACATCACACCACATTTACACTTTGAATACACAGTGGTAGAGGCGTCGAATTTCAGTCAGAGCAGTTGTACTCCGAGGTTGGGGGTCCGCGCCCCGGTCCTGCCAGATCTGAGCATGGCCGGTGCCCTGTGTGAGCGATTCCTGTTGGGGGGAGGGGCTCGGAGACAATCGCTGCGCATATAGCAGCCCCGGGCGAGTTGGAATCACGGTCAGGCTTGGAGGAGTCGCGCCCTGAAAAAGGACGTGGTGACCTCTGCACTATTACCGGCTGATGGGGTTGTGCAGCAGTGATTCTATAGCGGTTGCTACACGGGGAATTGAATTATAATAGGGGTTCTATTGGCTACCAAATTGAAAAAAAAATGAGAAAAAATCTGAAATAAAAAAAAATGTATAAAAAAGTGCCCCCCGCTCGCAAGGTTCCTCCTGCTGTCCCCCACCCCACCCCCATGAGATGCATACGTGTCACATCGTTATTTCAGCACCATTGACAACGGTCAGTGTATCACGTAACAAGCAGAAAAGTAATCTATAGGATAAATAGGATATAGGGTATAGATTAAATGCAGTCACTCTGTTACCCTTGGTATTTATTGGAGAAAACATTTGTTTTTGTCTAGTTATTAGCCTATACAAATGGGCTGCAAAGCAATACAATCAAGGTAAATACATTAAAGCAAATTAAATCAACCTACTCCCGCTTGAGAGATTTCTGTACTCCTGTCCTCCTGCCTTGCTACTTGGCTATACAGTACTAGTACCAAACTACTAGTAGTAGCCTAGTGGCTGTGTAGCCTTGCTTCTGAGGTAGTTATTGAGTAGTTTTAGTTTTGGAAATTATCTTTTTTTCAGAAGCCACAGTCACACGGATTATTAAAAAGAGCTTAAATGGTGTGGCAACATCAGGAAAAGTGGGCAGAACAGACCTGTGCTTTAAATGCAGCACTTCAGCAAGGTCCTTAATTGAGCTTGAGTCTTATTCTGCTTAAATTCTGGCCACAGTGTGTTGCAGAGAGAGATTAACTGTAAGCTTGAGGAAACCGTAAAGACAGCCTGAATCTGTCGAGAAGCTGCAAGTTGCTGCAAGCGGAGGTACTAGCTACCTGTGATTGCGTTTCGTCAGTCGATGTTGACGCTCTGTGATTCGGTGGTACCATGATAGTTACATTACATTACATTATAGGCATTTTAGCAGACGCTCTTATCCAGAGCGACTTACACAACTTCTTATTACATGTATCCATTCATACAGCTGGATATATACTGAAGCAATTCAGGTTAAGTACCTTGCTCAAGGGTACAACGGCAGTGTCCTACCTGGGAATTGAACCTGCAACCTTTCAGTTACAAGTCCAGTTCCTTAACCATTATACTACACTGCCGCACACAGTACGGCAGTGTACCTGTGGGGGCGGGGGGGGGGGGGAGTTATTTGTCTTGTAGACCATAGAGGCCCCTTTCTTGCCGATTGACACTACAGTCAAATCTCGCCTCTCTTCTCTCGTTCACTCAAATAAAAAAATTCTAAATTGGGCGGGGCCCTCTCCATACTTTTTCAAAAACAGAACTAAAAACACAACTTAAAAAAATAATTGTTTGAACAAAGTAAATTACGTTAGCAAATTGGAATGTTATTGATTATCATTATACAGAGAATATACTTTAGCACAGTATCTTGTTTATATTAAAAAAAACTCCAGATGTGCACGATAACAATGTACAGGGTCGACTCAGTGATCATAATGTGGAAATATTCTGCACCCCATGTCACTTTAAGAGAAGCGTTCTTGTGTAAAGTTAAAACCAGAGTCACATCATATGACAGCAAAACATATGATGAACGATTGCACATATGTTTGGGAGAAGTAACAGACCTTGTATAATTATCTGCAAAATATGTGACCACTGGCCATGAGCTAAGAGAAAAGAGAAAATGAGAGCACAGGTCCATATCTGTATGTGAGGGAGGGGTGGGGTTTGGGTTGGTTTCGGGTTGTGAGTAGATTCCACATCCCACAATCTTCCGTGGGTCAAATTTGATCAACATAACTACTCATAACTATTTAATGCTGCATGCCATAGGGCATTATTTTGTATAATAATATAACAAATTATTTGTATAATTAGTAATTAGGGCATCATGAAGTTGGGTTCCAAGGGAAAAACAAAACGATATGGTATTTCTGACATATTTAACTTTAACTTCAAAACTGATCACATAACAAGAGGGTTAAGGTTCTGAAGGTTCTGGTTATACTATTTGTGTTATTATTTGTGTTAGAATCTAACATTCCTTTGAGATGAAAAAAATTATTAGATTTGATGTACCACCTTGGTTGTGAATAACAAAAAAGCATGATACCTTGATCATTCAAATAAATATCCAAGTTGTTAAATGAAAAATGCCCGCTATCTACTGTATATCACCTTTGATGCTCATTGTGTTAGCTAACCAGTAAGTGTAATAAGCAGTTTGACTGACTTCAATCACTTTCCCCTTCCAACAGTCTCCTGCTTTTTCAATTTCACCACCCCGTCGGGCGTTCTCTTATCGCCAAACTACCCCCAGGAGTACGGGAACAACATGCACTGTGTGTGGCTCATCATCACTAAGCCGGAGAGCCGCATCAACCTGGCCTTCAACGACCTCAGCATGGAGAAGCAGTTTGACTTCCTGTCTGTGAAGGACGGCGGCAAGGCCGAATCGCCCATCTTGGGCACCTTCTCTGGCGAAGCGCTGCCCTCTCCCATAACCACCAGTGCCCACGTGGCGAGGCTGGAGTTCCTGACCGACCACACCAACACTGACAGAGGATTCAACATCACATTCACAAGTAAGAATAGAGCAGCTTATACGTATATCCGCTGGCCTATTGTCTGGTTTACCATGCATCCGCAAAGATGAGGTATTTTATTTTTATTTATTATTTTTTTTAGATTCAAAGCAGTGTGTAGCACACATCATTATTATAGAAAGCTCTTTTATTTGTACAGCACCGCTGTTGCCATGGTGATCACTGCATAATCATTTTTGTTCTGCATAAACTGTTGTTCGAGCACACTTCTGTTACGTGCATACAGACAGTAAGGACTAGTTTTGCCATGTTCTTCATAGTGCAGCGCTCAAGCTATCTTTCAAATTTCAGGACCACTGACTCCGTCGGTTCTCCCCAGTTAACTTATTCATTCCTGGAGCATCTGCTCCTAAACCCAGGAGCACCAAGGCATACTGAGTACAACTGAGCTTTCTTAACCAACTCGTATTCACCGGGAGTCGAAAAACATGAAAACTGCTCTGAGACTATCCGTATTTCTTTGCACACTCCGAGGACTAGATTCACAAATGGGCGCGGACTTTCTTGAAGAAAGCGCCGAGCCGGAATGGTGTAAGAGCCTGGATTTCTGAATCATGTGTTCTTAGACTTGCAGTTTTAAATAATACTTGCTGGAAAAGAAACATTAATAGCTGGGTTGTGTGAGCATGTTAAGCTGCAGAGCCTTGTTTTTACCCTGGAGCTAATTGTGAGAACAAGCATACCCTGGATGAAGAGGCTTCTCTTCAATTTCAAATTCCAATTCCAAAGTTGTTTGTCTGAATTGATTCTATGAGGAAGTTAAACAGCTCCCTGTCAAATTCCTCACAGTCTCACAATACACCTAGGTGGACTGCTGCAATATAGCAGTTTTCTAAACTTAAGAGAAAAATAGACGAATAAAGGCAAGCCCAGCATATAACAAATTCATTAACAACTTGCTGTGTAAATAATTCAAGTCCAACAGCGTTAATTGGAGCTGATGTTCTCTATGACGGTCTGTCCATATGACTTGTTTGACACCCTTAGGGGGGCGGGTCCATTCTGCCATTAATGTCAATTAAGTAGATGTTGAACTCTATTGAATAGATTGTTGGCGGTTTAATAAATAAAGCGATGGGGATGGATGAGGTAAATACCCGTTTCTGGTAAAGCGCATCTGGAGGAATTGATGACCAGGAGTGTGAGTGACCCTCGCTAAACTGAGGAAAAGCAGTGTTCAGACACCGGCAGCTGTGTGTAAAACTGAGATCACACCCATGCTGGGGCGTCGACTCTTCCGGGTCCGTCGAGTTGAGCAGAGCCTTAAACTCAGTTGTCAACCTGAAGTTGTCAACCTGAAAATCAACCATGAGAGCACCAAGTGAAAGTGATTACCGGTAGTCTGTTTTAGGTTGATTCAGGACTCAAAATGACGAGCCACAGCAATGACTGAATGTGTGAATTCATGAATTTATTAATTTATTCTTCTTGTGATACATGCAGTTTAAAAAAATGTTTTTGAATCATGTTCATGGTACTTTTATATGGTTTGTATTCTTCAACCTCTACCTCTCTCTCCCTTCGCCCTCCTCCCCCCCCCACACACACACACACTTTCTCTCCCCCGTCATATCTCTTCCCCACCGCACCCCACCTGTAGCATTCAGGCACAACGAGTGCCCCGACCCGGGGGTGCCTGTGAACGGGAAGCGCTTTGGAGAAAGCCTGCAGCTGGGCAGTTCCATGTCCTTCCTGTGTGAGGAGGGCTTCGTGAAGACGCACGGCTCCCTCACCATCTCCTGCATCCTTAAGGATGGGAATGTGGTCTGGGATAACGCCGTCCCGCGTTGCGAAGGTGAGTTCCCGCGTCCCGCATCCCCTCCCTGCGCAGAAAAAAAAATGCTGGTGTAAATTTAACACTTCTGGTGTACATTTAACACCCTAGGGTGTTTGTATGAGCCCACTCATGTAAATGCCCTAGGGTGTTAAATGTGCTGCAGCAATGAATGCCTTTTGCTGTGTGTTCAGATTTTCCTCAAGGGACTCGTATAAACACCCTAGGGAGTTAAATGTACATCACCATTTTTCATGTGTGTTCAAATTCCCTCCTTCCACACAGAGCTGTTCCATCCAGAACACACAGTGAGATGTCCATTGCTAATTCTATCAAAGTGCTCTAAGAGGCTTTATACGAGTCCGATAGGGATCGAAAGTACGTTATCAGAGTTGATTTTACCACTAACAATTTATATCGCAGCAGGGAGAAGTAGTTATTTTGGAGCAGTATAGGTTTGAATCCTTACAGTAAGGGTCTGTTGTTGAGCTCGGATATCACCCTGCATGTATTCAATAATATATCTCCGATATAAATGAACAGTATATGAAATATGAGCTATGTCGACAGCCACCCTGCATACGGGATGTCGCTAGTTAAATAACGGATATATTTTAAAGTAATGGATGTGAGCAGAAAGCGCAAACCACAGCCGTGTCACAAGACGTATATTATACGCGACACACTTCGAACGAGCGAGGAAGGAGAGACATCGGACTTAAGTATCCCTGTTAGGCAAAGTCTGCGGGATTTGTTTGCGAGGTACGCAATGCAGCAGGGCTCAGCAGATCGCTCCAGATGGTTGTAAAAGCCTGGTGTCCGGGCTCCATCTCTCCGTCTTTATTCGTTAGCTCTGTGCAGAGAAGCACGTCTATTAGGACCAGGACTTAAACGTTTCACGAAGGGGGGTTGGCGGGCGGTGGGGAGGGGGGTGGGGTGGGGGAGAAAAACCTTCCCGGCCCGCACGTGCCCTGAAACACTGATGTACGCGGAATGGCTTTCCTTCCCACGACTGAAATGGGATTTAGATTTTTGTATTTAAGTGCACTCTATCACAGCAGCAGCAGGCCTGCGATATGGAGACACAGATAGGCCAATCTCCTTCTTTCCTGTGATGATTTCAATGGATGTCATTAAAGACCCATATTCCTCTGCTCGGCTTGTATCAGCCCTTTTCACTCACGTTGCGTAAAGATCAGCGGAGTATTCAGTCCAAACTTACTGCCAGAGATACCGAATGGGTAATTCTAACAGTGCCAAGAATTTCAACGCTACTGATCGTGGCCCTATACCGCGCTTCATTACAGCAGCCAATCTTGCCGTAATTGCGTTCCGCGCCAAGGAGCGCAATCTTGCACTTACAAAAACGCATGGCGGGAATAGCTGGAATTCCGTTTCTCCGTGTTGATAGCTTAGCGGCGTTCCAAAAGCGGCTCATTTTGTTCATGGACCAATCAGATGGCAGAAGGGAATGCCCAAGTCCTCTGATATGTGCTGAAACTTTTTTGTGGGTTCCAAAAATGAGTATGAGGCTCTGCCAGGAGGCTCCTCCTCTTGTCCCCACTGGCTGATACTCTTATACTAATATTGTAGAACTGTTGTGATAGCCGCATGGCTTGTAAAATGAACGCACACATCCAATGCTGCCCTAGTCATAAAATAGTGTCTATATATGCTCTTGACTTTAAATTATGAAATCAATAGTGGCACTTCTGGGCACATCACTCTCGGGTTTGGCAACGGAAGACATTTGGGTAATATGAATGTTGGCAGAGGTGGTATCGATTCATTTTTTTCTCGGATCCCGGATCCCGGTTTGAGAGATGGATGCCTGACCTTCTCCTGTTTATCTCCTGTGATGTTTAGCCGAACCATTCGATTGCTTTACCTCCGCAACAGGATTATCCAAACACGGCTGTGTCCTTGGATATTTGGGGTTTGAGCCTTAATGCAGCTTGACAAGGATGCACATTGAATTTAGCACAGTGTGCGCAGAAACTAAACGCCTCTCTCCTCTCCCTATGCAGCGCCCTGTGGAGGGGACCTGAAGGCCCCCAGCGGGATCATCTTGTCCCCAGGGTGGCCTGAGCTCTATAAGGAGGCTTTGAACTGTGAGTGGATCATCGAGGCGCCGCCTGGGTACCCGATAAAGATCATCTTCGACAAGTGAGTGACCACCTATATAACTTTGCCTTCGCCATTGTGCAAGCACCGTGTGAACAGGAAACTCAGACCTACATTTAAAAAAATATATAAATATAAATTGTTTAGGTTTAGCTGAATCTGAATTATGTATATAACCTTAACATTTTATACATTATTTAGAATTCATCTCATCTAGTCTCTCCTCTCTCCCTTTCTCTCCGTTTTTGCACTTAAGCAGTAGGCTCGTGATTTATGATTTATGATGTTTTAATGGGAACCTACAAGCAACCCTCTGGTCAGTCTAAGACTGTAACCCCGGTGTCTCAATGTGCATCGCCATCTGTCTGTCTGTCTGTCTGCACTTTTTGATTTTGTTATAAAATTTGGAACAGCGTTCCAATAAAGGTTTAATTATTTGTTGTGACACATGGTAGCTTATCCGGTAATTTCTGTGAGACACTGAAATGTAATTGGGTCAACATGACTTAACCATCCAACAACATAACCATACACTTTAATTGGAAGCTCAGCAGCCGTACTAAAAGTAATGTACCATAGCCTGCTTCCATGGCTATATTTGCCTGTTTTTTGTGCACTTGCACTACTCATAAAAATTAGGGGAACCAACAGACAGACGCTCTTTGCAAATGTGCATATGTGCCATTGTGCACACTGACACAAGTCTTACAGAGAATCTTTCTAACACTGTGAATTGAGCTCTCTCTCTCTCTCTCTCTCTCAGCAATAAAAAATTGATACAACAGAAGTGCTTGTTGCTCTTCGATTTTACGGAACATCAATAAAACATTGCCTTCTGCCCCATTTAATGTGCTTTATTCAGAACAGGCAACAGTTTATTTGGTAATGCAAAATTAACACACACACACACACACATGCTATGAGGGAGACAAGTGTACACACCTTTTTCACACCGTGTGTGTTCACAGAGCATGACTAAAGGTTTTCCTAACACATGCACACAAGCATTTTGTTTCTATTGAGTCCAATGGGGAACACACGCTCCATCAGAGTAACATGGGTATCACTTTTCATTAAGCTGCACCTACGTATATATCTGTGTAATTAAATTGTAACTAATTTGGTAACAAGACATTATCACTGAGCAACTCCGTCGGTAGCGGTATTCTTAATTACACATGTGACTATTTTGAAATATTTAATTTGCACGCATACATAAACATAAATCAATTATTTACACAATCAATAAACCTTGCCTGTTTATTTCACAATGTATATTTATGATATGGAATTATTTAACCTATGGTGTATGCACCAAACAACCAATGGAACAGAGGTTATCATCAAGTGGTATAATTATAATTAAACCTTTACCGTTGCCTAAAACATTGAAGCTATCATACAGGTTGTGTGTGAAGGGCACTTTACTGTATAATCCTGTTAACTCCCAGGTGTGTATGCTCTTCAGGTTCCGGACAGAAGTGAACTACGATATTTTGGAGGTGCGCGACGGGCGATTCCCCTCGTCCCACCTGATTGGCAGCTACCAGGGTACCCAGGTGCCACAGTTCCTCATCAGCACCTCCAACTTCCTATACCTGCTTTTCTCCACCGACAAGAGCCAATCCGACGTCGGGTTCCGCATCCGCTATGAGAGTATGTGCTCGCTTACAGCGATCACCATGTTACAAGTGATTTAAATAAAAACACTAAAACAGCTATTTATTATGAGAGTGAAAATTAAAAACATTATTCTACAGGTTCCACAGCCAAACATTTGCAATCCACTATGATAGAAATTGCATTAACAGAGTGACTCAAATTCAACAGATGACAGATATTTGCAGGTATACGTGATGATGCTTGCCATCCCCTGTACCATATTCATACATGTAATGAGTCTGCAAAATATAATATGTATTTTCTAATTCAGTACCTTTGCCACTTCACTCATTACGGAAGTGTCCAGCATCACGGGGATTATTTTTACAGATCGGTCATTTTGACTGCATTGTGTTGTCTGGAAGAATGACGTTTGTTGATTGTTGATTCTTCTAAGCGCTTGACTCTTTGCCAGAGTCTTCCCAGAGGTGAGTCTCTCCAGATAGACTGGCAATTAATGATGATGTCAGGTAGTAGCGGAATTCCAGCGTCCGCGCGCCCAGGCACTCTATCTTTCAGTAGGGGCGTGTAGAATTATGGCTTCCCATAAAACTCCCAAGTAATGGCGCTGCCCCTGTGTTCGCCATCCAGAAAACTCACATTTCAATCATTGTTCAGACATACGTTTGTTTACACGAGAGCTCTTTGTTCAGCCTGATAGTACATCGGTCATTATTGAAGCCCTGCAATTATCAACGCTATCATTTTTAGAACTGTATATTCTGCTTCAGCTATTACAACTCCTACTGTGAGAAAACAGAGGCAATAAAAAGCACCAAAGAAGAATATATTAATGCATTTGCATTCAATACAATGATCATCTGTCCGTCACTCTTATGCCGCCATGTAAATCAGTCGATGTGCAATCATATAATGATAGCGGATTGATTTTATTGTATAATCCCAGGCCCACCCATTTATCTCACTGTTCCTGCTGCAATATAAACGGCAGCCAGAGAAATGGCCATTATAACTCCCTCCTTACTGAATCTGCATGATACTATGAGCTCATGTCTTTTTTATACTCGTGTGCTGCCTGTGACATTAATAAACCTTCTCAAAATGCTAATTCACAGCCCTAGCTTTGCTCAATTATTCAGTACTACCACAACTTGTGGATGTGTGCCTGTGTGTGTTGATTTCACTTTTTTATAGTGTGCGAGAACAGATTAGTCTTCTTTCTTCCTTTCTTTCATGCACATACCTTGTGGCTAAGCACTTTGTGCAATGTGTTAAATAAAAAAATGTGATTGCAATTAAGCATTAACACACTGTGAGGGTATTTTACAGTGATAATAGTTTTTTTTTTTTGCTTAAAAAATGTAATGTCTACGGATTTGCCTGGGTCCCTTTTCTACAGCGGTGCAGCTGCAATCGGATCACTGCGTCGACCCAGGGATCCCCGTGAACGGGCAGCGGCACGGCAACGACTTCTACGTGGGCGCCCTGGTGACGTTCAGCTGTGACCCGGGGTACTCCTTGAGCGACAGCGAGCCCCTCGAGTGCGAGCCCAACTTCCAGTGGAGCCGCCCCCTCCCGAGCTGCGATGGTACGGCCCCTTCCCTCTCTTAAAACACTTTCTGAACTTAACAGGGCTTTACAATCAGATCCGTCCTTCAAATTGAACATGTCTCCCCCCCTTGTAAATGTGTACTTTATTGAAAGGTCCTATTGATTTCCTCTTCTTTTTTAATCGTAGAAGTAATTTTTGTCAATATGTTTATGTCCCTCGGCCAGGGTTCGTCCTGTAAAGTCAATTTTAGCACGTCGTCAAAGCGGGGACTAGCGTGAGTCTAAGCAGAGTGTTTACGGGTGGGTTTATGGCCACTTATGGACATGCCCGTGCCTATCTTCACAGCGCTCTGCGGAGGATACATCCAAGGGAACTCAGGGACCATCCTGTCCCCCGGCTTCCCCGACTTCTACCCACACAATCTCAACTGTACCTGGATGATTGAGACGTCACACGGCAAAGGTGAGCGTGGAGCGAGCGCAAGAGGGAATCGCCAGGATCCCACATCAATCCACAAGGATTGGATCGCACTGACCTTCACACTTTTCTTTAAGTTGTTTATTTGTGTACTTCCCTTTCTTTCCTCCTGTGTATGTCTTTCCATCCTTTCTTTATCTCTCTCTCTCTCTCTCTCTCTCTCTCTCTCTCTCTCTCTCTCTCTCTCTCTCTCTCTCTCTCTCTCTCTCTCTCGCAACCCTGTTTTTTTTTCTCTCTTCACTCTGGCTACCTTCAAGAATGGTTTTAGCGTGAAACTCATTAGCAAGTGCCGTGAACTTGTCATTTGTCTCTCTCAAACACTCCCTTTCTCTCGCTCTCTCAGGTGTGCAGTTCACCTTTCACACCTTCCACCTGGAGAGCCCTCACGACCACTTGCTAGTGACGGAGAACGGGAGCTTCTCTGAGCCTCTGTGGAGGCTCACTGGCTCCACGCTGCCCCCGCCGCTCAGCGCCGGCCTGTTCGGTAACTTCACCGCCCAGATCCGCTTCCTGTCCGACTTCTCCGTGTCCTACGAAGGCTTCAACATCACCTTCTCTGGTGAGGCGCTGTGACCCACCTCCTTCTTCTTCGTTTTTTCACTAGATTGTTGGCTGAAAATGTGGCATTCGTGACAGGCACTTTACAGGTCAGGCCTAAAGTGCTGTCAAAATGTCAGTTATTTATGAAGAATGAAGACCTGCATCTAAACCCGCTGCCCATACACAATGCGTGTGTGTGTGCGTGTATGTGTGTGTTTGTCCGTGCGTGTGTGTGTGGGTGTGCGTGCGTGTGTGTGTGTGTGTGTGCGTGCGTGTGTGCGTGTGTGTGTGTGTGTGTGTGTGTGAAAAATTGCCTATAACTTTCAAAACCTTATTATTTCATATCATATTATTGTATCTCTCTGATCTCTCCCTCTGATCTCCCTATCTTGCTCTTATTTTTCCGTCTGATCTCTCGCTTTCTCTCTCTTTTTCTCTTCCTCTCCCCATCTCTCTGCAGAATATGATTTGGAGCCTTGCGAGGACCCCGGCGTGCCCCCCTTCAGCACACGTAAGGGCCTGCAGTACGGGGTGGGGGACACGCTCATCTTCTCCTGCTTCCCGGGGTATCGGCTGGAGGGGCCGTCCAGGGTCACATGTCTGGGGGGGCGGCGGCGGGTGTGGAGCTCCCCTCTGCCAAGGTGTGTGGGTAGGTGGTCACGTGCTTTCATTTTGCTTGGTCGATATTTTACTTTAACCCCCCCACCTCTCCCCTTCTACCGTGCCCTCAGGGTAATGCCTACCTGTATTTTTAAAGTTCAGTAAAAAGCCATGAACTGCATGCGCTATTCTAGAAGCATCGTCCCCCTCTCTTCGCCATGCATAGAATGTTATGCAAATAGGAAAGTACAAGAGCTAGCGACAAAGCCCTCGTAGCCTGTCCTCAATATTACAATGATGGAATAACCCAGCTGCCATTTCTTCAAAATATTAAGCGGGGGGAATTGCTTGTGGCTGCAGACTTAGAAAGTAATTTGTTAAATGTATGATTCTAACAGATGAAAGTAATTAAGTTTTTTTTTATTTTTTTTATGGTTTCTGCATATTTGTTTTTTTTCTGTTTTCTGAAGTGGGTCAGGCAATTTATGAAATAACAGGAATTTAAATGTATTCAATCAAATTGCTTTGAGCTGTTGTACAGTTTAGAGTCAAGACATATTTATGTGTTCTTTTTTGTAATTTCCATTGCCTTTTGTTTATATATATATATATGTGTGTGTGTTAATAATCAAGCAAATATAAATTGGTATTAACATGATAGAGAAGGGTTATATATAGGAACACGTAAAACATGTTGACTATGACAACAGATGACAAATACGGTTTATTATTCTAAAGATTATTTGTTTATTTGTTGATATATTGCTTGGCTCTAAATGGCCTATTTCCACAGCACAATGAATTTGCTAAATAAACCAGATATGAGATAAATCAATACAGATAGATACATAAATCAAAATACAAGAACACTTACCCATCCTAAGCAGGCTCAAGCCCCACGCATCCCTGCATCCTGCATGTCCGTGAACGTGAGCATGCGCATGTATGCGCATGTATGCACGTGCGTCTCAGGCCTTTTGTAACATTCCCTCTGCCCCCTCCCCTCTCCCCCACAGCTGAATGCGGTTCCTCTGTGACTGGCACCCAAGGGGTCCTCCTCTCCCCAAACTACCCGGCCTACTACGGCAACAACCACGAGTGCATTTACTCCATCCAGACTCAGCCGGGCAAGGGTATCCAACTGCGGGCTCGAGACTTCCACCTGGAGGAGGACGACATGCTAAAGGTGAGCCGGGTGGGGTGTATATTGTATTGTAAAATCAGAATCTGTAAGGTGCTGTGCTCCACTACTTTTGTAAGCCTTTTGGCTACAAAATACATTACCAGGGACGCGCGTTAATAATAGGGTCGCACCGGTATCGACCGAAAATAGCTTAGCGGAATTCAGCATGTTCCCCTGGGACTAACAATTTTCCTGTCAGAAACCCTCCATGGGCCAAAAATGTCATGCTAAATAAGTAGGCTAATCATAGTTATCTGAAGCTCTTATTTTCTTATTTATTGTGATTTTTTATTTATTTCACTCCAGTACTGGCCTGACCATGTATTTTAGCATGCGCCTGTTAACGAATAATTATATTTTAATAAAGTGAAGTTATTTGTGTGTGTGTGTGTGTGTGTGTGTGTGTGTGTGTGTGTGTGTGTTGAAGGTGTTTGACGGCAACAGTAACCAGGCCCGCCTATTTGGCGCCTACACGGGCACCGAGCTGCTGGACACCACGCTGAACAGCACGTCCAGTTCCCTGTGGATAGAGTTCGTCAGCAACGCAGAGAACACCAGCAAAGGGTTCGAGCTGCACTTTACCAGTGAGTCTGACACCCCTCCTAGGGCGTGACTATGACCCCTCAGCAATGACTGTATTGTGAAAGTCATCGCTGCTGCATTATGTATGTATGCTGCAAAACACGTCTGTCTTAACAAGTGTCTTAGTCATGTAATGTGACTTAAGTCTCATTTATGGAAAATATTAGCTTGTTTTTAAGTTACTTTTTTGCTTGACAAGTGAAATTTTACCCCACTGGCAAATCTTGAAATTAGTAAAACTCACCTCATTGACAATATTTTTGTCTTATTTAGCAAAAAAGTTACAGAAATAAGATTATGAAGTCTAAATATAAGATTAAAATGCTTATTAAGATTTTTTTTTTTGCAGTATATGGAGCCATCAGGCAGGTATAACACATCTTGGCTCCATAGTTATGTCCACAGCTGCCGTAACCAATGAGAACCTCTGTTGTCTGGTGTCCTCTGTGTTAATTGGCCGACCCCTTTCTTCAGGCTTCGAGCTGGTGAAGTGCGAGGACCCTGGAGTGCCCCAGTTTGGCTACAAGAAGGAGGACAAGGGCCACTTTGCAGGCAGCGTGGTGTCCTACAGCTGTAACCCAGGATACTCTCTGAAGGGAAGTGAAGTGCTGACGTGCCTCAGGGGAGAGAGGCGGGTCTGGGACAGCCCCCTCCCCCTCTGCGTAGGTAAGATTCAAGTGCTATGTTCATACCGCCACAGTCACCTCACCCGGTTCCCCCACCCACTCCCCTGAGAGAAAACAGAACCCTTGCTGTCAGTTTATGGTGTTTGCACAGAGAAAAGTGGTCATGTGACAGTTGTTTGCCGTTTCTTGTACATTTGCTCATGGCACAAAGTCAGCACAGCATTCAGGGATTATCCTCAAAAGTTTCACTTCCACTCTCCAATGTAACCTTGTACCGATTCCCCTGTACCACCCAGCGAACACATTTCAGTATCGGACAAAACGCCCCTTTATAAAACAGCCCTCTTTGTAGTGAGGGATTTCAAGGCTTTTCTTCTCACCACAGAGGCTGATTAAAGCAGTTTTGTATTTGCTGTCGCACCTGGCCAGTATATCCCTCCAATTGCATTTGTCAGTCCATTCTATTTTCTTGCATTTCACATATTCCGGCAAGTTCTAGCCAATTTTAGACCCGGTGGAACTTGTAACTCATTTTTCCATCTCTGCGGAGAGAAGGGGCGAGCTTCGGAAGGTTGAGTGCAATTTCTTTCCCTCCCGCGACTGTGTTGCACCGGCGGCTCAGCCGCCCCGCCCCTCGCAGACCCCCCCTCCATGGCCGCCTGTAGCTGGGAGGGAGACCGAAAAGCTTAATGTAGTTTCATGACTTTTGGAGCAGGTCATCACTGCAGTGAGAAGATGGGTTTGTTTCATAGTGATTTATCACTGCGCTGTCTGCAGTCTGGGGGCCTTCATCTGATATAGGTTCAGCAACGGGGGGAAAACAAGAGAAAATAACACAAAAATAAATAAATAAATAAATATAAAACACAGTGGGGGGGGAGAGATTAATTTGATCACAACTAAACTGGACACTTGATATATGTTTAAATTTTTATTTAATTTTTTTCACTTGCATTTTTTGGAGATTTTATTGGAAAGAGCCCTTGCGTTTTATTTTCCTTGAGCGTCTTTATTTTCCATGTTTTCCAAGTCTTTTTTGATTATATCTGTTCCCTACGCATTTTTTTTCTCTCTTGAAAGGAATAATGATCAGAGCCAAACACCAATAATCACTGCCGTCCACATATATGATGTATAATATATGAGAGAGGGTATGACACAGAGAGAAATTTGTAAACATATTAGAAATGTTGTTGGGCATAAGACAGCTCTTTTCTGGTGTGTTTGATATCAGGACTCTCGCGCACGCCGCCATTAATCATCAAATAGAGAACGGAGAAACGATTCACCTCAGTTTACAATTATAAGCTGCTGCTACAAAGCAGTACTTTGATGATGGCGCAGCAGGGCCTCGTATCCTGACTTAGCACATCAATAGACGCCCTCCCCCCTTCCTGTTAGCATGAAACATCACTCGACGAGGTACACGTGACTCACAATAATTGTGGCCTGAAAAGATACCTGTGTGCATGTTATGTGATAGTTATCATGGAACTTGGCACACGTCACTCTGAGATCACCATCAGCAGTCCCTCATGTTCTTCCCCCATCACCTCCCTCCATTTTGTCATTCCTATCTTATCCATTGACAACAAGTGATGTGCTGTCTTTGAATACCTTGATGCTCTTTGTACTCTCAGATGGCAGTTATTATAGCTGCGTGTGCTTTTTGTTGGATCAGCCTTTGTTTTTGCCCTTTCAGTATGGTGGTAAAGTAACTGGGTTTCCAACCAAAGCTGAACGTACAATTCCTTTGGTAGAACACTTGACATTGTATCCCGTAGTATGTCTCTATATAAGAGCATTTGCTAAGTGATTGTTCTGTGATATATTGTATCCTTATTTACTTATTTATTTTCTCTTTATTTATGATGAGATACGAGTTACATATCACTATGAAATGCATTGCTGAGTTGACATAAAGTGGATTTTTTGAGCTGGTCAGTTTTCCAGTTGACTGCCGGAACCGTTGACCTTGAGTGTATCAGTGGCCTGTTAAGGTGTGTGAATCTGTGTCTCTGGCTATGCGTGCGTGCGTGCGTGCGTGCATACGTGCGTGTATGCGCGGCTGTGTAAAATGACTCGTCGTGGGTTTGTGACCTCTGGGACACTGAACGGAATTCACTGCTTACTGAGCCGTGAAACTAGACCTGTCAGATTCACAGGCCTAAACATGGCGACAAAACAAGTGATTTGTAGCACGTAGCCTGACAAGAGTGTGATACCAGCAGCAGGATGGATCACTGTACACTGAAATATAAAATTTACTGTACCCTCAATATTTAGGGCAGAGCATATATTGTGTCCCTGGATATCTCTTTCCGTGGTGAGATGCGTGTCACCATTATTCACAATCAGAATTATGTGTTACAAGGTATTACTTAAAACAGAGAGGTAGAGTAGACTGGTGTTACTCATAGCAGTATTGCAGGGAGTAACATCCCCATTACAAAAATCAAGAAGCAGCCCTTTTCATTTTTTTATTTGGTGAGTGTGATCCATGGGTAGGGCACTGGTATTGCACCCTCAATCTCGTCCTGAATGTCCAGCTGGGTAAACAGTTTACTAGTCTAGTCATGATGTGACTCTCCCACTATATACATCAGTGATATGCAAATATATACATATTGTCAGCCTACTCCACATGGTTGTGGATCGTAGTTGTGTAGATGTTAATAATGTGGTCATTAACGTCGACGCGTCTGTGACTGACTCTTCCTAGCTGAGTGCGGAGGTGTGATTAAGGATGAGATCAGTGGGCGCATACTATCCCCTGGCTACCCAGCCCCCTACGATCACAACCTGCACTGCACTTGGACCATAGAAGCAGCATCCGGAAGCACCATCGGGTGAGTTACTCTGCCACGAGAGAACTTTAGACATCTATTCAATCGAACTGCCGTGAGCGTTTCCCTTAACGTAATGGTTGTTTGCATTTTTCATTCTCATTCAAACAAACAAAAGAAAATGCTTGGTGGTAAAATAAAACAATGGCAATTTTAAAGGCTAAAATGTATGTATTTGCTCGACTTTGTAATCTTTCAAATTGTGGATAACGCAACGTTTTGTCAAAGTGGAGACATTAAAAACTTGCAATGTGTTATGTTCATTCTGTTGAGAGTAAATAATCAGTTATGAGATAATGAGATAGCTAATTGAATGCTTGGATTATCATGTTCATTTAACAAGAATATTTTTTCTCCTATGCAAGTTTCATTGAGGAGAGCCTAAGAACCCATGACAAAATAAAAGATTCGACATTGTTTTATTAGCCTGAACGATATGTTTGCATAGAGTTATAACTCATACCATTCCCATGCAGTGGTTCTGAGGAAAGGTCTGTATTTCTGTACTTTAATATCCGACACGGACACGATAGGATCCTCAAATATGAAACAAATAGTACTGTCCTGCGCATGCCCTCCCTCCGTCCCCCCTCCGCTGGCCTCATGACATACGCATGTTTGTGTTTGTTTTACCTTTAACTGTTGATCGGAGATTTAGTGCGACAGGATGTGTCTCGTACTGTCACGTGTCTCAGAGACGTTAGACACGTCTCATGTTTGCCTACGTCAGTGAATGACGTCAGCGCGGTGCCTTCAGGACGGTATCTCTACCATGTCGCCTTCGCAGTGGCTCTGACTGACCTTCACCTGCCGTAGGCTCCCCACCTACTCCCCGTTTGCCGAAATAGAAAAGAGCGCCGCCATTGTTAATTCACGCTGCGTTATTTCGCATCGAGTCTTGCCGCAATGAGGTGCTGTATGGTTTTAATACGGTTGCTCATCTGTGATTTTATTGCCTTTCCCTCATTTCCTTTTCTAAATTTACTTACGTATTTATTGTATTCATTATTTCTATTTCTATGTTATGGGCACGATGATTAAGGCGCTACTTTTAGTCGCTATTAAAAAAGTACATTGCAGGGCGAAAAAGATTATGAAACACTGCCAATGATGAACAATATGAAACCATATTGAAAAAAGAAGGTGTTTGTAGTATTGTTATCTCATTATTACTTGAGAGGATAGCACTTTTCTGTTCTCTCTTGCTCCTCTTTTTCCTTAGGCTGTAAATAACCACCTTTAGGAGTTCTATTAGTGTGTTCAGCATTGCTTCAGATAGCATATAGCATGTGCCCGTTGAAGTGCTATTTTTCACACATCCCTCTACGCTCAGCTGGTGAAACCATTCACCAGAGTTATTTAGGATGTCAGAAAACCCAGCGGTATCGATAATAGGACATTATCACCGACACACTTTCCTCCAGGCTCTTGTTAGGCCACTGGAAAAAGAAAAAAAGAAGAAGTAAACAGCTATGCCGGAATGAGTAAGGGATACACTGAACTTTTTTGCTTTTTTTTTTTTATGTTGGAGGATTTGAGCAGAAGTCTGTGTAATTGGTGCCGGGAAGTCAAGAGTTAGCCTGGCGGTTTAGGAAAATGAGTGTGTCGCTATGGTGATGACAGATTTTTATCTTCTTTGCAAAGAGAGGGTGAAGGAATGCATAAGGGACAAGTGAGAAAGAGAGAGAAACATAGATAGATAGATAGAGAGAGAGAGAGAGAGAGAGAGAGAGAGAGATGCAAGGAGTGAATGAAAGGAACATATGGTTGATAATTATTGTTGTCGTCTATCTATCATAGCACAGGCTTGCATGCATCAGTACAGTGCAGTAACATAACATGAGTGTCCATTGAAGTGAATGCATGCTGAGAAATGTGTATGTGCTGTAGCCTTGTTGAAATATGCATCACCCAGTCTCTATCACTGAGAGTAGATCAAAATGCCCCAAACTACATGCTTATATGAATTATAAATAAGACGGTCGGCATGCCAACGATTGAGAAGAGGTGCGAGTCGAAGTATTTACAGTAGCATCTCCACATCTTTGTGGAACTGCTTAAGCCTGTATATGTGTAGCCTGCTACGCAGTGGAGCGCTGCTACACAGTCTTATCCTTCCGGCAGAGTGGATGGGAGAGGAGAGGGAGCAGGTGCCAAAAATATCAGGAGACAATGACAGGAAAGGAAGGAGTAGGGATGAAGAGGAGACTCAGGGGGGGTGGTGGAGATCAGAGCGATGAGATGACTCGGAGCATAGAGGAAAGGCTAGAGAAGTAAGGGGAGGCATCGGTTTGGACCATCTGTGTTGCCATCTCTCCTCTTTGGTGAATGGGAGTAATTATCTTGAGGGGATCATCAATTTGAAGCAGGTGTTTTGGGTGGTGGGGTGCTGATAATGAGTAGGAGGTTAAGAGAGGTGCCTGCATCGCTGATGGAAGTTAATTAAAATTGAGCAAAATCTCTCTCTCTCACTCTCTCTCTCTCTCTCTCTATCACACTCTCATTCTCTCTCATGCTCTCTAACCCTCTTCTCTCTGAAATGTAAGGGCTATGTGTACACATTCCTTTGATCCCATCTTTTCGTGATCAATTATTAAATATAATTTGCAATGCATTAGACTGGGAGGACCGGGTTCCCTTCACAGAAGCTAA
Source organism: Ilyophis sp. 1 JC-2022 (assembly GCA_022702515.1). Classification (NCBI taxonomy): domain Eukaryota; kingdom Metazoa; phylum Chordata; class Actinopteri; order Anguilliformes; family Synaphobranchidae; genus Ilyophis; species Ilyophis sp. 1 JC-2022. Next base: position 55,161,778 of record CM040395.1, on the reverse strand, counting down.
TGAGCCAGAGTGAGGCTGGAGTGAGCTGGCCTTGGACGGCAGGAACGGGCGGAGGGACAGCACCGGGCGGAGGGGAAAACACATAAGGAAGGACGTTGCCTTCAATCCCTTGGGAAAGCCCTGGAGCTGTGTGAGACGAGATTCAGATGGTACTGGTACACCTGGAACAGATTCCGGAATGGTCCGACATTCTCGCCAGTACGGGGTACAGGAGGGTGTAGCGTTTGAGCGTTTTGGGACAGACCATGGGGGAATGGGGGTGGTACGGGGCTGCTGAGGACGGGTTTCGGTAGGCGCGACAGGGACGGGATCAGGGAAGAAAGCGGGCCCGGATCATTTTGTGACAAGGGTTTGGGTGGTGGGGTGGTGGGGTGGTGGGGCGGCGGTGCGCATGGCGGGGGGCGGCGGTGCGCGTGGCGGGGTTCTGGAGGGTTTTTCGGCTCATCCCGCTTTGATCTCCGACATCTGCACCTTCCGATCTGCTCTCGCTCGGCGGAGGTGATAATTACCTTCAACAGCCACTTCACGTCTCACGCCCTCCGGTCTCTTCAAGCGCTCTGGATTAGGTATCCCATAAGCCCTCGCCCGAGCCGGCTTTGAGCAGCCGAACGGAGGCTCGGCAGATTGTTCTGTCGAGCGAGAAGCCCGTCTGCCGCGGGACGAGGGAGCCGCGGTGTGTGGGGGTAGGGGCGAGTTTTGCCTCTCTCCGGTTTTTTTGTTTGCCTTTAGGTGCTCCAGCGCGGCACAAAGGCAGGCTCTTATGCGAGCGATGTCTTTTGGATGGGAGATAACAGCCGGGCAATGGCGGCAGAGTATACTCAGCGCTGATTGATCCGTATAAAAATACATCACCATAAACAGCTTTGATGCAGGGGGCTCGGGTCGAGCTATCGGCAAACTGAATACAAGGGGCCGGTGAGATGCTTCATCACATACAGATGCATTCACTCATGCAAATAACTATGCACACACACGCACACACACACAGTACAGTGATGTGCTCTGTCTCTCTCTCACTCTCTTGCTGTCTTTTTGTCCGTCTCATAGACACACACACACGCACACACACAAGCACACACGTGGCCGTCCTTCTCCGCGCCCCCCTAGGGAGCACTTTGCACTGAAAGCCAGCAGTAGGAATGGATGAGTCCGACAGATTGCGTTGTATGGATTTACTGTGGAGGGAGCCAAGATCTGCTGAATAAGGCCACGAGGAGCTCTTTATAAAAAGCAATCTTGAAACAAAGTGTATTAAGATGACTATCAATAAGGGCGGGCGCACCACGGGCAGTGGAGTAACAGGCCTCCAACAGAGACACATGCTTTTTGTCCCTTTTCACTTTCTGTACTGTTGCCAAATGTCAGACCACTCAAAGGTATTGGGTCCCCGAGTTTTAACATAATTGAACAGTTATGAAAACATCCAGGGAGCGCTTGTGTTAAATGCATCTCTGAGTTCAAATGTGATGTCACTCATCATGCAGGCAATGGGAGGATGACCTACAGACTTAACATTATTAGGACTTTAGATTTTTTTAAATTTACTTATTTATTTAATTAATTTAATGAATACATTTTCATTCAATCTCTTTGTAACAATTAATTCATTAATGAAATCGTGTGACTCAGTGAACCTTTGGCACAATGTATCAGCGGGTGGATGGGAAGTACTAGACTCGCCAGCATGTGTGTGGGTGTGTGCGTGCACATGCGTGTGTGTGTGCGTGCGTGTTTCTTCCTCCAGTTTGACTCTTTCTCTCTACTTTCTGCTCGGCGTCTGAGTCATCTCATGCCAGAAAGAGTTCTGGGGGAGTTTGGCAGAACAGGGCCCCCACATGCGCACAGACACGTTTCATTTTGACATGGTATAATTCCAGCTCTGCGCGACTCTGCTCTAATTCCATGTACATGCAATTACACTCCGCAGCAAATCCCTTTCTGCTTAATTGAATCCTGGATTAGGACTCCATCCTGGTGTAGTGTCTCTCATCCGTTCCCATTGTACCTTCTTATGTGTCCTACCGTATCTCAGTAGTCGTATCCCTGTATAGCTGCCTGTTAAATTCAGCCTCTGTGTAATTATGTACCTGAGTCATCTGTGTATCTCTGGGCCTGTGCGACTGGGGCCATGTGTGGTTCCATCTTTTTTTTGGTTGTGTTAAAGAAGGTACAGTTTGGCATTATTTGGCACCAGGAGAGGCCTCTCTGGGGCTGATCAGGTGCGCTTGGGTCGCTGTGGCAGCGTTCGGTCACCATGGCAGCGCTGAATGTGCTCACGGCTTCACACACTGCCGCTGCTGCAGCTCACACGCTGGTCACTTTCACACCGGCACTAGGCCCACGGTCTGGGAGATTGGGCTTGCAGGGTCATCGCGCCGCAGCTATAGCGGGGATTAGTCAACCTCTCTCTCCGCTCCATTTCGCCTTCTCATCTTCCTTGTTTCACTGCGTTTGAAAAATAGTTTTGAGCTTTTGTTCTTAAAGCCAGCGGCATTAATGATGACGCTGTGAAACGATTGTATTGTGGGTAATATCATTTCTCTCTTCTTTTTTTCTCTCTTTTCTCTCTCTCTGTCGCTCTTTGTTTCATGCTCTTGTCTTCTCCTCTTTGACTTTCTGTGAGAAATCTTTATTTTCTGTGCGCTGCGAGTCTGCTTCAGGCCTGAGTTGAGCTGAATGTGAGAGAAGGGGTTTGACGTTTGATCCGTTCCTTTCTGGCCGACCGGGGCCCGGCGAACAAGCAAAGAGCCAATCAAGCGCTGCAAAGCTGATTCTCCGTCCGCTCGCCTGGTTTCGTTTAAAATGCAAATCTGACAGCCCCCGCGCCCACGTCCCTTCCCTCACATCCCTCTGCATATAACCGTGGAGAAAAATATGAGGGAAGAAGGAAGAAAAGCTGTCAAATGAAAATGAAACGACAAAAACATGACGATTAAAACACGGGGATTAGCGAGCGGCGGCCGCCTCCTGCCCGGCCACGGAGAGGAGCCACACGCCGTCTTGCGTGCGCATGTCCCAGGAAACCAGCGAACGGAAGAAGCCCCTATGCCCGCTGCGTGCTCGCCTCTCTCCGACCGCAAACACGCCCCCCCCCCCCGTCCCGTCCCGTCCAACGAGTCAACAGCTCGGCTTTGGCGTGAGCGTGGGTTTTGTTCCGTGGCGTCCGACATCTTCGATAAATAAGAGTGACATATGCATCTATCGAGCTTTTGCACCATGGTCTGTCTGCTCGATCACTCATTTAGTTAGCGCCCCTCTCCGAGATTCCATGCACAGACAATCGTGCCAATGTTTACCCATAAATCTGTGCAAAGCGTGCTGGAAATGTAGATTTGAGTCTGATAGGCTTCCCTTCAGGTGCGTCGGGATTAACACCGCGGATTCACGCACGTCGTATGTTTCGGTAGCCGCACTTAACATCAGACCCACGGTGCCCGGCGCATCTAAATGGCTCCTTCAGTCTTCAGTAAACGCTACTGCTCTCTCTCTCTCTCAGAACAAATCCTGCTAATATAGGACTGGTAAACAACAAAGGCAGGGCGGTCAAATAATTGCTGCTTTTATTGGATTTGCAATAAGGCTCGAGCCCAGGAATGATTAATCTCATTTACAGCCACAGGATTAAGGGAGTTTGGGCTGCACTATCGAGGAGAGGGAGATGCAGGACTGCTGTTTAATGTGTTAGCCGTTTTGTTTGCAGTCGGCCATGCACCGTACTACCTCCCTCTGCTTGTCACAGCTCCCCCTGTACCCCCCAGCAACCTCTTTCTGGTGACGTCTGTTGAGGGAGGTGTGGGCCTTAAACTTTTTCCCTCTGAGAGAACAGGGGAGACGAAACAGGAAAAATGCGAATCTCCAATACCACCACCGTCCACCCACTGAACTGTAGGAGTTCCCCATGGGCCACCTTTCAGCCCAAAGTCTATTTGTATACATGGAGGAGACTATGATTGGTGAATTTTGTGCAAGCCTGACTGATCTATAAGTAGAATCATAGACAATAATGGATACTGTTTTACCACCATTTGTCAAAGCAGTATCAAAGTTCTAAGTTTAGTTTAACTTTTTTGTCCAAAATAAGGCATATGGTCACGGACAGAGCCACCCCAATACCCCAACCGCCACCCCAAAGTGAACTTTTATATAAGCTTATGTTGCAAATGTGCAAATCAGGATTCAGTAAAATGCCTCTGTCCCCACTTCCTGTGCACAGGGTTCTCATTGTGGTGTGTCGAGTCATCTGAGGGCTTTTATTTTGAAGGGGCTTGCTCAGTCGCGGTGGCTCTGACAACGAAGGGACGGGGAGCTCGCGCGCCACAGAAAATAACAGGAACAGACGAGACCAGACTAGGCTGTGAGATAGCCGGAGAGTCAGGATGTGAAGACTGTGTTTATTTGACTTATTTAACCATTATTTATACAGGGTAGTTTGACTGTGCATGTATGTACCTTTACAGCAATGCCCTGTTAATGCCCCCCCAAGGCTATTCTTTGGATTGTGACAGGGAACCAGAGAGTGCGGTGGAAACCCACGCAGACATGGGGAGAACGTGCAAACTCCATACAGAAAGGCTCCGGCCAGGATTCAAACCATCCGCTATACACTGCCCCACCGTGCCACCCTTACCGCTTACCCATTGCCCAAACAAGGCAAGGACACCTGAGTCAGCAGCAGAGCCACAGCAGACAAGCATGTTCCTGTGGCTAGGCGCTGTTTCCGCCACAGCAATTAAAGGAGCGAGGCGTTTAGTGGGCGCAGTAAAGAGCACTCGCAGTAATTAACGCGCCGGGTTAATTGACACTGTGCTGGGGTGAGCATGAGCTCGTAATATGGTCATCGGATCCAGGTCCCGCTACCCAGAACGCGGACGCGCAAACCCAAATCGCCCTTGGCTCGGCAGGCTGCTCCAACTCCGCCCCTCTCCTCCAGCTGGCGCCAAGGCTTTTCAACGAGACGCGGGGCGTAAAGTGGCACTCCCACCGCGCGGAATCCGTGGCCATCGACCGTCCTCCGGGATCACCAGAGCCGGGATACAGCTTTAAAACAAACTGCGCTTTTCACAGCCTGGCGGTGCTCAGGTTTTGTTCCTGCACGTCGAGTACATTCGGTTATTCTGTCCTCAGCAAAGTCAGATTCACAAGTACTCTTTGGAATAAATTTTTTCTGTATGTATTTATTTATTTATTTATTTATTTTTTCTTGTTTTTTTAAAGTGCATTGCTTTTTTATGCTGAAATGTGAACACAATGTTTACAATGTTTCAGATATTATTAGCCCCTAATGCTTAAACACAATGAAGCAGACCATCTATGTGGTTGAGGGGGAAAAATAATAATTTGTGGTTCTCAGAGATTGGCCATTCAAGCTTTCTTTAATGATCATGTAATGCCTGTGTATGGAATTCCAGACTTTCCATTTCTACTCCCCTTCTTTAAGCTGCTCATTCACTTAACTGACTTCATCTGGTTCATCTATCCTAGCCCTACTTCCTCCTGAGTAACATCTCACGTGCTCCGGCCTGTGCTCGCTCCTCAGGCTGCACTTCCTGGTCTATCACACGGAGGAGGTCCACGATGTGCTGCGTATTTGGGATGGCCCCCAGGAGGGTGGGGTCCTGCTGCGGGAGCTGAGCGGCTCTGTCCTGCCTCCGGACACCCACAGCACCTTCAACTCCATCAGCATGCAGTTCACCACCGACTTCTTCACCAGCAAGCAAGGCTTCGCCATGCAGTTCTCCGGTAAAATGTTTGTGTGTTTGTTTGTTTGTTTGTTTGTTTGTTTGTTTGTGTGTGTGTGTGTGTGTGTGTGTGTTTGTGTTTGCAAGCATGTGTTTTTGTATATGTGTGTGTGTATGTGTGTGTGTGTGTGTGTGTGTGTGTTTGTGTTTGCAAGCATGTGTTTTTGCATATGTGTGTAAGTGTGTGTGTGTACATGTGTGTGCATGCGTGTGTAAGAGTGTGTGTGCTCACTCACACACACTCAGAGCCGAGCGGTTGATTGGGGAATGTAGGTGCTCCTGCATTAGCTCCTGAGCTCATCAACTCATTCAGATTCAGCTCATAGTAACAATGGCCTCCTCTTCACGACTGGAAAGGTAGGCGAGCAGCGCTCTGACTCTCACTCCGGCACAAGGCCTCAACATGTCATTAAACGCAACCTGTCGGGCGGAGGTGCCACGAGCGGTCTCTCCCGTCTGTGTGTAACCACGGCAACGGCATCAACCTTCTCCCTTCCCGATGAGTGATCTATTCATAGAGTCTGCTCTAAATTCAAGTGCTGCATTTCAGAAACCCCGCTTTGTGTAGAGAGAGAGAGAGAACGATGGGGATGAATGGATCTCCGTAGAGGTGCAAAGGTATTTTTGCACAGCAGCCGCAGACAAACACACCTCCCACCCCCACCCCCTCGTCCCACCCAGCCCCGTCTCGCCCCGCCCCACCCCAAATCCCCGGACCATGTTGCTTGACAGAAGCTGTCAGCTCAGTAGTATCTGAACAGACGGCGGAACCTCAGACCTGAATAATTGGGCGGCTGGTATTGGAGCTCTCGATTCAGGGACGCCCAAGAGCCTGAGCTACCCTCGCTGTTGGTTGTGATCCTCAGAAACCTCCACATTAATTACATTGGAGGGGCGGGTGTGTGCACTCTTTTGCCCTTTCCCTCTCTCAGGCATACTCACTTACATTGTTGCTTCTTCTCATTTTGGGTTAGGTATCTTTGTTTTCCATCCCGGAAAGTGCCATTTGGGATGCGGCTCTCGTTGCTTTTTACTCACTTCAGGAGCAAGATGGGGAATCAGTTTTGCGTGGGCTCCCTTTTGATGGGGGGGAAGGGGGGGGGGGGGTGCTTTTGAGTTGCGATTTGCGCTTCAAATTGACACTCGGGGGCAACGCTTTGGTTGCTTTTGTATTGTCCCAGGTGCATCATTCGTTAAAATGAACAGTTTCAAATTGCCTAAAAAAAAAAAATCACAAAACCAAACAAAAGTAGCAAATCATGTACCCAAGCACTTAGAGTAAATGCCATCTGGAATTAATCAAGCAAGGTATTTTTATAACAATCCTGCCCGTTGGCAATTACAGTATATATTTTATATCATCAGGGAAAGTGGCACGGAGATGAGCTACGACGTCTATGTGATGCTTTTTATAATGAGAATCAAAGCTGCGATAAAGTGCAACTGACATGAACAAATCTTGTAAATCTATATTTAAAAAACAATTGTATCCCCGCTTTTTAACTTCTTTTGGCCTAGTTAGGAATTTGCAGTTACATTCATGGGCGTGCTCTGTGGTCGTAACTTCCTCTTTGGATTTGGCGATGGCATGAATGTACCAGAATTCATACGCAAATGGCGCTGGTGGACCACAGTGCCCGCTGTGCCACAAAGGCTGGCCGGTGTGCAGTGGAGCAGGGGGTATCCTGGCAGCTGAAACCCTCCCTTCCTGTGGCCAGTGTTCTGCCACTCCGCGGGTCTGTGGCCCACGGCGAGAACTGGCACGGCCAGGGCTCAGTTCCAGACCATGGGCTTTGTCATTATATTGAAAACAAGGCATTTAGCAGGACATGGCACCCAAGAGGTGAATTGTTATGTATTATTTAATCACAATGACTTCTTGTTTTAGTTTTTTAGTACATAATAGATGACATTTTTGGAGTAAAAAAAAAAAAATGAAACGCAATCTTAAGTGTGGTTTCAGGTTTTACCGTATATGCTTATATGTTTTTTTGGAAGGGTTGCTGCACCTTTGTTTTGTACCTATACTCTCAGAAAAAAAGGGTTTTTTGGCTTGTGCCCATAGGGCAGCCCTTTTTAGTGTTTTTATGTAATCCTCTATGGTAGGTGTGAACAGTGTGAAAGCTCCCAGATTGAACCATTTTGTCCGACAAAGAACCCTTGCGCTCAACAGGGTTCTTCAATGAGACACAGAGGAGCCTTTTGGAACCTTTTCTTCTGAGAGTATAGGCGCTGTTCTGTTGCTGTTTTGCATATTTATTCACATAGATTTTTTTTTGGTCACCTTAGTTTCCACTGCTACTTGCTGTAATGACCCGGGCACTCCCACCAATGGCACGCGTAGTGGAGACAGCAGGGAGCCGGGCGACCGAGTGCTGTTCCAGTGTGATCCTGGATATGTCCTACAGGGGGCGACCAAGATCACCTGCACGGAAATCAACAGCCGCTTCTTTTGGCAGCCCGACCCACCTACGTGTACAGGTAAGACACTGCTTGTCCAATATTGTTGCACCTAACTTCTGATCTTGGATCAGAATCCATGTGACACACAAAATGGCAGGGGCGAGGATCGGGGTTGGCTATTGTCTGTCGCTGGAAGCAGGAAGTACCCAGAACCCTGGTTGCCTTTTCTACATTGAAAATCTATCTTACTTTGTCACAATGTAAATGTATTTTTATTTTTATTTTTATTTATTTATTTATATTTTATTATTATTTTTTTTTTTTGTCATCGTTGTTGGGGGATTTGGCGATTACGATATCATTACGATAAACTGAGTATCCACATTTTTGACATTTTTACAATCAATATGAGAAAACTATCATCCATGACTGACTTGTCGCATAAGCGCTACCTCAACTCATTAGTCAGAGGTGATTGGGCACAGTTGATGATGTCGTATAAATAATATGATATATTCAATAATTTTTAAAATTGAGTTTGTCAAGCAGCCATTTCCATTGTATGACACACTCACGCACACATACTCCCTCACAAACACACACACACACACACACATTCATAATTAATTAATTTTTTTGCTGTCCTCTCTGGCACATGCCCTTTTGTTTTGTATTGTTTTTATAGTTATTTTTTATGGTGCGAATACAAAACCTAATACCTAAATAATGCAAAACATTTAAATAAAATAATGCATTTCAGTGCATTGAAATTAATAGTAAAATATGTTGTGTTGTATGCAATAGATCATTAGATAAAAAAATATAAAATTATTAATTGATGAATAAATGCATGAATAATATGTAAGGCAAACACTCATATCTTTGTAATGAATCTAGTATGATAATATATTCAGAATTACAATATTTATGTTAAACATATTTTGAGTGCTCTGTTGAAATGTAAATTATTTACAATGAAATGTCTCCAATAAAGTAGATTATTTTGCATCATGAGTGTTTAGTTTTCAATCTTTAAATGGCAGTAATTAACTACAATAATTAAAGCATTGTTGTAATCAGCCTGCTTGTTTAAGGAGAGATGCAATGAATTAATTTGAAGGTAGAACAGAAACAGAAGATGTTGAGGACCCCTGTGGCAGGGGTGAAAGACCTTGCACTCGCGGCGTCTGTGAAAACAGTGTAGCAGAGAGGAGCCTGTAGCTGCCCGTGTGCGTGCGTGCGTGTGTGTAAATATGTGTGAAAGCTGTTAGCTAGCATTGTGAATTGAGCTCTCTCTCTCTCTCTCTCTCGTCAACCTCCCTTCTTTCTCTCTCTCTCTCTCTCTCTCTCTCTCTCTCTCTCTCTCTCTCTTTTCCCCTCCCTCTTTCATTATCTGTAGCACCGTGCGGTGGAAACCTGACGGGACCCAGTGGGCTGATCCTCTCCCCAGAATACCCTGAGCCCTACCCCCACGGCCGTGAGTGCGACTGGACCGTCACCGTGACCCCTGACTATGTCATTGCCCTCAACTTCAACCAGTAAGATCGCCGTCCTCCATTCTCCCCCCACCGTCTCCCTCCCACAGGCTGTTTTCCTTCTCAGCGTTTCTAGCCATCAAATAAACTCAAAGATCATAGCTCAATGGTCAGATTTACGATACTTTCTGATACAATTTATGTACATAACATTCAGTGCATTGTGCACGCAGTACACATCAGGGTACTGAAGTGTAGCCTTACGGGGGCAGCAGACATACTGTAGGCAGGACGCAAATTGTTACACAAGATTTACAGATTTAGTGCAGACATACGGGGGTCAGAACAGCGCTGATGCTAAATCATCAAGGTCACAGCCAATAACAGCAGTCAGTAGTAGTTGTTAAACATCTGTTTATATTGATTGAAGCAATATGCTTTTTGGCACCTTGCTCAAGTGCAGCAAAGCCCCTTAAGATTTGAATGTGTAACCTGAGCTCAGTTTTTTAGTCATTACTTGAGCAGGAAAGCCACGAAAGCAGCCAAAGCCATTTTGCATTATATTGCCTAGTATTCCATTGTGGAACATTGTTTTATCTTTTATCGTCTGAGCGTAGCGTGGTTCTTCCTTCCAGGTTCAGCCTTGAGCCCAGCTATGACTTCCTGCACATCTACGACGGGCCGGACTCCCTCAGTCCACTTCTTGGCAGTTATTACGGCACCGATGTCCCAGATCGGATCGAGAGCAGCTCCAACACGCTGTTCCTGGCCTTCCGCAGCGACGCCTCCCTCAGCAGCAGCGGCTTTGTCCTACAGTACACCGGTAGGGCGCCCCCTGCTGCTCAGGGGTTCACCAAACACCGTTTGCATGTATTTATTTCTGATATCAAGTCTCTAAGTTGCCTGGGTCTGCTTTGCCTTATATAACATCATACCTCAAATTTTGTATTAATGACATCGTTTCTACCTTTAATTTCTCCTCAGTGTTAAATACCACAGTGTGAAGGGGCAGTCTCATTATGACTGAGCTAATTAAGGAGTTAATTTTAATTTGTTAATGTTCTGGTTGCCAGCCCCACAACGGTGGTTTTCTGTTGATGATGTGCACAAAATCCAAAATCCAGAAACCAAGCCTCTGATGGGCATTCACATTATTGACTGAGCAAACCTTTGTGTTTATTCACTTGATCTGCATATTTATGTTTTAAGTGGCCATAATTAGGCGACAAGGGGGGAGAGAGCTTAGATGGCTCGCTTGCTCTCCCTCCCTGCTTGTAGTGTGTCCTGCCTCAGAGCACTTATCGACCCGTGCCATTTCTTCTGCTGAGTAGAAAAGACATATGAAAATGAGGTCATACGCTGGTGCAATGTTAGATCAATACCTTTCTGTCACGCTAAATGCTTCAAGTGAATTAAAACAAAAATCCCATTTGTATAGCTATGGCCTCAGTCATCAGCCGTGTTGAGTTATGACTTGTTATCTTTCAGTATTGACATATTACTGTCATTATTTGAGAATTATTTGTTGTTTGGGTACTTATACAGAGAAATGTGCAATATTAATATGACATCATATTTTAAATATGCAATACAGGACAGGAAAAACAATCAAAAAGATTATAAAGATATAAGCACATAACCGTACCAACACTGCAAAAAGCTTGTCCTTAAAAGTAATATACTTGCAGCATACCCAAGAGTATGTCACCCCGAGCAGTGCTATGAAGCACATTGCTTTAATTCACAGTGCCTACATGGTGACGAATAGTGTTCCATAAAAGTTACATTAACTACCATATCACGCTACCATGCTCATAATGGTAAAAGTATTGATCTGAAAAGGTTACACGTTCAGGGACATGTAATATGAGCTGGTTTTGGGGGTCAAGGTGATGTCTGTGCAGGTACGTTTTTAGTCATTGTTTGAAAATGGTGAGCGTCTAGGCAGCACTGAAGAATAACATGTTAGAGACAAGGCGTGGCTTTGCAAGAGTCAAGGACGTCATGGAAACCACAATATATTTGAACTGAATGCCACTGCACTCCACTTTCTCTTCACTCCACAACCTCCCCCACCTCCTCTAACCTACACTGCAGATGATCTCTTGAACATGCTATTTTCAGCCCACTTACTCCTTCTTACTCTCAAAATGACCTCCTTGACCGTCACCAGTTTGGCTTCAGGGATGGCCACTCAACAGAGGCGGCCCTCCTTTCAGTCAGCTCCACTCTTTAAAAGAAGCTTTGCTCTCTCAAATACAGTCCTCCTCAACCTCTGTTCAGCATTTGACCGTTACCTAACAGTTGACCTTCACCTATAGCTGTCTTCTCTTTCTACCTTCGTGATCTGTGTGAACTAGTTTGCTTCTTACATCAATAGTAACTCTCTCCAGATTGCACGGGCACACAGTTTTGGGACCTCATAGCCTCTCAACAGGTGTCCCTCAGGGTTCGGTCTTTGGCCCTCTCCTCTTCTTGGTCATATCACACTTTTGTATTCCTGAGACTAACAATGATGATCTTCACTTTTGTTCTTTACTTTTCGCTCTGGATAAGAGCGCCTGTGAATGGATTGTAATGTAATGCTTTCTTATGGTATATTTAATAGTACAGAATATGTATCACTGAGGCCTGCTGCTGTAGAAAAATCACAAAGTAATTTTGTCTCGGAGTGCTGAATACAGTCTATTAATACAGTACAGTTCCAGTTGAAAGAAGTACCCCTACCTAGACATCTAGGTCTACCTACTGATTTCTTTATTGTGCGTTATTTATTTATTATTTTATTTATTTTAGTGAGTGATAATGGGGTGTATATGTGTGCATCAGCACCGGAGAGCGTTTCAATTTCAGTACTGAAATTTCCACACAAAATAAATGAATAATAATAAACTTTTAAATAATAATACTTTAAACAAGCAACGATATTCCTCAACATTCAAAAAGAAAACAAACAAACAAAAACAAAAAAAACATTTGAGTGCATGTTTAATATTTGCTTGGATTACCACTGTGATGTTTATTTATTTATTTATTCATCCATGTTGACTGGACCGCACTCTAAATTTAGCATCAGTCACGATTGGCTTATTTGCAGGGCACGATTCTCCATTCACCTTTTAATTACCCCTGTCCCCCACAGCTACCGGCCCCATGCTGATATATCAAATGCTGACCAGGTGTGGCTTAGCGTTAGCTGCTTAGCTTGCCGTTGATCGCAGCGAGCTAAACAGCTGACACTAAGCAGCATGCGGATCGTGGCTCTGTTTGAACATAATGCTCTACCATGAAGGGCAGGCTTTAGGCACATCACCAGGAGTCTTCTGCCCTGCGCAGCCTCTCCCACGCATGCAAATACATTTGTAGTCTTACAGCAAACATACTTTGTATGCAAGGTGTCAAATTCTCGCGGAGCTAGCTGAAGGGGGAAGCGCTGTTGAAAGACGACAAGAAACTGTGATTTGTTTATAATTGGGGGCAAAAACTCATCCAGTGGCAAGCCGAACGCAAAGTCCTTGATATTTCAGAAAGCGCTGTGAGCAGATTTAGTGTAGAAAGGCTCATGGTGAAGGTCTCACAGCCAGTCCAGTGCAATGGCCTTTCTCAAGGTTTTTCAATTTTTTTCTCTCTTCGATATCAGACGAGAGGTCGCCGTTAGCACTTTGAGAAGAGTGGGAGAACAGGGAGAATACCATAACCAACGGGAGAGAATGAAGGGGGAATGGTAGAAAGGAAGAGCGAGAGAGATCCAGCGCAGACATGCGTTTTCTTCACTATCAATATCCAGCCAGCCGTTAATGTGCCGCAGAGCGGAGTCCGGTCCTAGTTACGCATTCCCATGCCCTCAAGGTCAGGTGGAGAAAGCGGTGGAGAGTGAGGGAGAAAGAGGGCGTTGGCTTCTCTCAGATCACTGCCTGATGTGCCTGTTCTCAGAAATGCCATCTGCTCTGTATTCCGATCCACGCCGAGCGAGGGAGCGAGTGAGTGAGCTCTCATTACTGGCTCATCCTGGCCCCAAGGTCTCGCTCCCCCGTTCGTCAGACCCCCAGAGCAACCCGGCCTCATTAACTCCATCACAGAAACATCCGGGCCCATCTCAGCTCTGGATCTAGCTCCAAAGTGCTTTCTTACTCTTAGTTGTGTGAATAAAGGTGTACAATTATGTGTGTGTGATAGTGTGTTTGTTCGAGTGTGTGTGTGTGGACACCTGCATTGTTGTGTTCCACTCTTGTTCACTCTCACCACTATTCCCCAAGGAATTCCTCTGGGAGTGCGTGCCTTTTCTATAACAAAGAACAATTATAGTCAAGACACATTATGGTTTATACCTTTATGGGATTAATTGTGTATTTTGCTAAATAAAATTACACCACCACTAAGCCTCTTTTTTGTAAATAACACATGTATGTGCTTCTTTACTGTGCAGAGAATCCAAGAGAATCATGTTTTGAGCCAGGCCCGGTCCGAAATGGAACCCGTGTCGGCACTGACCTGAAGCTGGGGTCCAGCGTCACCTTCTACTGTGACAGTGGTTACATCATCGAGGGAGACTCCATTCTAACCTGCATCATAGGGGGAGACGGAAAGCCCAGCTGGAACAAACAACGGCCAACCTGCATCGGTAAGGAGCAGGAAAATTTGAATCAAAAAGCTGGTGCGCTGCACAGTTACGTAGCCGTAAGAAATTTCCGGAAAAGTCCGATTTCACCATGAGAGGGGTGACATTTGTCATGCTTGTCCCTCTTTTCATTCTAAAAAGGACACTGAACCCGGGGGCTAAGCTTTGTCTATTCAAGCTATCCTCGCAGAACATGGCTATTCCTTTCCTCAGACGCTCCAGACACTGTCTAGCAGTGCTGGGTCAGACAAGAAAAGTCATTTGAGATCATCGGTACAGGGGGAACGGCCAGGGAGTTGCAGGGAAACGGAATATGAAAAGTGTGCTGTCTCTCTTTTTATCTTGTTTGGTTGGACAACACATTTATAAATGAGAATTACTGGACACTGGCATTGAATTGAATAGTAAAACGGGAAAAAAAGAATAAACAGTAAAACCGTGTTGAGTATACCGTTGAAATATAATTGTGGAACCATTCTCTTTCTCTTTCCCTCTCTCACATACACACAGCTCCTTGTGGTGGACAGTACTCCGGAATGGACGGCGTGGTGTTATCCCCTGGTTACCCCGGTAACTACAGCAGAGGCAGGACTTGCCATTATTCTGTTGTCGTATCAAAGGACTACGGTGAGCTCACGGGGCACAAGACCCAACCCGCATACATTAGTTGGTCAGAGATTGTGGGAGGGGTGCATCCCCTTTCACATCCTCAATCTCTTGACATTTGGACAGCTTTTTATGATGTCTATTTTAAATCTTTTCCTTGAATCTGATATCAACATTGTGCTCTCCTTTCAATTGTGTACATGGAAATTGTATTTCAACACATCGACAGTATTCACTGAGAAGATTAATAATAATGAATTACTTCACCAATACCCTTGGACCGCAAAGGAACTTGTATTCCGAACCATAAAATGTGGAGGTCACTGCAATGATTTCAGGGCTCCACAGAGTCTTTGAATTACAATTGCCAGTGGACTCATATGTTCACATATTTTAATTCCCAGTTTCAAAATCATGTGGAAGTAAAATAATCAAGCCATTTTTGAAAATGTCATTATAGAGATTGCTGTAGCAGTGATTGCAAGATTATATGTATATATATACTGTATATACCATATAGTGCAAGATTGCTTTTCAAAAAACAAAGCCTATTAAATTTTTTTTTGGTCAACACATTTATAAATCAGCATTTTAATGGGCATTGACATTGACTCGAAAATATGAAACAATTAAATATAGCTATTTTCAAGTCTTCGGCATGTATCTTAGGCATGTCGTGTGAAAAGTAGAACAACGATGGATTGTTTTTGAGTGTGAAAATATGTAAAAGCTTTCAGTTTACCTCTTGTGAATTGAATTATCTATTTCTCTTTCCCTCTCTCTCCCTCTCTCCTTCTTTTTGCACACAGTGGTGTTTGGCCAGTTTGCATTCTTCCAGACGGCCCTGAATGATGTGGTGGAGGTGTACGACGGGGCTACGCAGAACTCCCGCGTTCTAAGCTCTCTCTCCGGGGCGCACACAGGTAAGAGACCCTCAGACATGTTCAACCAATCGAGTTGAAATGGCAATGAACAGAAGCATAGGGATGTACTGGTGTTGTGTTCCGTTTGCAGTCACAGGGCACTTTGATGCTACTCTTTTGTCCCTCTGTTATTGGACAGATTGTGTCCTTACTGGAGTTCTAAAATGCGTTATCACCGCCCACTGCGGCACTGTAAGACAATGACAGTGCGTTGGAAATGTCAGTCGCACAGTGGTAGTGCGTTTAATCTAAGCTTTCAGTCAATTCTTTTTTTGTTTTGTTTTGAAAGCCAGTGACTGTGGGGATGCTGTCTGGACTTTAAAATAATACAAAAGAAAACGTCTGTGCGTCGTCCCAAGTTATTTCATTTCAACGGCTGGCCCATTTCCCTGTCCACTCATTGGTTTAGTGGAGTACACTTCATACACAGCCGGTGATGAGACAGACTGCAGGTATCCCATCAGCCCATGGAGTTCTTGTTGCGAGATGAGAAGGGGCTTGTCCTGCCAACTAAAACCCTTGATGCCGAGGTTGCTCTGAAGCCAGAGTGCCGCCATAGCTGGCTGCCCGGCAATATTTCTGCTGCCGCTGTTTGCTGCTGTCGTTGTTGTTGCTGCTTGCTGCTGTTGTTGTTGTCCTTGTTGTTGCTGCTTGCTGCTGTTGTTGTTGTCCTTGTTGGTGTTGGTATCGGTATTTAAGTGTACGTCACACCTTGGAATTAATTTCATTAAACACTTTTGACAGGATGTCAGACGCGAGTCGCAAATTAATTACCAGAGCCTGAAGCCCCTCCGGATTATTACCTGTCACAATGAAGGCTCATAACACAGCGCGTAATAACTACCCACCGCGCCGCCGGGCACAACGACAGCGCCGGCCACCGCCGCAGTGTCCACGTAGCGCGCCGTGAGAAAACTGCGTGTTCGCATCTGCACCGTTGCCCCGAGGCGCAGCAGGTGTGCGTCAACATTAGATTTTAGCTACCCCCCTCTGAGGCCAGCAGAGCCGTGGGGAAGTCTTCACAGATCGACGGTATCTCTCACCACGGGACATAAACCCGCACCAGTTTATACCAACCACAGAGAGAGACAGGGGATAGAGAGAGAGGGATATAGAGTGAAAGAGAGAGAAAGAGATATCAAGAGAGAGGCATAAAAAAGGGAGATGATTCAATTACTGAACCTAAACATCCGCAACGAAGAGCCAGTGCTATTTCTGCAACATCTCGGGAGATAAAGGCATGATAGCCGATTGGTGTGATATACAGGTGCATTGAAATTACAGCATTCACACGACAAATAAAACAAATATGTTCTGCCCCGCTGGGCAGTGAAGCAGGCAGTGCTGTAGCCTACTGCCATTGTAGCATTCCTCGTGCGTTTTGCTTTTGTTTTTTTTATTCCATTATCCAAAATAAATGCAACAACATCAACAAACATGGGAATATATTCCAAATGTTAATTTGGTTTGCGATTCGAGCAGGAAAAAACAATGTGGGTTGGACTTGTGGGTAAAAAATACGCAATGGCCTGTTGGTTTTTCATTTTAAATTAGCGTGGAATGCATTAGCTGACACTGGGGCCATCTGCCTGAGGCCAGTGAATTCAAGAAGAATCTCAAATATATAGTTATAGGTTTCTCAAAATGTTATACAACAACATAATCAGAATTTTATGCTCTGATGAAAGACCAACCACATCAAATTTAACAGAGCTATAAATTAACTACTTTTTTTTAATTTTTTTAAATGTGGATCTGATAGATAAATACCAATGCCATTGCCTTACTTAACTTATTATTTTAATATTTTTATATATTTTGACTGTGTGTGTGTGTGTGCATGTTTTAATTATTCCTGGAACAATTCATCCAACAGTTAGTTGCCTATGGCTACAACAGTACTCTTCCATATTTGATTGGAACAGTTCTGCAAATCAGCACTTCGAAGGACAGATTTTACTGTGGTTTTATTATTTATTGTATTTGCATCACAAACTTACTCACTCCCTGACACACAACGCACACTAAACATTTGGCCCTTACCTTTGTCTCTGTAAACCCTACAGGTGAATCCCTCCCCCTGGCAACCTCCAATCAAATCCTCATCCGGTTCAACTCCAAAGGCCAGGTCACTTCCAAAGGGTTCCACCTGGTCTATCAAGGTAGGTTTCACAGGCGAACCGGAAGAGGCCCACTTATTTTTGTTTGTGCCTGAACGGGGCGCTCTGCCGATGACTCATGCAGATAGCATGTTTATAGAGTCTGCTGTGTATACAGAAGTATAGGGTTTACCAGGGAATCTCTCTGAGTGTGGGAAAAAAAAGCTTCCGCAAAATCCAATCCTGTTTTTTGGACAGACATCCGTCAATGTCTGAATTGGAACTGAATTTGTGTCTCCCCTTATGTTTTAGTTGTATTTTTTATAACAGTTTATTATTATTAACTTTTTTTCACACCGCAGACTACAGCTAAGCTTGCATAGAGCGGAGTCGGAGAAGTCACATGTGGCTTTTACGGAAATCTACGGCCACTCGATCGACCAGCAGGGGTCGCTAGATAGCGATGCGCGCGGAATTCCCTGGGCGACGCAATCGCCGATTGCGCGTCGCCCTACGGAGCTACCGGCCACAGTCGGCACTGTCACGGTGCAGATTCGAACCGAGACCGTCGGGCTCATCCACGCACCGCTGCGTGGTACTTTAACCGAATGAGCCATCCAGCAGCCCTATAGACGACTTGGTTTTAACAGCCTCTGATTGTTTCTCAGAGTCATTCTGTACAAACTCCTGGTGTGCTCTTAATGGAAAAGCATTGCCTGAGTAAACAGCCATAAAAGCCTGTTATTTAAGATCCAGCTCTGGGCCCGTATCCCGATCCCGTTTCTCCGTTTCCCTTTCTCATCGCGGAATCCATTGACCTCTGTCTTTCCCTCCCTCTTCCCCAGCGGTCCCCCGGACCAGCGCCACCCAGTGCAGCTCGGTACCGGAGCCCCGCTACGGCAAGCGCATGGGGAACAACTTCTCGGTGGGCGCGGTCATCCACTTCGAGTGCGACTCGGGCTACGCGCTGGAGGGGGTCAGCGCCATCGAGTGTCTGACCGTCCCCAACGCTCTGGCGCAGTGGAACAGCACCATCCCCAGCTGTGTTGGTACGGGCTCTCCCGAGAACCACTAATACAAAAAATAACCAAAAACTTATTCTTCCAGCTTCACGCACCTCGCTCTGTTCCAGGAGGAGGCAGTGAAGCCAAAATTAATTTGGCATGATGATTTCATTCATTGTTATTTTTATGTTGTAATTATGTTGAGTTGTTTTGATACATTGACATCCAAACTCTGTGGGTCCCATTCTGTACTGTAATATATAATAGAAAATGAGATGCTGAGGGCATTTTACGGAAAAACACATCTGTCTTTGAATCATATTTTCTTTCTAAAATAAATAACTGAAAGGCCATAAGCTGTTCATCTAATCTTTTATAACACAGTGCAGACATTCAGTTATTTAGAGTATTCCAACGTGGACTGAAATAACTTACATTTACTGCAATGGCCACTTTGTGAAAAAAGACACGTTCTGTGTCTTCCCACAGACAAATGCGCTGCAAAATATTACTAGCTCACTCAGCTATTATGATTTTACTTGTAGGTATCAGCAGATTTACAATTATGTTCTCATAAATTTCCTGGAAGATTAAAAACTGGGCAAAAAACTCAGATCCAGACAAAGTGAGGAGATGGATATAGTGCCTGCATTCAGCCCTTTCATGGGCGATTTAACAGTGACTTGTAGTTCCAGAAATCATTTTTGAGGAGGAATTAGAGAGTGACTCTGAAGCAGTTTGCAAGTGTAAGGCTTTTACATGTCAGTTTGTTGTTGAAAAAAGTGTTTAGTTTAGTTTAATAGTTCAGCATTCAGAGGAAATGTAAGTTGCTGAGACAATATTCTCCGTGCTGTACATGGTAATGGCTGTTTTGTATGGGTCTAATGAGCAAGGTGGACAGATGTTGGGCTGTGGCTTCCCCTGGGAGCGCTGCGCAGGTGACAGATGTTGTTTCAGGTCAGGTGTGCGCTCGTTCGCATGGACAGACAGATGTTGAGAGTTGCTCCCCTGTGCGGTCCGGCGCAATCGCCAGATATTGGACCAAGGCAACAGGAAAGAAGGGCGGAGCTTGGGAAGATCTGAAACAGTCCTTCTGGTTCCTTGTGTGTGTGCATGTGTGCATACGCAGGCATGTCTAAATATGTGTGAAAGCTGTCAGTTTACCCTCTCTCTCTCTCTCTCTCTCTCTCTCTCTATCTGTCTATTGCTCTCTCTTTTCATCCTGCTGTACCTCTCACTGCAGTTCCCTGCGGGGGAAATCTAACCCATCGGACTGGAACCATCCTGTCTCCAGGCTTCCCTGAGCCATACCTGAACAGTCTGAACTGTGTGTGGAAGATCACTGTGCCAGAAGGTTCTGGAATTCAGGTATGGACAGCATTGATTGGCTGACCTCATCTCCTTTTCTCATAAAATAAAGCCTGGGTTTCAAAAAGACAGGCTGCACAAGTCCTTAAAAGCAAAGGTGGCACTTACTACATTTTGCCTGTACTGTACATTGTATCTGAACAAAACATTTAACACCCTGCAATTATCAAACCAAAACATTAACAAATCCCCCCCCCCCAACAAATTCAGATAGAGTGAATAGTCTGTTAGCAAAATCACTTCTCACCAGTTAATGGGCTAATTGTCAATTTAATGAGCCTTTTATTTGAAGACTTTGTGGGTAACTGGAACATTTAGAGCACAGGGGTGAAACTCCAGTCCAGGAGAGTCGCAGTGTCTGCTGTTTTGGGTGTTCTCGGCACTAGTGGTTCATTTAATTCATCGATTTGCTAAATAATCCACACGCCTTGTTCTCAAGGTCTTAATTGGCAGCTGATTGACAGGAAACCATGAGAACCCACGGACATTGTACCCTGGGAGTTCTGTGCTATAGTGCCCCCTATGCGCTGCCGCACTCAAAAACCACCAGAAAGTCCTCATGTACAAATGTCCCCCCACAGAAGACTATTGTATGTCTACCCCGCTATATCACACCTCACTACCGCTGAGCTCACAAACACTAAACATGCACTAAATAGGCATTGTTGAATCTAACAATACCAAAACTTGCCAATGAGAGATTTTTTGTGGGAGAGATAAATGGCGTACATTTGCTAATCCTGATCGGAGGATGCAGCCAACACCATAGCATTCCCATTTTGAGAAAGCGTTGCTTATGTGTTTTTTTTTTATGCAGTAATAAAAATGTTTTGTCATTTTAATACAGAGCTTCACGTATTAAAATGTCGCCTTGCCACACGGAAAACAAATAATGATGTAACCTCTCCAGGCTTCGAACCAATAACCCTCTGGCTATAACCGTTGCTTCGCGGTAAAGGGATCAGAGCTCTCAGGCTCCTGTATGTTAATTTGTTGTACCTCATTGGTTGTTTTTTCTGCAGTGTCCAGTCTTCTATGAAGCAGACCTGGCTGGATTACTGGCATTATATTTCACTATGACAGGGAAAGCGATGGCTTCTGTCACTGCCTTTCGTGTGATAAGTACAAGCTTATCAACTATGCAACCCCACTGCGTCTCTCTATTCATGAGAAAGTTGTTAAATGGAGGGGGGGGGGGTTGTCAAGGTTGGAGTGGATGGTGTTAACACGTGTATTGAAATCCCAATGAGACCTAACATTGGTCCCGCGGGAACGTCGGAAACTGGAACTAATGGGGAGAAAAGCTCTTGAAACTCTTAAGTTAATTGTTTCATGCGGATGCAGGGGTAATTGTGAGTGTCATAGGAACCGTTGCTCAGTGGTAGGTTTAGTTCACTCCCTGTATGGTTGTGTCTGCTCAGAGCGCATGCGCCGCTTTGTGCTAGTGCTAGGTTGTGTCACAGTAATCCAGGATCTGTGAAAAGTCTCAAATGGAGGCAGTCTTGTAAGGCTGACTGTGTCTTCTGACTGATGTTTTGTGTGTGTGTGTGTGTGTGTGTGTGTGTGAGCATCTGTCTGTTTGTGTGTGTGTGTGTGTATTGTATGTGTGTATGTGTACTGTGTGTGTTTTTGTGTGTGCGTGCGTTAAGATGCTGTCAAGATGCTTTTCAGAGAAACAGAAAGAAAGTTGGGCAAAAGCCAGGCCTGAAACCTCAAAAAGCAATTGAGGTAAAAACTCTCTAGTGGGAAGAAAAACACTGAAATGGTGGCGAGAAAAAACTCCCCAATGGGAAGAAATCTCCGGAGTAGCTCCGGGGGAGCCCCTCCTCCAGTGGCCGGCCCGGTTTAAAGTAAAGGTGTAATGTGGAATGGAGGGTAACAGAAATGTAATGAGGGATCTATCACAAATCATTTAATGGGTTGAGCAAGATATAGTCTGAGATATTAAACTAGCTGGTCAGTAGAAAGTGTGTGTGTGCGTGTGTGTGTGTGTGTGTGTGTGTGTGTGTGTGTGTGCGCGTGTGCGCGTGCGTGCGTGTGCGTGTGCATGCGTGTGTACTATTTTTCTCCGAGCTCAGTCTGCTAAACTTTACCTCAGCACAGGCCGCCCTGTTCCGCCCCAGTGAGGCGCACATCCACAGCATCCTAATGTCTTCCCAAAGTGTATTAGGTGGAACAAAAGGCGATGGAGGGGACGTACTGTGATCTCCAGTTCTGACATCTCAAATCCGCACGTACATAATTCTAATCTGCCCGAACGTGACTTTCCCTGCTGTGGCCCGCGCGGCCGGATCAAATCGGGAGCGTTGCGGTCCGCTCTGAAATTTAAAAGAGGGCCTCGCCTCGCGGGCGCTCCGCCCGGCCTTAATGAAAGATCAATCTTTGATCTGCCTTTTCGCCGTGGGCGCGGCGGCGACTCTCGGGCCGCCCCTGTAATTGTCTCGCATCCGATCCATAACCGTTTCAGAGCAGAGCAGTAAAAACTGCTCCGTCTTCAACCTGCGGGAAAGCGTGCGCGGCCCAGAGGCTCGGGAAAAGGAAGGGAATAACGGGGCTGAGGGTAAGGCTGCCGTCTGCGGCCTTTTTGACGAGGTGGATGTCAGATCTGTCTAGTCAGTCGCCTTTGTCTAAATGTACGCGCCTTATCGCTTCATTGAAATGAATCGCGGATAGCGGTATGTGCGCATAGATTTACTTTGAGCAATCTGTGCCGACCGGGTGCTGAATTGACACCAAAAAGGTTTCACAGTATGAAATTGGCTGTCGTGTTGGCCTATCTTTTTGAGAGGTTTTGATTACGATATGAAATATCCATAGTATTAGGATAAATTGTAAATTCTAGAGGGGAGGTTTTTCTATAAGCCCTTTGGGGTTTCTTACTTTTTCTGCACAATCCCTGCTGTGTTTTTTTCTATGTACTTTTGTTTTATCACTTCCTTTGTGCTAATAACATTTTTATTTATTTTTTTAAGTCATGTTAAGGGTTTGCTGTGGATTAGTACTTTTCACTTTTCATTTGTTTATTGATTACTTGAAATTTTGAGATATTGATGATTGTTCACTGCATTTTGGATCAAAAAAAGAAATGCAGGTGAAGATGTTGCACTAAACTGTTGTGATTAGCATAATTTTATTTCAGCACTCGAGTCAAGACAGACATTTTAGAAAAGGGCTCAAAATTAAATGCTGGAGTGCTTGAGTGCTGTACAGTGCTCGCATCTTAAGCAGACTACGGCCTACTCAAAACAAACAATGACTATTTTCACAACAGTGTTGCAGGAATGCTCAAATGTACAAAAAGAATGGCATTTTAAGTGGGGACTGTCAAATTTGAGAATTGACATCAGCAGTGGGTTGGTTTCAGTCAAGAGAAAAAGCATATACAAAATATGTGTCTGTATGCTAACAGAGGTAAATAGGAATGTGTCAAGCACAAAGCTTTATGAAAGCTGTAAATGATTCTCTCTATGGTAACCCACTGTGCCATAATGGAAATGCATTTGAATAGAGACACATAAAAACATCCATTTCTATACTATCAGACAGCCAAATAGGCTTAAGTGGAGCTCTATCTTTTCAACTGAGCAGCCTTTTCTCTGACATCTCTGATAGGGGTTTTGTAGGTTCCAACTAGGTTTAATCATGTGTAAAAAATAGTAGCACCTTTAAAAATAATGGATTGTAATGATACAAGTGTGGGTTTGCTGAATTGTAATGAAGTCGCAACGCATGGGAAATTCGATGAGGCTTTTGTTCCTGCGAGTCATGACTGAAACTGAAATTAAGAGGCTGAATTTTCCCCAACACTCTTTTCCATATGCAGTAACAGTGTTGATTCAGGCCATTCCAGTCCTTCCATACACTGTTAGAATGGGGTGCATGTGGAGAAGAGGACAACCTTACCAATATGTCTGCAAAGACACAACCTGACACCTCAAATGTCCAAATTGAGTCCCCTCCCCCCACCCTCCACCATAAACTCAACTCCATTGGCCGATCTCCTTAGTTCTGATTCTGTTCTCCTTCTCCAGATCCAGGTGATAAGCTTTATGACGGAGCAGAACTGGGACTCACTGGAGGTGTTTGATGGAGGTGATAACACTGACACCATGCTTGGCAGTTTCTCAGGTAAGTTTAGGGCGCAACAGGTGGGGGGGTGGGGGATGCAGTAATAAGTGACCCCTTAAACCCCTGGTATTCAAATCGCGGTCCTCAAGGTCTGAGACCTGCTGGTTTTCCACCTTCCCTTTACCTGGGAGTCAGGTGTGAAGACTGTCTTAATTACCTGGGAGAAAGAAAACCAGAGCCAGACTTGGATTCGTGGTCCATATTTGAATATCCATGCCCTCAACCATTTAATACCACCAACCAATTAAAGTAGTTCAATGTGGAAGACAGTATATCCATTGGAGCATACCCATGACCTAGATACATACAATATTTCCATGGTGACGTCCCAGCTACATTACATAACAAAAAATAAAAATGATAAGTAATGAATCAATGACTGAATTTGTTATTCAAAGTAAAGGACAACATTGTGTTGATGTCCATTATAATCTGTGAGTGGGTGAGGGCTGGTGATAAATCAATCAAGACATGTGCCAATATATTTATTACATTTTCATCAGATGTACAACGTTCGGACTGCGGTTAAGAACGCATGGTAAATAATGGAGCGGAACGGGCGTGCCTGTTTGGACGCTCTTTGCCCCTGTGCTAACGGTTGCCGCTCCATTTGACTCTTTTCCTGCGCAGGCACGACAGTCCCGGCGCTGTTGAACAGCACGTCCAACCAGCTGTATCTGCACTTCTACTCCGACATCAGCGTGTCTGCAGCTGGCTTCCGGCTGGAGTATAAGAGTAAGGGGAGCATGGGCAGCTGTGTGGGGCCTGCGGAGCGCGTTCACTGCTCCGCTGTTTCTGTACTGTGCCTGGTTCTCCCTTCCCTGTCCCAGTTGTCATGGGGACAGGAAACGAACTTCTGGCCTGACCTTCCCGTGTACATGACCTTGACTATAGAGTATGACCAGGCCTTGTTTAAAGGCACATGGGGTTGTTTTCTAAGGAAGGGGAAAAAATGTACAGGGCTGGGCAGAGCTTACCAACTTGTAGGACCTCAATACTTGTGCTATGTTTGAACTCCTGTAAAAGGAATCACTCTGATAAACATTTATGATAAATTAATGTACTGTAATATAATGTAATGTAATGAGGTTTCGGTCTGTTGTTAGTTTGTTTTTAGGCCCCTGTCACCCCCTGTGAAGTTTGTGACTGTCTCTGTCCCTGTCCCCATCTCTTCTAGCGGTTTCTCTCACGAGCTGTCCCGAGCCTGTTATACCCATGAATGGAGTGAAGGTGGGGGACCGCCTGCAGATGAACAACGTGGTGTCATTTCAATGCGAGCCAGGCTACACCCTTCAGGTATGTCCCTCCGCTCTCTGTCATTCCATCCAACCAATGACATACCTGCTCACCTGACCAGTAAGGATTGACATGAATGACAACAATGCAGATGCCTTGAACGCATCTGTAACAATGGACAGTACCAGTGACATCACTATCTGTATGTGTGTGTGTGTGTGTGTACACTGTGTTCTTGTGTGTATAGCAACTTCACAATGTAGTATGAGTCTACATTACACCTGATGGGAGCATTTTTAATGGATGAGTCTGGCTCTATTGACAATACCAGTAATTGCTTTTCTCTATCTACTTAATTGTTTGATGTCCAATTGATCTATCAGGGTTTTGTCTTCCTCCTCTTTGGAAGATGTGTTACAAATGAACAAAAGCCGGAGACGTTCGGTGAAATAGATAGTAGGCTCAGAAACCGTGTACAAAAGCAGAGATGCGCCAGTGTAACTGAGTAATTGACTAATTAACTTTGAGATTTTGTGTGGTTACAGGGAAACTCTCATATCTCCTGCATGCCAGGGACTGTCAGGCGCTGGAACTTCCCACCCCCGCTCTGCATTGGTAAGCTTTGCTGGTTCTAATTTACATTGTAGACATTTAGCATTATCCAGAGAGTCTTGCGCAACTTTTTACATTTTTACACAGTATCCATGTATACAGCTGGTTATGTGCTGAAGCAATTCAGGTTAAGCACCTTGCTCAAGGGTACAACGGCAGTGTTCTACCTGGGAACCGAGACCGCAACCTTTAGGTTACAAGCCCAGTGCCTCGACCGTTATACTACACTGCCACCCTTCTCTGAAGTGAAGGCCAAACTTCACTCTGTGCTGCAAAGATACAGAATCACTGCATGGGAAGAGCCGTTCACATCTGATATACATTACAATGTACTGTATGATATAGTGTGCTTGCCAAGACTACATTCCTTGTTTGTATTCCTTCTTGCTTGAAATAATTTGTCAAAGATATAGACAAATATTGACTGGATACATCGAGAGAGAACCTGATACTTGTAATTAGAACCAGTTTTGAATGTTAAACATATTAATGATAGTCCTATCCTGAATGAGCACCCGGCAAGTATGCATATGACTATTGGAATGTTTTGCATCTGTTATGTTTGCTCACTGCTTGCCTGTGTTCCGCTTGTTCTTTCTATACATTCTGTTTAATGCAAATCCTTCGTCTTTTTCTGAGGGAATTAAATTGTAGATTTATTCTCGCTGCGTTAATGCGGCTTTGTGATTCTCAAATAGCAAGCGTGAATGTTCACATGCAGCAGCCAGCCAGCCAGCCAGCACACACTGTGCTGTCCTTGTGGCTCATTCTGTAAGTCAACACAAGATGGCCGCGTGGGCGACTCCGTCCTCATCCCTCCTGTTTGTTTTTCCTGTTCACCCGTCAGAAGTGGGAATTCACTTAGGGTCTTTTATAGCAGCTGCTTCGTTTATCTCCCAGGCCCCCTCAGTCAGTTAATATCCTCTTCCGTCGGGTGCCCTTGGCCGTTTTAAAGGGGCGAGGCCCGTTGTGACAGGGAATGCAGTGCGTCCCTGTGAGTGTGTGCATGATCTGTGACCGCGTGGACTCAGTTTGACACGGTGCGATAGAATGCAGGGGCGCAAACGTTCGTGCCTGCGTAAATTCGGAAGTTTGATAAACGTGCCCGACGGGGGGAACGGCCCCTGCTCCGGCCTAATTGGTCCCGTCACTTGCTCTGATTGGTGAAAGGCCAGCTGGGATTAATGGCCTTTTCTGGCATCAGCAGTTTCCTGATTGCACCTGGGTTCAGGTCGGCACAAAAAGGATATTAACCCCTCTGCGCTCAGGCAAGGCATCATACAAGGCGCTCATGTTCATGCTAACTAGCATCGATTTGTTTATTTTTTTCTTGTATCAGCTTTCATTAAGTATACCATAAATCTGTTCCCTATATATACGAATGCATGGGCTCCTGATGGGAAGGGAATTCCTCTTCTAGGCTGACACTTCCATCAGCTGACCTTGAATGATAGTCTGTTGAAAATAAATGAAATGACTTGATTCATTATTATTATGTTTAAAAAATATATATTATTATTTGAATTTTGTATTTTTTGCTCTAAAACTAGATTGACCATCTGTATTCTGTGCCCATGCATAAAACATATTTGGTGTTAACCACAATAATAGTTGTGTACAGTATATATTTATTTAGGAAAAGAAGGGTTGATAGGGTTTTAGAGCATCTAAGTGGCTTGGAAATGATGGCCTGTATTAAATGAACATGTGTCCTTGACATTGACTTTAAAGTAAATGCAAGCGATACACTTGTGCTTTAAAATGCAAGTTAGCCTTCTGCATTATGCTGTACCAGTGGCATATAAAGTTGGGTGTTTTTGCTGTTTTGTATTTTCGGTGGCATTGTCAGGCCATTGGAGATGTGAGTAAAAATACGTTTTAAAAAAGAGGTTGTTTGGCTCTATTTGTAAGATTGTGGCATAAAGTTATTGTGTGGCCATGTTACTGTGGACTTCCTCTGGCTTAATCTGGGGCTTCTATTTTGGGCGCCATTTTGTCTCTCTCATTTTTCCTCAGCTCAGTGTGGTGGTGTCCGGGAAGAAATGGAGGGCATGATCCTGAGTCCTGGTTTCCCAGGAAACTACCCGAGTAACGGCGACTGCACCTGGAGGATCTACCTGCCTGTCGGATATGGTGAGGTTTTCATCTTCCACACCAATGGAATCTCAGAAATAGATGTTCCCTAATGCCAGCCTTCATTTAGACTGTAATCTGAAACAAATCAATGTTCACTGAATTCATACATCACATTTTTTTGTTGTTTTTTTTTTTCACTCCAGTGTGGACCCTGACACTATTCTTCAGTGCGTTGTAGTTAGGTTATATGGATATTTGCTATATGCATTATTAAGTACAGTATGTTTACTGTATCTAACAGACTGATCTGTGATAAAAGCTCTGACTGTTGTAGTCTGATAAATCCTATGTATTGTGCCCACTTACAACAAGCTGATGTTTATTTCTTATGGAGAGTATTATCTAAAAACAGGCATGTGTCCTTTCATGCAGAAACATATTTCGGGAGCCACAACATAATTTTTTCTGTAAAACATATTTGTGGACATACGTATGTTCTCTTGAGTTCAGTTTACTTTGGATTGAAAAGGATAATATTGACACATACAACATTAAAGCTGCCTCTTTGAGACACCACAATTCATGCAAAATACATGTTATTTCATACATTGTGTGTTATGCTTTCTTAAGATAGTTTTTATATACGGGGGGGGGGGGGGGGGGACATAAACATAGTTTATCTTCCACAGGAAAACACTGTTCTCATGGGAGGTGTAGTTTATAATCAGTCAAAGACTACATTTAAACTAGCTTGGGATATTAGAAGGATGGTAGCTCACTCACTCACTGCGTTACCCCACAGGTGCACATTTGCAGTTTCTGAACTTCTCCACGGAGGCCAATCACGATTTCCTGGAGATCCGCAACGGCCCCTTTGAGACCAGCTCTATCATTGGTCGCTTCAGCGGGCAGGAGGTTCCATCCTCCCTTCTCACCACCTCCCATGAGACCACGGTCTACTTCCACAGTGACCACTCCCAGAACAAGCCGGGCTTTCGCTTTGAGTACCAGGGTAGGGGAAAGCCAATCAAAAGTTCAGCTTCATTAACTGACCTCTTCTGAATAGTTTGAATGCACTGTGAAATTAATTTTAATCAAAATCTTCTGCAGTGAATTATTATTTTTTCTGGAAGAATAATACAGGATATTCCATCTGCCAAATACCCCAAAATGTTTGTCTTTTCTTGTGTTGTTTTGTCGCGAACATATCATGAGTTTAATTACAACCAGTGTCACTAATACTGACCTGGAGGCCAATCTCAAAAACAGCCTGATTTAATTTCCTCACTGCCTGTTTCCAACAGCTCTTTGTAATTAGTTGATTAGATTTTGATAGGCATCTAATTGGTTCACTGAATGAGTTTTCCTGTTTACAGCCTATGAGCTTCAAGAGTGCCCTGACCCAGAGCCATTTCATTACGGGGTGGTAGTGGGCGCAGGGTATAACGTGGGCCAGTCCATATCTTTCGAGTGCCAATTGGGATATCAGCTGATGGGCCACGCCATTCTCACCTGCCAGCATGGCACCACGCGCAACTGGGATAACTCCTTCCCTCGGTGTGAAGGTAGGTCTTATTGGCGTTGTCTTACTTGCAAGCTAGCAGGCTGTGAACACATAATTTTAAGTAAGCATTTGTTCATGTATCCTTATTAGGAATATCCCAAACAGAAGCCATCAAATGTGTGGTCTTTTATGGTACCTTATCTTGGCCTTATTGTAATTTGAAAGCAGTATCCAATGGTTCTCGATCAGGTAGGGTGTGACGTTTCTTTGCGACAACCTAAGAATTATGAAAACAATGTAATAAAAAATAGTCGCCGGTGTCACTGTAGAATAAACAATTCCTGACAGAGTTGTTGAAGTTCTTTTTACATCTCATCTTTGTCATTTATTTAATATCACTTACAAAACTACAGCAGGGCAAGATCTGTGGAGTGTAAGGGATGTTGAACGGACTTTACTGAAGGAAAAAAGCAAGAACCCATTCAAAGAGCTTACAGAGAATGTATTTGTTTTTTTTCTGCATTCACATAGTTGCTGGATGCAGAACAGGACACACAGGATATTGTGTCATGTGCCAAGTGTCATATTAGAATACGAATGTAACACTATGATGTAACACGCCATGATGCGAGAGTGGAATTAGTGCACCTAATTTAGCTGGCTTTTCATTGTGTTCTGGATTTAGACTCGGAAAACCCGCACGTGGAAATGGGATGTTCCCGGATGGTGATACACTGCATTCTCTCACACCACCCACGACTCCGATAAACGCATGAATATTCTTCTGTAAATGAGAAGAAGAAAAAAACAACCGCTTTGTATTTCATTCTACCTTTTTGCCATGTGTGGAATTGTGCAAATGAAACGGAACCGTAATCCTTCATGTGTAGGCGGAATAATTCCATGAAGGTGACAAGTGGTACGATGAGTGCACTGTCTTCGATGAACGCGGTTTTCTGTGTTGACAAAGTCAATTCTGATTGGATTAGATTAGACCCAGAAGGAAGTCAAGGGCCTGAAATGAATCCACTGACGGAGGCAATGATTATCACAAAGCGCTGAATTCACAACATCCCACGCCACTGTTTCTACCTCCTCTCCGTTATTACTCTGGCCCATTTTTTTTTTCTGTTTATAGCATCCGGTAAAATTATTTTTAATTAATTTACTGTCACAGATCCTTTAGTTCATGTGTATGTGTGTCTCTACGTGTGGCTTCTGGTGTGGGCTGAACCTGGGGAAGCTGGAGAGGTTTGCCAATCCGCCAATCCTACCGGGATTCAACAGTGCGGCCCGTCCATATTAACAGGCTCTGACTCCCAACTTCTACCCTCTTCTCTATTCATGTGCTCGGGTCCCCATTTAAACAGAAGCATCCTTGATGCCATGGCTGAATCATGACGGGCTACGGGGCAGACAATTTAAATCATCTTAATTGAAAACCCAGGGCTCAGAGAGATGGGTGTGAAAGTGACATTTGGCATAAGGAGGTAGAGGGTGTGCGTGGTGCGTGTGCGGTTTTAGTGAACTAATCAGGTCTCGAAACATTAAGGGCTGTAGGTAATTACAGTCCCGGCTAGGCCTCGAGCAGTCTGTCTCCTCTCTGTCCTCGGAGTGGATGTGGAGAACAGGCTGCCGCTTGGAAATAGCTAGAGAGCGCCGAAAAATAGCTCAGGAGCAGGCGAGTGGTCATGGCCTAATCAGCATAGTGGTCAATTTGCCATGCTTCAGAGGGCACTAAACTGCGCTGTGACTCGCTGAAGGTGGTCTGAGGGGTGAAAATGAAGCGATTTCTTCCAAGAAGAGGAATAAAATATAATCTTCCACAAATGCACATTTTTAAGAAATTAACTTACATATGCACGAATAATGACTTCATTAGAGTACAAGCAAAAATCACCATTGACATTAAATGGAACGGGAATGAAGTGATTAGTAATAGGAGGTCAGACACAGACTGCACATTCCAGCGCTTATAATTGAATGTGAACTGTTTGTATTGAAGTAGATGTGACCTACCATGGTAAAACATCCACAATGTCAGATAATGTGTTTTACATTTTTATCAAAACTCAAGTCGCTATCAAAGCTAAAATGATACATAATACACTACAATCAGGAAATAATGAGGACGTTATGGCTTGTCTAATGTCGCTACTTCTTGAAAGTAAGTTCTGAGAAAAAGGCTGTTGAAGTTTTGGAACTTTTTCCTGCACATTATCAACGAAAACCTGCGATATGCATGCATTTAGAAGAGCAGAAGCTAAGCAAAATTACCACATGTTAATAGTGCTATAGTGTAGGAGTGAATCAGTGCTGAACTAGGTAAATATATAGACATGAGTATTAATATTTAGATAAAATAATAATGAAATAAAACAAAAAACAAACAGAAAAGAAAACAGACTGTAAAACATATCAAAAGGATAGATATGCAATACTCAAAGTGAAATATGCAAGTAAGACAAAAGATAACATTATTTGGAGAAGTTAATTTCATGGTTGTATTTGGTTGGCTACAATGAAAAAAGAAAAACTAGATTTTGATAATAGCTGCACTATGAACAGCTGTATAGCCACACCTAATGACGATGGCTGTTCAAATAGGTATGCAAACCGGAGAACTGTTTCAGCTTCATCTGTCCTAACACCAGGATACATTTCTTCATTGTCTTTATGCATAGAAACATCTTAGTTTTCAGTAAAGTGTCCCGTCATACCAATGTAAGGAATTATATCCTCCCAGTCTTATTCTGCATCTTCCTTACTGTGAGACTCGGAACATGCACGTGTTTTTCATCTTCCAAAAAATAATCCATAATCAAGCTCTTCCACTGACTGATGCCAGCCGCACCAATTAAGTTATGTGCGGGTAGTTGATTGAGAGCATGAACCACATTCTTGGCATTGGCCATGGTCAAATACAACACAATTATTTTGAGTATGTTTGTCATGCTGTGTTTATGTTTAGGGAAGTGATAGTCAGATATAGTGGGGTCAGAGTGGGGTTAACCAATAGGGGATGAAAATGTAGGCTGCACGTTACCAGATGTTTTGCTCTTCTGGGCTCTGAGCCAATCATGGGGATCGAGGAAGAAAAATAAATGTCTATTATTTACAACCTTTTACAAGTGTGGTAATTAAACATGGTAGAGTTGTGTTGCTCAAGACCCACTTAGACTTTTTAAGGATATCTCAAATTGCATCTTGATGTCATTTGTGGATTACTTGGCCGTCTGCTATCAAGCGTCCATGTGAATGTAAGTTAACGCTGAGGCTTTCTTTAGAATCTTGGAAGACAAAGTTCCTTTTTCAGACACATTTGTTGCATGTTTACAGATCGCGTTTGAGTTCAACATTTCAGGGAATTGTAGTTTTTATCTCAAATATTGCGATTATGTTAAAAAACTAATTTTGAGATATGGGCATATTTTTATTGTATTGTGGCTCTTCTGAATAGTCGGACAGCGCAACATTTACCTTCTCTAGTTATGGTGGGTCACATATTTGAAAGTTGAAAAATGTGCATCCATCAATCATAGGGAACATAAAACAAACACAAATGCAACCTGCCTAGGACAGCAATGTAGTATTATTATTATTATTATTATTATTATTATTATTATTATTATTTTTAATGGGAAGCCCTTAAACTTTCAAAGCTTTCAGACAGCCCCCTTGTCTCTCATGGAGAAGTTGAATGAGGTCTCTGCCCTAGCAAGCTTCTGCCAATGTCCCATTTACAGTTCAAGCCACAGGTCATGGTAGCCATGGCATGTGCATAGATTTCTTCTCCCCTACGTTAGAGGGTGATCAATACTTTTTTTCGGTTTCCTACCTGCCTCCCCTGTGTGTCCCCACCTCCGAACGTGACAGGCGCCGGCCTCGCTGTACGGTCCCCCATACGCCTCCGCCCAACTTCCATCCTTCGGCCAATCGATAGCATCGCCACGCAGTTATACTCAATAGCGCCCCGTGTTTTTAATCAATTCTCGGATCAATACTTCATTTAGCAGGCGAGGCGGCTGCAAGGGAGATTAACAGGGTGGCTATTTCTGAACACAAAGGGAAAGGTCGAAATTAAAGGGTGGGTGGGTGGTGGGGGGTTGTGGTGGACGCGAGGAGAGCCCGTCTGACCTTGAGGGGAATGTGCAATTAGGCTCCGGCCAATCGGGTGAAGGGCCCATGCTGATCTCTGTATATAAACAGCAGGATTATTCACGTCACGCGTATCAGCTGCGTATTGTTAGTTGGTATTGAGCTGTCCTGTGCTGTCAAAAGTGCAAAAACATATTTGTACTGTACTTTACTGAGTACTTACAAACACATGCATGCTCCAACATCAAGCCCTTTGAATGATTTGCTTGCCTTTTCTCCCTCTCCATCTCCTGGCCAGTGGAGTAGACATTGTAAGGGCCACACCTGGAGCTCCAATTAAAGTCTATTAATATGGCAGTGAAAATAAACATGAGGAAAAACTTTTACTTTAGTAGGACTTGAACATGCATTTATATTTGAAGGGGGCAGTGTGTGAGTGGGATCTGGGTTTTTTAAAGGAGCTTTCGACTCAGGGTCTGGGTCCATTTTGGTTCACGCCCTGTGCCATCATGGCCGTGTGTGCTTAGCTCATCTCTTCCAGGGCTCTGGAACACTTGCAGGGTTGGCGCCCACTCCCCCCTCCCAGAGTGACTCCTTGTGTAATAAGGTTGTGCCCTTATCTCCCCGGAACATTCTGGGACATTTCTGACTCTCTAACAGGCTTTCTCAGTTAATCTGCGGCCCGGGCAGAAGAGAGGAGGAGCTAGAGAGGAAGATGGGGAGAGAGACCCATTTTTTTATGGATTCCCCTGGAATCCAGTTTTAACCTGATTTTTATTCATAGCCTGGTTCACTGATTGTATTCCCACAGTGCCCTGCGGGGGTAACATCACGTCGGAGAATGGGACCATCTTCTCACCTGGGTACCCTGAGGAGTACCCCAGCTCGACCGAATGCACCTGGCTGATCACGGTGGCCCCCGGCCTGGGGGTCAGCTTCAACTTCACCCTGCTCCAGGTCCACGGACCGCACGACTTCATCACCGTCTGGTGAGCCAATCCACGACCGGGAGCCTGATAATCTCTCACCCCTCAGGAACGGAGTTATCCGCCCCGTTCCTCCTCCTCCTCTTCCTCCTCCCCCTCCTCCTCTGAGCCTTGTTTTATTTTTGTTCTTCTGGTTGCAGAACAAATGAGTTGAGTCAGGGTCCAGCACACTGGATAATCCCCCTCCCTTCCACCCCTCCCCCCTCGATCTCCATCTCTGTGGCTCTCATTGTTACCACATCCCCCCTCTCCTGCCCTGGTTTGGCTGATGGAGGTGGAGATTTGAGGGACAGGGAGAAGACAAGCCTTCACCCTCAGAATACAAATTTGGAAGTCCGGTGCCGGGAGCCTTCTCCCCCTGCGCTTCATTTGATACCCACGTGGCCCCGCCGAGCCGGAACACTCAAATTCACATTCCGCCGGACCGCTGTCACGCCGCCAAGCCGTGTCATTTGTTTGATTAATGAGATGTGGCCGGAGAGCCAATCGGGCGTGCCCAGGCGGCTCCACGGAGATGTGCAGACGGGGTCCGTATGCATATTCAGGGACGGGCTTTTGACACGCGCGGTTAGGCCGGGGCTGGTTTCGGATGGGAAGAGAGCGTTTAAGGGGCCCTCTGTGCGATTTCGCCCTGAACGCTCGCCAGGCCGGCGGCTCAAAAATTCTCTGTTTACCCTGCACTTTCTGCCTCTTTCTGCGCCTGACCGTATTAGTTATACAATCTGTCCGAACAAAGCAGGACGGAGATATTTTCGGGACTTTCTCTGAAGCAGCATGGGATTATGGGTCTTGCGGACAGGCGCTGTTGGAAGCAAAGGTCGATTATATAGGTTTCCACCGATTCAGAGTTTACATGGTTGAGACAACAGAAGGGACTGCTAAATAAGCCCGAACAGCACAAAAGCTCAAAGCTATTACATTCTCCAACCTTCAAGAGTGGCTTTATCTTATGAAAAGCCATGTGAAGGAGGCAAAATGGAGGCGGAGGGTTCCCCGTCCTACACTTTGCGCTGAAGTGCTTCTACGATTGCATGTCGAAGGAGCCCACGATAAATCCATCAAGGAGTTTGTCCGTAGCCACAGTCGGCAAGTCGATATTCCCCAGAATAAAGTTGTATGAACGTGCAAGATTTCAGAGTCTCTGATGCACTCTCTGCGAGGAGAAAACAGATGCTTTTTTTAACTTGAATGGCTGCTGTTGGAATGTGAGAAATCGTCAGATCACCCTGCACCCGTGGGAACGCCAAGATAGCAGGATGCGTCTCAGACTTGAGAATGTTTATCGTGCGTCTGGGCGGGACGCTTTTATACGCTTCAATTTAACATAGTTCAGGATGTTAAGTGTTTGACTTTTACCTTGTCAACAAGGGAGGTGGTTTTGAGAGGGGCGGAAACAGTGTCCTGGGCACTACAGACATCCCTCTCGATGCTCTGACATGTTTTCTGTCTGTTCGCCCCGTAGGGACGGACCTCAGGAGTCGGCCCGGAAACTGGGCGTGTTCACCGAGGGTGAGCCAGCCAGCTCCCCGAGCAGCACGTCCAATCAGGTCCTGGTCCGCTTCCGTAGCGACTCGGAAAAAGGAGGGCTGTTCAAAATAAATTATCAAGGTATTGCAGCCAACGCACACACATAATTATTTCTGAAAAATGACTGTTAGAAATTGATTTATTATTTTAATAGTATGTATTTATGATGTATTTGTTTATTTATTTACTATGCATAGTTTACCATGTTTGCCATCCAAATAGATTTTTAAAAATGTACTTCAGAAGGACCTTCATCAAATAACTTAGCTGCTGGCTAACCCTTTCTCAATTACTGTTTAGTAAGTTACCAAGCAAACCATGATAAAGAGCTAACATTTGCAAATTAGCTAACACTTAAAAAAGAGACTGAATATGATTCTAAATATGATTAAATTAAATATTAAATATGATTGTACTAATTGGGAAAGTATTAATGCAGCTGTTGATATGTTATTTTCTGCTCAGTAAAAATGTATTAAAACTAGCTTGCATGGCAAGGCACCATTGCAACTCAGTATGACAAAGATTGGCTTTGTCTGTCTTGAATATTTAACTGCAGACTTGTAGTTTTGAAAGATTGAGTTCTACCAGATATGTAACTTGCTATCTTAGCCCAACAACAAGCTGAATGGCAACTATGCGCAGTGTTTATAAATCTTAAACTGTTCAACAACTGTTAGACATGTGTGAATCTATGAAATTTTCATGAAATTTTCATGAAATTTTCATGAAATTTTCATGAAATTATGACTTTAAAAATTTGCATATATAATTCAGGTCGGAAAAGTTCTCCATGGGACCAGATGGGCTGTACGCACACACACACACGCACGGGCGCGCACACGTTTTTGCCTCCAAGCTTCACGATTTTTTTTTTTTTTTTTTTGGAGGATGATGCTAAAATAGAAGAGCTATGCATATGCAATTAATGTGCCCACTTACTCATTTTCTCTGGATGTTTAATCCTCTTCCAGCCTACCGACTTCAATTCTGCCTCCCCCCTCCAATCATCCCCAACGCTGAAATCCTGATGGCGAGCAAAGAGTTTAAAATAGGTGAGTGGTGCAACAGAGGCTCAACGCATGGCAATATTGCAGATTGGAGCCCTGCGGATGTGCTCAGTCTATGAGTGAGCAGTACATTTAAACAGAGACATGGGCCTCCGGGTAGCTTTCTGGCTGGGAAGCATTCATTAGCATTGTTTACTGGCTAAAGTCATTAGCTTTAGCCTTAGCCTCCCCCTCACACTATGGAACACAAATTCTAGAGCTCACAGATCCACCTCCAGGACTGCATTTCCCAGGGAAACCTGGTTATATCAGCAGTGGTTTACATTTATAGCTACTGGGTTAGATGATATATGCTATATTTCTTGTTTAAGGGCGAATTAGGCAGGTCATGTAACAGATGGCCAGAGGCTATTATACAATTATGATTTTGTTTTTTTTGTTTTTTTTCTAATACCTTCATAACCAGGGGGTAATTTACATTTTTTAACAAAATTACAGGTGTAAATGATGTATTTCATACTGTCTACTGAGAAAGCCTGTTAGAGAGTCTCCCTACTGAGACTTTCAACTGCTTTGTGAATGCCAGTCTTGGCTTCATTTATGTTGCCTCCTGGTTTTTGCCTTACCCAACTGCAGCATCACAGTCCCACCATAAAATTGTGTTTGCAGTTTTATTTTGGTGCCGAATTGCTTTGGGCTCGACCGCAACAGGATCTCTGGAGAACTAAAGAACTATGTGGTCCACCCTAAAACTGTTACTCTTGTTGTGCTCAAATCATTGTGATCAAATATAGCCTTTTTTGAAGTCATCTCCAAAATTCCAATGTTTGAAAATAATCAATTTACTTGATTGTATTAATTAATTTATTTGTTTGTTTATTTTTATTTTGAGAATTTACATACACCAAAACACCCTCGGAATCATTCTGCCCGTTTGATAAATTATGATTTGTTGAGCTGGCCTTCAAACACGCTCTCGATAGTGCTATATGTCAACACATGCCCATGGCCTTAACACATAACCATGGCCTTAAGACATGCCCATGGCCTTAACACATCCCCATGTCCAACATATGACCACTCTGAAGTGCAGTTAGGTGGAAGTCTGCTAAGTATTCTGCATGATGATATCAGCAGCGAAAAGCATCAATTAAATGCGATGGCATTGTGTTGACTCCCCCCTCCAAAAAAAACATTGTGAACAGTTGGGTAACCCAGGGGGTGGATATGTGAGGGCATCGCTATCTGGCAACCCCCTTGCAGTTGTGAGCAGGCATTTCTGATAATTGATTATGCGCCACATTAACTTAATTCACTGATTCAGTGAAAAACCCCCGTAGGGGAGGGGAGTGAGGGCAGATGGGCACAGTTTTGAAAAAATGTAATCTAGGATTGATATCATGAGTTTCGGAAAGCCTCTGGCCTTGATTAATGACCCAATTGGTAATATCAGTGTTAATAAGTGATAAACCGGTGTGTGCAGGTGGAGCCAGTCATCCGTGAGGGCGGGTTTAGGTGGCGTAATTAGCTTACGGCATGTGATGTGTACACTCTGGAGACATGCTCTGTTTCTGTTCTGTTTGCTGGTGAATATAACGCCCCTGAAGCTACACACACTTCCCTTGCAGTGCACACACATTCAAGCCTCTTTTTTCTTAGTAACGGCTTACCGTGAGACGCTAAAGTGGGCCGACCTTCATCCAGGCCTTGTATGAATGTATAAATGTCAGTCCACACGCTGTCGAAAATGACGGTTTGTTTTTGGCACTGACGTGTCCGTAATCTGCATTGCGGTAGAGGGCAGGACTCCATTAAAAAGGCTTTTGATAAATGCCAGGCCCGTCGCTCACTTATGCTCTCGTCTGTTCTGCAGGGGATATCGTGCGT
Organism: Ilyophis sp. 1 JC-2022; assembly: GCA_022702515.1. Lineage (NCBI taxonomy): Eukaryota > Metazoa > Chordata > Actinopteri > Anguilliformes > Synaphobranchidae > Ilyophis > Ilyophis sp. 1 JC-2022. Next base: position 55,122,480 of record CM040395.1, on the reverse strand, counting down.
TACAGGTGTCTTCCCGGGTACCAGCTCGGCGGAAACGACATCCTCACCTGTCGATTCGGGACGCACCTTGAGTTCGAAGGACCTCCGCCGTCGTGTGAAGGTGAGGTTCTGTCAGACGGAGGAAGGGTTTGGGGAAGGGCGTAATTGGCCCTGAGAGTCGCCCCTTTCGTATTGTCACATTCTTCTTTCTCTCAGGGTTTGAATCGCAGCTTTTGTGACGATTGTTTTTAACTCAGAATTCACACATCTGGGACTCCCTCTGGCAAACTGTGCCACATGTGTCAAATATAACTTGTGGCCACCCAAAGCTGAAATTGCATCTGGACAGACTAGAGATTTTTTGGTTCTTATGGGGTTGTATTTTATTTTTATTTTTTTATTTGAAATGAAGTTTAAAAGCTTACTTTTAAAGTGGCGCAGCTTGTTCAAAACATAATTTACATCACTAGCATGTATGCCCTGTGCAGCCAGAAACCAGTTATTTCATGGTCCAATCTACCAACTGAGCCGCGGAGCCGTTTCTTCAGAATACGGTGAATCTTAAGTAGCGTGTGCAGGAGGGACTCAGGTAGTCAATCGGCCGGAAAATTTGAGCATTTTGCAAGTCACCACTGGCACAGTTAAGATTAGACTTCAGATTAGAGTATTACTGCACTGTGATCCAGTTCAACGGATGCACCATGGAGAGCGTCTGTGTAATTTAATAAAAAATCTAATAAAAAAAATCTCCCTATATCGGTGCTGGTAACATTTAATTGTGCTGTCCATGTTTTTACAAAAGGATTTGACGGTGTGTTCACACTTTTATTTGTAGTTTTTTTCTCACATGCTTCTGTGCACCATGTCAATGTTCAAGGGCAATAACAATATACTTTATATTTCTATTTATTTTATATTCAATCTCAGTATGAATGGACAAGGACATAACTCTTCTTATCACCTCTCTGTGTAAACCAATAGCATGAGCCGCAGTAGTGAGGAGAGAGACTACTACATTTTCATGATTTCCTCACTTATAAACACACCTGCACACACACACACAGATACTATTTTACTGTAGCTTGGCCTCGCTCAGTCAGTTACTAAATCTGACATGTCAGGTTGTTAGCAATGCATTGTGGGAAGGACTGCAGCTGTCGGAAGATGAATAAAGCCCTGCAGACCAGCCAAAGCTTAATAAATGGAACTAATTACAGACAGGAAGCATAGACGGGCAAAGTGTATGTGTGAGAAGCTTCGCATTTTCTCTGTGTCACCAAAACCAAAACACGCGAGCCCTCATCTTTCACGACGTAGCACTCGCGTTCAGCGTAGTGCTGCTGTAATTAATCTTTCTATTAATTAAGTGTCGCTTGTTAATCACCCTCTATATGAAAAGGTCCCCATACTGAGGGTCAGTTCACAGTGCTGAATATCCACTCACTGTGGCCAGGGCTCCATAGCTGACTGTCCATTATACTAAATAGGGCAGCCTCATCAGGGAGGGAGAGAGAGTGTGTGTGTGTGTACGTGTATGTGAGCATATGTGTGTGTGTGTGTGTGTGTGTGTGTACATGTTTGTGTGAGGTTAATTATATGCATAAAGAAGACTAAACATACATATATGAGAGAGAGAGAGAGAGAGAGAGAGAAAGAGGGGGAATATGCTGCAGAGCCATGAGACAGAATAAAATAGAAGCATGGAGAATGAGATGAAAGTGAGGGATGGAGGGAGGAGGAGGAACAGGAGGTAGAGAAAGACCGAAGGGGGGAGTGGTTGTTGCGTGCGGGGTGTCCGGAGGGCAGGGGACGGGGAGAGGCACGGCTGGATGGAGGGAGGGAGAGGAGGGAGAGGAAGAGCCGGGGCTCATTGAAATGCTGGTGCTATAGAGGCTGCAGCTGCGCCTATCAAATCACTGGCTTTTTTTTTTTTCCTGTCTCCCCCCACCTCCCATGCTCTGGCCCTCCCCTCATCCACTCTCTCTCCCTCTCCCTATCTCCTTCTCCCTCTCCCTCTCCCTCTCCCTCCCTCCCTCCTTCTCTCTCCATCTTCCTGGTACAGTGCTGCTTTGATGCACCCCACGACGCACCCTGTAGGGCGTCCTCTGCTCTCTGCGCACCGTTACAGCGAAATCAAAGGCGCGCTAGCATCACTCGGCCCCGAAAGCCTAGAACCGACGCGCAGTCGCGTCAAAACCTTCGGAAATGCGCTAACTGGAGAAATTAAAACGCTAGGTCATCAGCCGGCGGTGATAGTGGATCGGCGGATCAGACGTCGTTCGAAACGTTAGCCTGGAAGTTCTTTCCTGTTGTCCTGCCCCGCTAATCACTAATCCCCCAGTGAGTCACAGACATCTGTAGGCTTCTTGGCTGCAGTGAAGCAGTGATTCATCTTCATGCAAATTCATTCATCTTGCATTCTCACCGTCCCTCTGGTCCCTCCGCTGACACTTACCCTCTGACTCTCTATGGGACCCCTGCCCCTCTCTCTTCATTACACCGCGCCAAAACCGCTGCCATCTCTGCACTACCCCCCCCCCCCCCCCGCTCACAACACACACACACACACACACCCTCTTACACACACACCACACACACACACACACACACACACACACACACACACACACACAGAGACCTCACACGCATGCTCAGAATTCAGGTTCCTTGCATCCAGTCTCCATGGTGATGGGGATCGCTCTTTCTCTCTCTCTCTCAGGTCACTTTTTCTGTCAGTAATTATCTGCCATTGTTGCTGCATGGCATAGTGGACTGTTCATATATTTATATAACCGTATGGGAAGATGAGAGTGTGTGTGCGCATGTGCGTGTGTATGCGTGCGCCGAGAGGCAGCGAATGCTACGCTATAAAAGTTGTTACCTGTTGTTGTTTTTTTCATCAACTCAAAAACAAATAGTAAAAATGGAAATCGGAAAGTGTGTTTGATATTAAATATGTCTTCACGGTTAGTTTCAAACCTAAGCCACACTGAGTCTTATTTCTCATTTAAACTGGCAATGGTAAAAACCTGACAGGCATTAGAGTATTAAAACACTTCACACTGCACCTTCACCATTCCTCATCTATTCTGCTTTCTTCAGAGCTACTTACGTACTTATCCCGGTAATGCTGATGTAATACACCACGTCTCGACAGATCTGTCTGTTATCTTCGCTAAGCTTATGCTAATGAAATAACCAAATAGGCAAAGGAATTGTTCTTTTCTTTCTTCAGTGGATTTTGTAGTTTTGTAGTTTCTGTGTTTGTGCATGTGTGTGTCTTGTGTGCCTGTGGACTAAGTTCATTACTTGTTGGTCATAGATGCATGCCTCCTAGGAGGAAGGGAAACGTTTTGTTGTTGTTGTTGTGTAACACTGTTTGATTAACAAACTTTGTCAGGTACACACACACACAAAGGACTGATCTGCCACCCCTAATAGTATTAAAGGGTAACAAAGCAGTCTGGTTTAGCTAGACCCCGTCCCCTTTTGAAAAGGAAAATGCCCAAATCTGGGCGTGTCAGGGTAATAATATAGCGGCTGTGCTCCAGGTATCAAACCACGTCCCAGCAATTTTTTCACTAGTAGCCAAAAGCTCATTTCTACTCTGGACAGCACTCACAGCGGCTGCTTTGTTCCACTTTCTCTCTCTTGCTACCTCTCTCACTCAGACACACACAAACAAACGCGCTAGCTCCAGCTGCTGCCGAGCCCAAGTGGATGGAGAATGAGAGAATGAGAGGATGGGCAATGTTTTGGAGTGGTATGTGGCGGCACGCGAAGCCTCGTTTGGGCTTATAATGATGTGGCTGCTCATTTTACACAGGCTGAAGGCAATCGCACTAACGTTACCCGCAAGATATCAACAATATTGGTTTCCATTTCAATGGGTGCACATGTGGTCACTGCACTGAACTCTCTCCAGGAGAGAATGTAGGGACGTTGCAAAGGTAAACATGTTGCATGCATATAATACAACTCTTGGCTCAACTATACTTTATATATATATTTAAAAATAATAAAAAAACTAGCTAGCTACTTGCTAAGCTAGACTGAAAAACAAAGTATCGAAAAACAAGGGACTATCAAGCTAACTATAAAAAAATATAGCTAGAATATTCAAAAAAGCTAAACTGTAAGCGAGCTATATATATATATATATTGCTCACTTGCTCTCTCTTTCCCATCTCTTCTCCATCCATCCAGATCCATATATATAAAATGGTGAGATCAACTGCTGAGATTCACTTTTATAGCTGGGGCGTAGCCTGCCCTCGCTCCCAAACTACAGGGAGTAGCTATACAGGTTTCAATTTCGTCACCGGGAGGAGTACATCAGCTGGATGAAGTTTCTGGCCAATGACAGACTGGACAGTTCCCAATGTTTTACCACTAGAGACACTTTTGAGCCAGATCCTTTGGGTTTATGCTGTTTTGCGCTGACTGCAGTAATTTGTCAAGATTTGGACCAGGATCAATCAGTAACACTTAGAAAAACCCAAATGTATCAGTTCTCATCTAAAATAAGTGGTTTTAGTGCTTTGTTACCGTTTAATGCAGACCTGATATTTTCTGAGTGCCTGTCCTTTGAGAAAGTTGTCACACACAAACATGCACCCCCTCGGGGTACTGAAGCTCTTTGGCACTTGTGGGCCGATAGAAATGTAAAAATTAGCAGCTCATTTACAGAAGAAAAAAAAAACTGCTGTGAGATAAGCGGCTCGAAACAATGCAAACTGTGAAGAGGGTGTTGCTGAAGCAGAACACCAGGACATTGCAGTAACACTGCATGCTGACTGTGAAGAGCGTTCGCTTTTATTTCCCTCTTTTTTTTTGTATCCCAATTGCTATTATAAACAAACCAACAAACAAACAAATAAATAACAATTATTTCTGATAATTGAGTGCATAATTGTCATGGACCTTAATAATAATGACTTAATAGTTATAGAGAAATAGTTAAAATATAGAATAGTTCATTACATATATTTTTCCGTGTTGTTTTAATAGAGTCTCAAGGGCCCAGACCTCGGAAAGAGTCTTCCTGTACTTAGGTCAGTCAATTTACCGAAGAACTACCACACGTGCTCCAACAGGAGATGAGAAATCCTACCTAAGCCTTTAGTCACTGTGCTGTTGATTGTATTAGCACATGTATACGGGTCTCCATTGGCCCTTTAATGCATTAATGATAAGCACACAGGCAAGGCTTCATTAAAACCCTCCTGTCCCGCTCGTCACATGTTGAACTTCTTAATTTCTCATATCTTCCCAGTATCTCGATAGCATAGCTATTAGCATGTCATAAGGATCATTTCAACATACCAAAATTGCATTGTATTTATTTATTATTTATTTGTTATATATAAAGTGCACTCTAAATATTCTATTGAGGTAAAAATGTAAATGTTAAAAGAGAGACAGGCTTACAGTATTTCCGGCGGTGTATATATGACATGTGTTTCTCTTGTGTGATGTTGCATTATGTGGACCCTATGCATACACAAGTATTGTGTTGCCCTTGAGCTGACCCACCTGATATTACAAAGTGATAAAAAGTCCAATGAGAGTGGGCCACAAAGTTTGCTATACTGCTGATACAGTTTATCTCGCTATGGAAGTGATATATTGAGGCCATTTCCGCATTGGGGGCTTTTAGCTGAATAATTAAAAGGCCTGTCAGTTGCTAATATCCAGTCATAAAAACTATGATGAAATAGCTATCGGTAAAACTGTGGACACCACCTTCCGTTAATAATCTTGCCTGATGATAAGGTATCAGGTTCTGCACTTTTGGGGAAAAAAAATATTAAAAAACATTCCAATAAACATAATATAAGAACATAGTTTAGTGTGGAAAAGTAAGACGCACTATTCATGGTAAAGTGTTCTTCATTTGTCCTCTTGGGGTGCTGTTTTCCTGTTTGCATGCATTGTTTTTAATTTATGAACTTTTTTTTTATATAGTACTGATTAAGGCGTGTCACTTTTATGAATCAGCCAGAATTGAGAATGGAATGACATTAAGTTGATTGCCATTGATTTGAATGACATAATTAAGGGGGAGGTTTATCGTTAGCAAAATAGCATATGTTCATGACCAGTTACTTTATGAGTTCACTGCAAGCATATCAACTGTCAAGCTGTCACATGACCAAAGTATAAACACGTTTCAGGACTTTCCTCAGTAGCACCGGGCTTAGATAAAGTCCCCACATCTGTATGATGGTGTGGAAGGTAATAGGTGTGAGTGTGTGTGCGTGTATGCATTTATGTGTGCATGTATGTACATGTGTGCGTATGTGTGTGTTTGGAGGGTTGTACCAAAGGTCGTAGGTGTATAGGTGGGAAGGCAAGTTTGGACACCCTTAACTGTGGATGTGAAAAGAAAATGAATGAGATTTATCAAGAAACAGGTGAGAACATTTAGGGCAGAGGAAAAAAAGTATATAATAATAAAAAACAAAACGGGAGCAAAGGGGTGACTAAACACTGGCGGACGTGTCATTGTCTCATTATTGTTCCTTCAGCTTTACGGCTGTCAGTTTTTGCACATATTGATTGATTTCTCTTGGTGCCATTTTCATGTGACTGAGGTCAGTCTAATTAGAATCTCTGTTTCTGGGAACTCACGTCAAGACGGATCTGTATCCTCAGAGAGATGCTTAATGTGTTTTGGTTCAGATGCACCGTTTTGTTTTTCTTTCCTCCAAGGCTACGGCTAAATGCTACCACAGAAATGACACCACAGAAATTACAAATTGCATATGGCCTTGCAATTTCTTTCTTCCGCGGATCGCCGATCTTGAGCCAGGCCTTCAGAGATGTGTCTGAGCCAGGAGGGCTGTGCATCCGTCTGATAATTCCAGGGAAAAATGTTGAGAATGTCACAGAAACTCCCGAGAGGAATACAAAATGATGGCCAAAAACATCAAGACTGTGCTACTGTATATTAAGGACATGCGGGGACAGTACGGTGCATTAATACCGTTATGACTGCGTGTGAAAACTGCCCGGAGATTAATTCTCTCAGCCTTTGGTGATATCTTGGCCCCCTATTACACGTTTGATTTGTAAATGTAAATATCAAACGGGTCAACTCTCTTACTGTACATGCTTTGAGACTGTATCTTAATTTTTATCAACTACTGTAACTTTCTTATGACTAGGCCATAGCTCTGGTAACATAATTTGTCTGATATTACCAGCTCCTTGAGGAAGGTGATGCAAGAACCCAATTGTTTATTGAATTTCACAGTGGATAGGCCTTGAAATGGTGTATTGTGTCTCTCCTCTCCTCCAGTGACATGCCCCATGAACGAGGTGCTGACGGACTCAACGGGCGTGATCATGAGCCAGACGCCTGGTGGAGGTTTCCCCCACTTTGAGACCTGCTCCTGGATTGTGAAGGTGGAGCCCGGCTACAACATCTCACTCACTATCGAGCACTTCCAGACCAGCAGGCAGTTTGATGAGCTGGAGGTCTTTGATGGTGAGCACACTGTATCCTGTGTGGCTTTTGAGTCACCATGGCTATACAAGTAATGGGCTCTCTCTCTCTCTCTCTCTCTCTCTCTCTCTCTCTCTCGCTCTCTCTCTCTCTCTCTCTCTCTCGCTCTCTCTCTCGCCAGTGTGTTCTACTTTGCATGGTGTAAGGTCTCTTCTCTTGCAGAAATAGTAAGCCCCAAGCCACAGGAGACGCGCAGCATATAAATATTTCAAACCAGGTGATCGATAAATAAACAAGACGGAGTAACGCCAACAATGAAAGCCTCCCGTGGCACAATGTCAGAGAAAACGGGATTAATTCCCGCGTCTCCACCCCGGCTCCGGATTACTCAGGGACATATTGAAATGTGTCAAGGCGATTCAAAGGGTAGACAGTCAGAGCACCGGGTTCGAGTGAGGAAAGATGAAGAGGGCTTATCTGACTCATGATGACAGGTGCTTTAAGGACATGTAGGGTCATGGTGTGGGGGGGGTGGGGTGGGGGTGGGATGTGGAAAATTGCTTTGTCTTGTCGGGGGCAGTGGGGGACCGTGATGAGGTCACTCAGAGCAGAGGGGTCAATGAGCTTTCATTTAATATATGATTGGAAATGTTGAACCTGGGAGCCAAAGGTCACCCACTCCCATTGCCTAACTAAAGTATATTTTGGCTGCTTTACATACATCTGTATTCAACAGGAAATGGAAGACGGGATTTTATCAGGGCGTTAATCCAACAGTGGGAATTAATTGTGCTAATTGTCTTTGCATTTTTGACAAATAAATTTGGAGAGTTTAAAATTATTATTATTTGTGAGAAAGAGAGCCTGCGTCACGCTGGTACGATTCATAATTTCGAGTGCGATTCCCCCTTTGATTAAACACCTCTGCTGAAGGGTGCCTCTCTGTGTAATTTGGGCTCAGTTTGAGATTTCCCTCTCTCTGCGTGCCTCCGCCCCGTCATGCACAAGTGTTTCTGATTACCTCTTTTTATCTTGATCAACCAACAAGCAGCCGAACAGCCTTCTGCTACTCATGTTCAGCGACACCCAGCTGAGCGCATTTCCGAAGCTGTTTCTCCTCCAAAACGCCATGGAACGTCCCCACCCCACCCACAGTCTCCGCGTGATCCACTAGTATGGGACTTACCCCTGCCCTTACTGTTTGTTTGACTGTAGCATGGGACCGTACCGTCATATGCTCAAACACGCTGTCAAGCTGGGTTGAGTATACGATATGCAAGCAATGTATTTGATCATATATTGTGTTCTTGATTTCTTGGGCCCGTTTGCATTTGAAACACTGGTTTAAAAATAACATGGTGTATATACAGTACACTACATTACGTTTTAATTTCATTGCATTACAGTCATGTCGGATGGGAGGGTCTGTTGATCTTTTGAAGACATAACAGCGCGGTCCCTTGCGCTGCCCGAAAGGCTAACACCAAGGTTTCAAATTTGATGCATTCACCTTCTGTTGAATTTGGTGATATTCACTCTGGACCTGAGGGCCAAGGTGTGTAAGGTGCCATTGAGGCGAGATGTTGTCAGTGTTAGGTAGGACTCGGGTGTTTAACTTAATCACAACATTCTGATCAAAATGCTTAGACACGAGGGACTGTTCTGTCTGCCGCAGGTCCCTCCAGGCAAAACCCACTTCTCGTCACGCTGAGTGGAAACTACTCCTCCCCCCTCACCATCACCAGCACCACCAATAAGGTCTACCTGCACTGGTCCTCTGACCACTCCTCCAGCCAAAAGGGGTTCCGGATTCGCTACTCAGGTGGGCAGCTGACTGTGATGTCACAGTGGGCCATCTCTGGGATAACGATGCTCCAAAGAATAAAGGAAATAGAAATATCTTGATCTTAAAGTGTACGGCACGGTAGAAGTTCCTAATTTTCTATGTTCCACAACAATGGGCCTTCGGAATGACAATCTCCGTGCTTGTGTTCCAGTTTCACCTGGCCAGCTGTTCGGTCAGTTTAAAAAAATAAAAAAAGTTATTAATTTATTTATTTTGTTCGGCTCATCAGTATGGACCCCCCTCCTGTATGCAATGCCTTTGTGGGGGAGAGACAGATGGCGAGACAGATTCAAAGCTTTGTACTGTTTTCTTTATCAATCCATCTTTTTATCTTCCCGAGTCGCCTCTCTCCATCCCCGAGTGCCGCCAGCCGCCCACTCTCTTATACAGGCTACTTGTCATATCTTCCCTCCCTGTCTCACCTGTGTATTTAACAAGTAAAACCCAGATATTCTCCCAGGCTTAAATGGCATGTAATGTTAACATTTTACACAGCTCAACAGACTTAAAGTAGACAGCCGTATGCATTGTAACCTTTGTAACCAATTCAAATTATTATTTTTTTATTCAATGTGATTGAGGGAGGAAGATAGGACGAGAAAGAGAGGTGTGTCGGTCGATGTGCTTTTTAAGATAGCCTTTTTCTAAATGAATTACCTCACAGTTTAACTCCTCCACGAGCTTGCCAATACACTAAGTCTACATGTAGCGTGCCCTGTTGTAGAGGTGTAAAATCCAGGTTCAGAAAGTAAAAGTCCTTCCCAGTATTTTGTTACAATCACCTGGATTTGCTAATTAGCACAATTCTTCAGCTGTGATGAGACATTACCACCAGAGACAAATACATTTCAACAAGATTTCAGAATTAAAAATCTTATGAGGAAAATGTGAGCAGAGAAGGAGGAATCGACCTCAAGTGACTGAATGCATGAAATGGACAAAAAAGACAAGGAACATAAACAATCCACGGCCCGAACAACTAAAATGTACGACATGCATTTTAGCGTTTTGAGTTCTCCTAGTCTTTTATCACTATAATCCAATTTAAAATGTCGTCTTGTGGAACTGTGACAACCTACCTACTGGCATTTCCAATGCCTGTAGCCTAGTTTCAGAAAGAGGTGTACCCATTTAGTGCGAAACACTGGCATATCGATGCTGTTGTCCAGAAATAGCCTGTCTCCAACAAATGGATGACTTGTGTTATACACAAATAAATGCCCAAGCTATGAATTTTACAGGAGTTTTACAGTATGTCTATATACATTAAGTGTAACTTTATTTTATACCGCGTTTCCCTTATCAGATTTTCTGGAGGGTGCAAAGGCGTTACTGCAATAGAAAATTGTCATAGTCGGATCCAGCATTTAGGTCAAATTACCATTTTTATAGAGAGTAATGTAGTCGCCCTGATCAAACAGAATGGGGTGAAACACAATTATTTTCCCTCCCAGCTCTCGTCTTATCTTGTGTCTGCTCAATTTCACTTCTTGTCATCAATTCCTGCGGTGGTTCCCACGTTTAAACCTAATCTGAACAATATTATTATTTACACTGACCCATTTCCGACCGATCATGCTAAAGGATATCAAGACTCGCGATTCCAGTACGGAAAAGGAGAAAGCATGTATTGCGGCACATCGCATTGAAATTCCTACCCATAATTGCATTGTGTTTGTATTATACGCAGCCAAATGTTTAACAAGCACAAACAAATACGTGTCGCCTCCCATTACAAATTCATACATTTTTAAATACCTTTAGCATCGTATTTTCCCTCCAAAGCAGCATTTCTGGTGTACAGCCAGGTTGAGCTCTTTTGAATCTATAAATGTTCTTCAATGTGTAGCATTTCATTTTTAAATGATTACGAGCATTTAGAAATGCAGAGCTTCCACGTGAAACCGGCTCATGAGAGCCAGTGGCAAAGCAAATAAATAAGATATTTAATTTTCTATTTTATTGCAGCTTTTCCATGTGGCAAATTCTTAACCCGGTGTCCTTATCTGTTCAGCTTCCTATTGTAGCCCTCCCAGCCCCCCTTCCAACGGCTCCATCCACAGCCAAACAGGCACCAAGCTCGGCAGCACCCTGCGCTTCAGCTGCGACCAGGGATTCCGCCTCATCGGGCAGAGCAGTGCCACCTGCACCCGCACCCCCCAGGGCCTGCACCAATGGAACGCCCTGGTACCGCTCTGCCAAGGTGAGAACCGCGCCCGTGCCCCCTCATGCCACAGAGCGGATGGGGCGTATACTGCGTACGCACCAGGGCGTATGCCGCGCGCACACTCTTTTTCCCACGGCGTCCCCGTTGGTTTGTAACGCATGTTGTCGTCCTTAACAATGGCGTGCGTTCAGCGGAAGATTTGCCATTAAGCATTTAATGTTTCACAGTTGCGCTGCTTATTTTTAAATCTTTTCGTGCATTGTGTTCCTTCACTGCATTTGGAGTGTTTAGCGCGGGGTGCTTTTTACTGAATTTTCAAACGTGTTGAATCGTTGGGAAACAGCTTTGCCCTTGGGACTGCATTAATGTTGCCTCTAAGTGCAGAGATTGTGAAAGTCACAATAAACGAGCTCTTTCCACACTTTTAAGTTGTGCCACGTTTTTATTTATTGAATTTCTTGCATTTTTACGTAGCGTTTTTCTCACACTCAAAGTACTTTAGAGCGCCGTCGGGGTGGTACAACGGTTAGATCGCCGACTTACATTTGTACTTCGAGGATCGGGGTTTACGCCTCGGTCCAGCTAGATCTGAGCATGGCCGGTGCCCTGTGAGAGCAGCAATTGACGGCTGCTTCCGGGTGGGAAGAGGGGCTCGGAGAAAATCACTGCACACAAAAAAGGCCCTGGGCGAGTTGGAATCACGGTCCGGAGCTCGAGGAGTCGCGCCTTGTGGAGGACATGGCACCCTTTTTCCTACTACCGGCTGACAGGGTTGTATAGCGGTGGCTCTCTAGCGGTTGCTACACAGGGGAATTGAATTAGAATAAGGGTTCAATTGGCTACGAAATTGGAAGAAAAATGAAGAAAAAAAAAGAAAAAAAACTTTACAGTGATGAGGGGGAAACTCGCCTCAACCACCGCCAATGTGTAGCACGCAACTGGGTGATGCACGGCAGCCATTTTTTCCCCAGACTGTTAACTTTTTTGCCAATTAAATCAGGGATAATTAGATAGCAGGTTGAGAGAACCAGGTTGAGAATTTAACCAGAACCCTACTCTTTGCGATGAGTGTCATGGTATCTTTAATGACCACAGTGAGTCAGGACCTCGGCTTAAGGTCTCGTCCTACAGTGTTCCTGTCACTGCACTGGGGCATTGGGGTTCATTTCACCAGAGGGAAGATTGCCCCCTACTGGTCCACCAACATCACTTCCTGCAGCAACTTAATTTTTCCAGGCCCACACTTGCTTTGTTTCAGCCCTTCGGCAGGAGTAGGGTACATGTTGACATTCGGCAGGAGTAGGGTACATGTTGACATTCGGCAGGAGTAGGGTACATGTTGACATTCGGCAGGAGTAGGGTACATGTTGACATTCGGCAGGAGTAGGGTACATGTTGACATTCGGCAGGAGTAGGGTACATGTTGACATTCGGCAGGAGTAGGGTACATGTTGACATTCGGCAGGAGTAGGGTACATGTTGGTATGGCTGCTGGCCGTATTTATTTTGCCTTGCAGACTGTATTGTCCTGGAGTGCTTGAGGCTTTTCACGTTTTTTATTTTTTTACAGTGAGTGACCTTTATAGACAGCCGGGCCTTAGCTTTAGTGGGACAAATAGTTTGCTGAAGGTCTGAGCCGTATCCCATGGTCCCCTGCTAAAGGATGAACACTGCTGTTTTATCCCATGCCAATCAGGATCCCTCAGCCCCCTGTGTGACATTATCACAGTACAGCTGACCCTCACTGAAGCGTGTGACATTATTGTATTCGCTGATATTGTCGTAGCGTCTGACTGTGCCCCGTGTCACTGTTTCACAGTGGTATCCTGTGGCATCCCAGCGTCTCCTGTAAATGGCACCGTAACGGGTCGGGATTACACCTTGGGCTCCAGGGCTGTCTACCAGTGTAACCTCGGCTTCCAGCTGCCGAATGGCCACGCCGTGTCTATCATCTGCCAGGACAACGGGAGGTGGACCCCCACCGACACTCCGCCCCGCTGCATGCGTGAGTCCGGGCTCTCTGCTTTGATTGGCCGGAAGGGGAACTGTTGCTCCCACTGTCTTCTGGGAGTATCGTTTTTTTTTTTTTGTGAATGAGTCAGAATCCATCTGGTGAGATAACAGACAGTTAAGCCACAATCTTACTGAGCCAGCGTAGGTTACTTAATTCTAGGCTGTCTTTCTCAGTATTTTTTCAAATATTTGGAAAATGTAGAAGTTGAGTATTACCACTGAGTGATTCACGGAAATAATTAGTCCTCAGAATTAAGAGGATTAAAATGGGTGAAGAAGGCATAGTTACAGCTTAGTTAAAGGAGACTGAAGCAACAGCAATTTTTATTTTTGAATGTTTTCGAATATCCCCTCATGAGAGACTTGTTGTGACCTCTGACCTCTGTTGTGCTTCCAGCGGTAACATGCCCCGATCTTGGCCACTCGGCAGTGGACTATGGCAGGTGGAGGCTGATCTTTGGGACCCCAAATCAATATGATGCCATAATGATGCTGATCTGTGACCCCGGCTACTACTACAGGGGTCAGCGAGTCATCCGTTGCCTGGCTAACGGAACTTGGGACTATCCAGACCCTCACCCTGTGTGCAATAGTAAGCGCATCCAGCTTTCTGTGGGAACTACACATCCCACAATGCTCTTCTGACATGTGATATTTGTTTTTAGCCATGTTCGGAATACAAGTATAAGATCAAATTATAATTTTTTTTTTTCACTGGTTCACTTGTAGATTATATCATGGTAAAATGTTTCGTATATGTACACAAAAACAATATTCTGCTGTCATTCATGCGCCTATTAAGAAATGTAGCTAAAATGTTAGATAGCTTAATGTTAGAGCTTATTACGTAATTAAGGCCAGACGTTGGCATGAAAACTAGAAACAGACACGGCCCTCGTTGCCCACCTCTGTTCTACATGCTGTAAGCATGCAAAATAGCTCAGTACTGGTGTTATTTTTAAGGGTGGCAGTAATTTTGTTTGTGACGGTATACATATTTAAAAGCTATGTTATTAGGTTTGGTTGTGAAACCACACCTATTGTTATTCGCCATACCTATTATTATTCCGCCACTTTTTGAGAACCTATCTCCTCCTACACCATTCCCACCATCAACACTATTCATACCTCATATTATACCTCTATACACCCTCCAGGTTGCTATTACTTTTTACCTTTATACCATATACACTTTTTCAGATAATTGACCTTTTATCGCCAAAAAAATTAATGGGAGTCAATGGGCTCATTTTGAAAGCCGATGCAAATAGAATGTGGATGCTATAACATATATACACTGCTTATAACATCACAATGCCTTCCTCTACAACACTGTTATGACCTAACAATACTATCCCAGATGATTTGACATGACCTTTTTGTGCTTTCATCACAATTAATTATTTCTTTGTATCACTTCCAGGTTCTTTAGGCTAGTACTTACTACAAAATACATACACCATAATATACCATATTTTAACTCTCTCCCTTTTATACCGCATTACCACTTCATACCATTTCCACCTTTTATTTACCACCTCACACGATACCATAGCCTATTACCATCTTTCTATACCATTTCCAGCAATTGATACCACTGCGAAGTAACCACACCTACAATTTCTTTAGGAATTGTTAATCTGGTTTATTCATGTCATTGACTCCCACTCCATGCCACTCAGTGCCAGTGAGATGGCTGCTGAGCCGCTCACAGGGTGATGTGAGAGGGAAACCATTGTGCTCTGTGAAAGGCATGTCTCTTTCTCACAGTTATTTCCTGTGGGGAACTGGGCACGCCTCCAAACGGGAATAAGATCGGAACCCTGACCGTGTACGGGGCCACGGCCATCTTCTCCTGCAACACGGGATACACGCTGGTGGGCTCTCGGGTCAGGGAGTGCATGTCCAACGGGCTCTGGAGCGGAACTCAGGTCCAGTGTCTCGGTAGGTCAATCAATGTCTCTCTGAAATAGTCGTGCTATGCACTGCAAAAGTGCACTGCTATGTCTCTCTCTCTCTCTCTCTCTCTCTCTCTCTCTCTCTCTCTTTTTCTCTCTCTCTCTCTCTTTCTCTCTCTATATCTCTCTCTCCCTCTCTCCCTCCCTCCCTTCCCCTCTCCCCCTCCCCAACCTTCTTTTTTCTCCCCTCTCATAATTTTTGTAACACTACATTGGTACTGTCAAGGTGCAATCTAGTATGTACCCACAGTACATTTAAACGGTTTCTCTCCCTCCCACTTTATCGCTGTACTTTATGTGAATGTGTGCCTGTCTGTGTGTGTGTGTGTGTGTGTGTGTGTCTGTGTGCATTTTTATCTCCATCTAGGGGGGCACTGTGGCACGCCCGAGCCCATTGTGAACGGCCAGATCATTGGGGAGAATTATAACTACCGGGGTAGTGTGGTGTACCAGTGCAGCCCGGGGTTCAGACTCATCGGCGTGTCCGTGCGTATCTGCGAGCAGGACCACCGCTGGTCCGGGAAGACCCCAGTGTGTGTCCGTGAGTATCCCCGCATCAGTCAGTAAACCAGTCAATCTGCCAATACATCATTTTTAATATGAGCTGCTAAGTGCACCCTAGAATCTTTAGCAAGAATTTTATGGTCAATAATCTAAAGTACTGCGTTTATGTCCCAGAGCACTGGTGCAGAAGCATATAGGTATGAAGAGACTATCGTAACTTTTTCAACCTCAACAAAATTATGCAGTGTAGTAGAGATCCTTGTAGAGAAGAGATGCTCCATTTTAACAGAGTTCTGATGGCACAGAGAAGCTGGACAGTTACAATTAGATGCAATTAGACTCCTAGAATTGCAGGCTAACAGACCAGTGGCCATTTGATTCTGGATTACATATGTGCAAGGGAAGCATCCATCTCGTGCTTGTGGTTTTTTCCCCACACAGCAATCACTTGTGGCCACCCAGGAAATCCCACCAATGGCATGACTCAGGGCACTCAGTTCAACCTCAACGACTTTGTGCGGTTTGTCTGCAACACGGGCTACGTGCTGCGGGGTGCGGGCAAGTCCCACTGCCAGGCCAACGGGCAGTGGAGCAACAGCTTGCCAACATGTAAAAGTAAGTCCACAGAGGGTTTCTATCTCAGTGCTGAGAGCGATGGCCTGGATGTTTGTCTGTGTGTTTGTTTGTGCATGTATGCCCGCGTGTGTCTGTTTATGAGCGTGTCTCGTTCTCAACTTTACCTGAAAAGACTTGCCATTGTCAAACCGGACGGAATAGCAAAACGCTTGCGGCGCTTCATGTCCTGGAGAGATAAGCCTTGATGGAGCCTTTTAGGGAAATTGAAAACGAAAGCAGTGAGACAAGGAACAATTCAATTAATAATTTTTTACCACCGGTGCCCGAGGTTGGCGGATGAGACCCGTTAATGTCTGAGCGAGGCGCATCTCTCGCTGGCATCGTCGAACCGCTCTCCGAGACGACCTGTCCTATCAGGCGGGGGGAAGGAGCTTTGCAATCACGGGGCAGGCCCGGTTTTCGCTCCTGTCGCACACGAGGCCCCCACCTGTCAGCCATCCCGGCCTTTTATCTGTAACACGAACAATCGGCTATGAGTGAAAGGTCTTTTAAATTAGCGCGGCAGCTCTGAAAGGTCCCGACGCGCCGCGCGTTTGGATTTTCTTAAGCGTGTCAAAACGCCGCTCACCACGAGAGAGAAGCGGACAAAAAGACCCTGTCTCCCTTTTGACAGAAAGTGACAAGAATCTGAGGTCAAATACAAACTTGCTTTCACTGCTATTTTTTTCTTTCTTTTTTGAGATAGTGGAAAAAGCCTGGGCTGTAGATTCTGTGCTAGATTCTGGCGCGAGCTCACACAACTATTGAGAGACGAATTAAGACCATTTCTTGTAGTGCTTCGGTATAAATGGCAGTGCCACATTAGCAGTCACCCCAGTGCTATGCAAATTGCATTAAGAGAAAGGCGCGCCGAAGCGGAGAGACATAAGTAGGGGATTCAAGCACTGTTCGTCAGCTCGATTTATGTTTTCATTTATTTATTTATTTTTATGGCCTTAATTACAATGTTTAAGACGTTTATTTCTAATGTGTGTTTACCCTCTCGAAGTACCCTCATAATATCCGCCGTCTCCTGCCCACTGCACCCGGTCATTAAAAGCCTCTTTTACGAACTCACAAAACCAGCACAGATACGTCTAAAAATGCCAGAAAGCGGGGCGTTAAGCAGAGGGTTCGGGGGCGCATCAATAATTCAGACGGCTCCCTGCGCACCCTGTCTAATCAGAGGCAATTCTTCTGGGAGCGCGGCGTCCGCATCTCTAAAAACAGCCGGCAGTCCCTTCGGGGGAAAGGAAATGCGGGGGACTCGGGGCCCGCGGAAACATGAGGCGATTATTGTTGCATCTCCGCAGACTTCGGTCCTGGCTAGCGGCCAGCCGAGGCAGGCGTCGCTACTCTCCCCTCCGCTCGCTGAGATGAATCGCCGCTCTCCCTCGCTCCGGAATGCTCGGAATCTCGCGCAAGGTTATCGTCGCCCGCGGGTGTCTACATTATGATTACGCCGTGAGTCGTAAACGATAGCGCCAAGGGCTGGCGACACGGATGCTAATGCATTGAGTGTTTGGGGCTGATTTAGCGGTTTGGCTGCCATTTTGAAGCGACTCTTGTAGTGCTCTTAAAAGCATTAGCATACCGTGTCTTTCTCACAGTTTATGGCTTTGGCAAACTGAGCACATCGGTGTGGTGCATTCTCACAGCACAGCTCAAAGTACAGCTCTACCATAAGCGCGTCCGACCCGCCACGCCAAACAACCCAGGTCTCTGCCTAATGGCGCTGTAAACTCACTCTCAGGAGGACACGATTGTGTCACTTCACACGCGGGCTGTTCCGCGGCTCTAAAAGAGACACGGTCGCTGTCGTCGGTGCCATTAACTTTACGGCAAACAGAGGCTCATGTGAGCCCGCGCACTCCATCTGCGTCTTGCGCAACGGCGGTCGCTCTCCCTCTCTCGCCGACTGCACCCCGACCGCAGGGCCGTCGTCCGCGCTCAGGAAGGGCGTCCCTCCGCAAAAAAAAGAGGACCATCTGTCTCCCCTGTTTAGATTTCCATCATCTTGTCAATAAAATACAAATAGCCAGAGTCCCCCGCTGAGAAAAGTATACTGCGGATGGGTTATTGATAACATCTGCCATGAATTTTAATGCGCGCCGCGCCACCGGGGCCTGTTCCTCTCCCCGCATCCCGATCCGCGGTTCAGCGGCTTTTTATCCCAGATTGATTGGGAGACGGGGCCAATGCCATCTGACGCGCCGTTGCCTGGCACCGGCGCCCTGCGCCAGGATTGATCGGGCGCAAACAGACAGCTAATTTCTGCCCTCATCCTCTGTCTCTCTCCCACCTGGCATTAAACTGACATCCAGTCTTCTTTTTTTCTCCTCTGCTCCAAACACAACCTCTCATCCATGCTTCGGGGAGAACAAAACCATTTTGTGTGTCTGGTTTTTGTTTGTTTGTTTGTTTGTTTCTTCTGTTCTACTTGATGTCATGTAAATTGTCAGTTTGGCTTTGAAGTCGGTTCGAAGATTTTTCAGCTGCTACAAATTATGTCTGTTTTTGTTTTTTTCTTTATAAAAAAAAGTTTTCTTTTATTGTTTGCTCATAATTGATGTTGAAGTTTTGCACTCAATCATCTAACACACAACATAAACCTTTAGAAGAAAAACAAATGGCAAAACAAATAGCTTCCGAGGAAGTGGTGAAAAATAAATCGTAATTACTGTTAGACACAACCCCACTTGGATATACTACTAATCTACAGGTATTGACAATAAATGGAAACACCAATGTGAATGGTGTGGTGGCCTATCGAATACAGCACCTTTAGTTGATGGAAGTGTTAAACGGGCATCATTCTACAAATACTCATTTGAGCAAAGGTCTGTTACATGACATTGCAATATTAGTGCTATGCACTGCAAGCCACTGGGTAACTATCTGTGTTCTGTGAACGGAGACGTTTTCATCCCAAAGGAAACCCATAAAAACAGTATACTTTCACAAAACAAAAAGTGTACACTTTAGATATTTCTTGTGCCAGAATGAAATAAGGAAAATCCAATTAATGTCAGGATAACAATTCTTACAAAGCACATTTATGTTTACATAAATTTACACGGACACACACACACACACAAAAACACACACCCAAGGCAATATATGTGTTCACACTGCAAATTTCAAAAGCAGAATGATATTGTATTGATTATTCAGCCAAATGCTATGGGCACATTTAGCCCTTAAAGGTGACGTTGTGGTCCTGTTCCTCCCCCCACAGTTGTGAACTGTACCGATCCCGGACATGTGGAGAATAGCGTTCGACAGGTCCTGCCTAGTGGAACCCACCGCTTCAGCTTTCAGACCTCCGTATCCTACACCTGTAGTCCCGGGTACTACCTTCTGGGCACTGGTGCGCTGGTCTGCCAAGGGGATGGAACATGGGATCGCACCCTCCCTAAGTGCCTATGTGAGTCCCTCCCTGTTTAGTGCCCCACCAACCATTTTCCACCAAACATGGTTCCGACACTGCCAGACTATGAGTCAGGACTTAAGGTTGATTCAGCCAGAAACATGTTTCACCCAGACGCATTCCTCAAAACAAGTTTTTTTTCTCTCTCTTTTTTATTTTAGACAGTGATTCATTCCTCCATTGTTCCTTGTTATACAATAGTTATGTAATTATAAAGCTAAAAATCGTAAAAACACTTGTTCACATTTGTTTAAGGATTTCCTGAATGTGAAGATTAAACCGCACGGACCCCCTCAGTGCGTACCGTCAGCTTTTCTTTGTTTTTACCTAAAAAGCGATAAGACAGACAACCTGTCAGATACACCTCGGGGATTCGGGTAGTCATGTTCATGCTGTCTTCCTCTCTCTCTCTCTCTCCATCTTCCTCTCCCTTTCCCTCTCTCTCTCTCTCTCTCAGTGATTCTGTGCGACCGCCCCAGCGTGCCTCCCTATGCGCAGATTTCGGGCGACCGGCGCACGGTGGGCTCCGTGATCCGGTTCAGCTGCATGGGACAGCGCTCCGTCATCGGGAACACCACCCGGATGTGCCAGCTGGACGGGCACTGGAGCGGGTCACTGCCACATTGCTCCGGTAAACTTTCTTTAAACGCTCTTCCAGCAAGCAGCTTGCACACTTTCAGTCGCAGGTTAGGTTATGGAACCTAGGGCCACTCTCTTACGAATAGTCGGCAGTACGTCCATCCACAGTCATCAATAGCATACGCGTCTTCCTGGAGAGGAAGCGTTCCGTTTGTTTTTTTAATTGGCAGATTTAGAACGGATGTGCTGATCCAAACAAGCAGTTCCCTTGATTTTATTTTGCTAAGCTAATTTGCCTCACGTAGCTCGAGGGCACAGCTGCTGTTTTTCACATTTTCTTCTCCAAATGGTGTTCTAACATCAGGTGCGTCAGGCTGTTCCTGGAAAGCAATGACCGTTTCTTGAGATTTCTTCTTTTTTTTTTTCTTTTGACGTATGTTCCAACCTTCGCCCCAGGATTCTTTTGTCCAATTACAACATGTAATCATCTCTATGCTACGGGTTTAGGCCCAGGCCCAGGATCATAGAGCCTTCTTAATTTATTCATTCTTTCATTATGGTTTCTCTATAAAAACAGCAAAGGAAATTGGGAGTTTATAGTAGCCATAATGTATTGCAGGCTATCATGTCAGACCATCTGCATGGTGTGAAAGAAAGAGCGCCGGATTCGGTGGCAGAAAGCAATATTCATCTGCAAAAGTGCATCCTAGGGCTGTCCTTTATAATCCTTCAAAGAAATGAGACCAGATCAAATAAATGGTTGGTTCAATTTAGTAATTAAGATCAAGGATTATTGAATAAGAAAAATAATAATATTAAAAGTGACCTCTGTACACTGCCCTCAAGAAGCAGAATCCGACAGCCCCCAATGTCACCCTCTCAAATGGAACCAAGCGGTACTCTTCCTGGTAACTGGAAACCTGACTTTATGTCTGTCTTGTTATTGGAATTTGTTATTAATACTTTGAAAAAAGTATTATATATCAGACTGGGATTATTCAATTTTCTCAAGCGCTCCCAAGGCTCTGGCCTATGTCTGGTTCCTCGTCATAACCGCGTAACCGCCAACTGCTTTGCACACCTTAACTTCTAATCCACCTTACTGCCTCTTTAGTATAAAGGAGATTGATAATCATCTTGCTTTAAAGTACCAGTGTGCAGTGACTTAGAAAGCCCAAGCCGGAGCCTCAAGGGCGAATACTGTGTCCTCCATCAACTAGCTTTAATCTCCTCGTATCGTTTCCTGTTAAATGCACTCCCACACACTCTGTGGGTTACGAGGTGCCGTGCCCGCTGTTAAGACATCTCTGTACTGGAGCCTGTCGTAGGTGGGGGATTGGGGGAGGGGGGGGGGGGGGGGGGTAAGGAACTCAGCCCAGCTGTAAAACCCTCCACCTGACACTTTAATGCCACAATTCACGACATTCATATTTTTATGCTTTCGGTTTCCTCCGGTACCGTAACGGAGGGAAGCGTTAAAGACGCTCTCTTTTTACGACGCTGCTTTTTTCTCCAGAACCGGTAAACACCATTAATGTATGGCCTGACCCTGCAGGAGACGGAAGCGTTCGTAAAAGGGGCTTAAATGTTTCATCGTGGGGCTTTTAATGCAGCGACAGAATGCTGTGGGTTTCGCGAGAAGCGCTTGGAAACAGCGAGTTTGTGCAAAGGCATGTAATTAAAACTGAAATCTGGCTGCACACAAATTCCGTCAAGCCATCGAGTGAAAGGGAAATGTCAGCGCTCATCCACTGTCAATTCTGGGATTATGCGAGTTGCCAACATTATCACTCAGTCGATGGATTTTTAATGCATCCGAGGGCCAGTTTGGTTCTAGCCAAGCTAAAATAAACGCTCAAAAATGCACAACCTACTACAAAACGTGCAGTTACGATAAGTCTTTCTACGTGACGTGTGTCATTGCAGTAGAGTCTGAGTAGTGGGGGAGTATTCGTGCACTGAGCGACTGCACGCTTGTCTTTCCAGGAGAGTCTCTGGGACTTTGCGGGGACCCCGGGGTGCCTGTGCATAGTATCCGCCTGGGAGAGGAGTTCTCCGTCAACAGCATGGTGCGCTTCAGCTGTGAGCCAGGATATACACTGAAGGGATCGTCAGAGAGGAGCTGCCTGGCCAACGGGACCTGGGCGGGGACTCAACCCGAATGCCATGGTAAGCTAGGATGACGAGCAGAGCGTGGGGTGGGAAGTTGAAAAGCTGATGGAAATAAACACAGATGGAAACACACAGAAATGGCTTTTCAAAAGACACAGACACACACACACGCACACGCACACACACCTGTATACACGCACGCACTTTGTACAGTGACCCAAGCTCTTCTTAGTCCGCCACCAGTGTCAGTTTGAGATCCAAATTTCTTCAGGGTGGTTACTACATCTCCCAGAATCCCACAGCCGACAGTCCTTTTCTCTTTTTATCGCTCGCCACCCCTGTGGTATATTTTTCTCTGAGTCTATGCCTATTTTTTTTCGTTTGTCGCTGGTTCATCACCTGAGGTGCACATCTGTTTTGCTTCTTTTTTGCCCCTCCGCCGAACAGCCACTGAACTCTGCTGGTTTTTTATTCTCGCAAGAAGTCCGGCCGGCGCCCTGATGGCGGATCTCAGCTGTGCTATTAGCATTCTTCTCGCGTGCAGGTGCAAGCGGCCAGGAGAACTAAACTGACATCCGCGAGAGGGATGTGTCAGAG
This sequence comes from Ilyophis sp. 1 JC-2022, assembly GCA_022702515.1. Classification (NCBI taxonomy): domain Eukaryota; kingdom Metazoa; phylum Chordata; class Actinopteri; order Anguilliformes; family Synaphobranchidae; genus Ilyophis; species Ilyophis sp. 1 JC-2022. The sequence continues at coordinate 55,099,230 of CM040395.1, read as the reverse complement.
AACTGCTGGCTCCTAGGTTAATTACCGCCAGAGAGAAACTTTTTTTTCTTCCTTTTTTTCAAAGATTGACCTGCTTTTCTGCTTTATTCTTCAACGTAAAATGTGCAGTCATTTGGAAAAACAAAAACGGTGCACCTTAGCAGTAGCGACTATAATAAAAAAAAGGAATTAAATTACACAAAACGACGCTCTGAATACTGCGTGTGTTCCTGAATCTTTACAGTACGTACATTTCCATAAATACGATCAATGTATTGTGGTGTTGTTGTTTTGCGTCTAGACGCTACCTTCACTGTGGCTGTGGTTTGAAGGCGATTTGAGAACAAAGAAAAATGGATTTAGTTTCAGCTTCCCATCCATAAATTTACATTCTGAACCTATTTGTTAAAAAAAGGTCAGTGATAGCCAGGGGGGGGTCCACTGACTTCACCTGCTGTTGGGACTGTTCATTCAGTCTAACAGGGATCCATAAGGGATTTAGAAGGCGGGGCAAAGTAAAGGCAGGGTTTACTGTATGATGTCACAGACCCCAGTTGTGCAGTCTGTCATGGTGAGATCACTAGCGAGAGTTCGTATTCGACAGGATGGTACTCCGTCATGCGGATTGACAGCTGAATACGCTTACTGAAGAGCGCACCCTATACGGAGGCCAGTTTCCCCTCTTTGCCAAACGCGGGTCAACACCTGTTCGTCTGCCTCTTTTTCTGACATTTCGTGCGATCTTTTCCCTACGCGGTTTCATCGCGGTTTCTCAACCTTCGCTCTCACCGCTCGCGGTGCTTTCTCCGTCCCTCGCCGCGGACCCCGGGGTGACCACCTGCACGGCTCTGGCAGCGGTCATCGAGACGGCCACAGCTGGTCATTACAGGAGCGTTACCGCAGAGTTAGAGGGAGACGGGAAACGGTAATAATTATGTGGGTGAATTAAGAGCGGAATGAATGAGGAGCCGGGAGCGAGGGAGGGAGGGAGAGAGAGAGAGAGACAGAGAGAGAGAGAGAGGGAGAGAGAGAGAGAGGCCAGGGCTGAGAGCAGCTCCATGAATAATTCAGTTCCCCTTCACCATGCTTGCCTGTCACTGTCCTGCCAAAGGCCTGCGCTTTTTCTCTTCCTGTGACCTTTTGTTTCCCGTCTCTTCCCTCCGCCAAGCGCATTCTCACTTTTCTCAGACGTTGTCAACCCAGGTGAGGCAAATGCTCTTTTAACGACTAAGATCTCTCTCTTTCTCTTTCTCTCTTTCTTTTTCTCTCTCTTTCTCTTTCTCTCTCTTTTCCTCTCTCTTTCAGTGGTGTCCTGTGGGAATCCTGGAACTCCGCGCAACGCTCAGGTTTTGTTTCATGACGGCGTGGTGTTCTCCCGTTCCATCACCTACTCCTGCCGTGAGGGTTACTACTCCACTGGACTTCTGACCCGCCACTGCACAGTCAATGGCACCTGGACCGGTACCATGCCAGAGTGCTCAGGTACCCATCCCAGAGTAGGCTTATTTAGATGTGGGCACATTGTACAATATAGAGAACTATTTGCCTTTCTTTATTTGTATATTCCCCTTTTCAGTGGATTACCCTGAAGGCAAGGTAACCTCCAGGCTCAACATTTTTTTCTGATTTCTTGAAGCAGGCTCATAACAAACCAGGGTAATCTCCATGGAAACTTATCCCACCTTGTAAAGCCAGCTCCACAGCACGTAAAAAAGCCATAAAATAGACTGAGTGTATGAAATAAAGGGCTCAGTCAGATTCAGGATTTGCATTTGAATGGGTCTCTATGGGAATTGGGGGGTGGGACTAGATTTAGCTGTAAATTACACTGGAACAGTATGGAATACATGGTTGGTAAAATGGCTGTAAGTTATCAAGGGTCTGCGGTATCAAATGAGCCTAAAACCATCACTCTGCTGCCAGATATGCAGATATGGATGGATCACTTTAAGGGTTGTTTCTCCTGACAAATTTTCTTACTGAACTCTTTGGAAAAATTAGTCAGGAGAAGAAACCCTTCAAGTTATCCATCCATATCTACTGTATTTCTGGCAGCAGAGTGATGGTTTAAGGCTTGTTTGATACATCGGACCCTTGATGCCTTAGAGCCATTTAGCCAAACATGTGTTCCATACTGTTCCAATGTAATTTACAGCTAAATCTAGACCCACCCCCCGATTCCCATAGAGATCCATTCAAATGCAGAGAGGTTATAGTATCGCTTGTAGGAGTACCAGAAAATAAGATATCAATGGCATGCAAAGGATATGCGACCAAATATTTAAAATGATTACTTTATTCTACATTATGTTAAACTGTCCAATATTTTCGGATGCCCAAAAATGGGGGGGGGCTATGTACAAAAGGTTCTATAATTTCTAAACGGTTTATCCGATATGGATGAACATACCCTCAAATTAAAGCTGACAGTCAGCACTTCAGCCTCATTGCAAGAGAGGCATTTATTCGCTCAATCAAAATGTGAAGCACCGCAACCCAAATTGCTGCGGCAAATACTGGCTCTGTAGTTAAATAAACAGACATTTCTCAGAGGAAACTGTAAAGTCGGCTTGTGACAGTAACTGACAGCATGACCTAGGCAGTAGCCTATAAATATAATACGTCTGTATTATGTTTAAGGCATCTTACTATTCAGTTTTACTGGTAGCATGAGATGATTTGGCCTGATTCTGCTACTGCTTAGGTCGTGCTGACCGTAACTAAAAGACCTTAAGTATCAGATTACCTCAATTGATTGTTCACTCACAAAGTTATAAATAGCTTGCTTCACCATGGCAGTAATGTCTAAACAATGAAAACGACAATTTGGCAAAATAGTATTTATTGTTAATAATGTCATGCACTGTACCATAACATTTGTAGTTCATTCCAAATACTTAATGATATGCATACCTTATAGCTTTCTAGTAAGGTAATTTCGCTTTGGTGATTCTATTGTTTTTCCTGTCAAATCAAAGGTATTCTGACACTATCAAGTTCTAGAATTGAAGCGTACTTGCGATTTTGCATACTATGAAGTATGTTCTAGCTGGTATAGGCCTACTTGGAAGAACGTACTATCTAGCTTGCAAGTAGCCATCTACGCAGAATGCAATAGGCTCGAGTCTGTCGTCTTCTTTTCTTTTCTTTTTTTATGACGTTAAAGACGTGACTATTGATGGGAGTTATTTTATATTCACGCTATAGCCTACTGTATTTGCGAAATCACCTTTCATTAAAAACTATTATAAATCTATTCCCCTGATGATGTCATTCTTTATAAAGCCTGCATATCAATTGTTGTAAAGCATAATAAACACCAGATAATATTTGACCGGAATTTCTCCCATTTGTCCAGCAAACTGCAATCTTGTCGGTCACAGCCGGCATGAAACCCTGATTTGAACATAACCATAGACGTGTTGTCGCCTCGAATGTTGTGTACTAATTAAATGCAAATTAAGTACTGTCTTAACTTTCTCTAATGAGGGAATATTTTTATTATGAAACCAATGATGCACCGCTGGTCTTAGAACTAAAATAAAAAGCAAAACTGCATTGCCAGTGCTATCCTGAAGTGTATAAATATATGCAATTTAACAGAACAGCCCTACAGGGAAAACACAAGTGTAATAACTATAAAATTGGCTTTGTTGAACCGCACGTTATCATGATCCAGAATTCCACAAACTCAAACCTGATAACCTCAGCTAGAGGAAGGCTACTTTTATAAAATAGCTCTTGGCCGAACACCAGCCAATTTCAGAGGTCTGATAAGTCTGTATTTATTTATTTTTAACAATGGGTTATAGCATTGTCCTTCATTCTGAATAGGCTTGAATCATAAATAACCGTCGCGCATCGCTCCTCAATATCTATAGTTTACATGGATTAACACAATTAGATAAAGAAAGCATCAGCCCGACAGCGGCTTCAGAGGCATAGTGACACCGGATATTAGAATCTGGACACCGTGCCCCTTTCCCATTGTGTAGAGCTGGCGCCTGAATGCGGTCTCTGGCTGCGTGGGCACGGGTTTTGATTGGCAGCCGTGCAGGTGTCTCCATGGCCACAGCTGGAACCAGGGGCCTCATTCGCTTCACAAAATGGACGCAGCAACGAGATAAGCACAGCCTGGCCTGCTCGCGAATAGAGGGCGATTGTTCCGAAGACATTTCGGCTCATGTCCTGCCACCTCCACAGCGAGCAGAGAGGGGAGGGGCGTGTCGCCCGATCGCGCGGGGCTCCTGAGCAAGCTGCTAATTCACTGTGAAATCCGGGGAATCATTTCAGTTCTACATTGTTAAATTTTGGAGGGATGTGAGTTTAAGTGGACGGGTGGGATACAAGAGGATGTACAAAGGGGCTTTGTAATACAGTCCATTAATTTGGTGGCTCTATTTGGAGTAATAAAATTATGTTTTTTTTGCCATGAATCTGGCTCCCACAGTCATGGTGTTTTCTTTTTTGAATGATAAAAGGGTTAGTCAGCTTTCAGCTTCAATTGCACGAACGCACGATAACCCGAGAAAGTGTCATAATAGACTGTAGTCATACTGTACATTTGCTATCATTGCACCCAACAGCCAAGTTATGATGTCACCACTCTGCCCACCCACCACAGTGTAGGCCTGCCTCCATTGTCCCACCTCACTCCCCACATAAGTGTATGTTCTTTCTCTGTGTTTTTGAATTCAATAGTAATCAACTGTGGGGACCCAGGGGTGCCCGCCAATGGTGTGAGGCTCGGGAACGACTTCATATACAACCACGTTGTGACGTTCCTGTGCTCTCCCGGATACACCATGGACGTCGACCGGGCCTCCAGTCTGGTCTGCACCAAAGACCGCACCTGGAACGGGACCAAGCCCATGTGTAGAGGTACCGTCCTTCTGGCACAGAAACACAGGACACGCACAGCCTCTGAGCATTTCTCACCAAGTGCGTTTGCCAGAGCAGCGCAGTCGTCCGACAAATGCTAACTGCATTCGAGTGCAGTGCCGAGTTGAGTCTCTGCCCTGCACTGAGGGATCATGCTTGTACATGAAAGCTCTTTTGAGGCTCATGGCACTTCCACATTATAGTATATCTGTCTTGTTTTGGTCGAAATATAACGAATGCTCCTTACCGAGTTGCACTTGACATGATGGCAAATGCACACTTCGCCGATGACCTGTAGAATCGCCATCAGTAGCCCAGAGTCCGTCCGTCCAGGAGCTTCCCCGCACAAGCTGTTCGGCCTTTGGATGGAGTTCAGACTCTTGAAAACGTGCCTTGGTTTACACTGCCATGATTTTGTGAGACTTTGAACGGAATACAGGTTTGCCTCATTAGCTTAGTCTCTAAGCTCTTCACCTATCCCTCAGACAGGTGTTTGGTTTCAGTGACCAGGTGTCCGCGCTTTCGACGCGTCTGTCCCTGGTGTTGATCCGCCTATCTATCAATCAGTCAATCAGCGAGGCGCTCAGCCGAGCCAGCGCAGCCGCCTTCCGAAGGCGAATCCGCTGTTTGGGAACTTAATTCATTGATTATTCAAATAAATATTAAACCGTTTCTTTATTTATTTTTGTGGCACACTGATCTATTTCTGACATAATGCAGCCTTAGAGGACAAACAATTATAAACGGCTGATTGAAACGAGAGATCAGTTGATAGCTCATTACTTCTGGCGCATTGTATTACAGTTTTTGGGGTGGATTGTTTGTAGGGGGAAGGGGTGGGGGATGGGTGGTTGAGAAACCCTACTGTCAGTATACTGATCAGTGAGGAGAATCTAATTCACCATAATGATATGAACTGATATTGTTTGCATGTTACAACTTGGAGACCAAGTGCCACTCTTCAATGTTATATAACATTTGTGTTGAATATGATGGTATGGTGTGTTGTGTACCTACTGTAACAAGGATAACAAGAAGAAGCACAACCACCGTATTATATGCCAACAAATTGGCTAGTAAAAGCAAAGAAACCTTGTCTTATCTGTTTATTGGGTAATTCAGATTTAAACATTCATAATATGCCACATTGTTCATGGTTGCTCTAGTGGGTCATTTCGGGCCATTGCTGAATCTTGCCGATGTGCGTTGCTGTGACCCACTCAGCCATCGTGTGCGGGGCCCCGCCTACCATACCAAACGGGAGAGTGGTGGGCACGGACTTCCAGTGGGGTTCCAGCGTAAGCTACGCCTGCATCGAGGGGTACCAGCTGTCTCTGCCGGCCGTGCTCACCTGCCAGGGCAACGGGAACTGGAGCGGAGAGAGGCCCCAGTGTTTCCGTAAGTCTCCTCCGCACTGCCCACACACGCAGACATTTACCTCCACACTGCCCACACACGTAGACATTTACCTCCACTGCACATACATGCACACTGTAGGTTTCATAGCACACATACCAGCGCACTAGATACAGACATAGACATCTCTGCCATTCCTTCTTCTATGCAACAGCTTGGCTGAATACTCAATTCTGATTGGCTAGGAGGTGTTCATTATTTTTCCATATACACTCGGCTATGAAGTAGCGCCAGAAAAAGCTTGATCGCCATTCCAAATTACTGAGCATCAACAGTCAGACTCGATAAAACAAACACGGACAATGATGATTTTTTTATTTTTTGGTCTTAAATTTTTATATATTTGGAGAGGACAATGATTATGAGACATGGGAGGCAAACCAAGAGGTTTAAGCATTACAGTGGATGAACAAAAGGAATTTGGGGAGAAACTGTTCTGCTTCGGCTTAATTAAAAGAAAAGTTGTTTAAAATATGATCCTTGTTTAGCTAATCCCTCATTCAGGTCTTCCAATACTTAAAAACTACAGGCTTGTAGCCTTAGAACTCACCCGGCTTGTGCTCTGAAATTAGTTGATGCGATTTGATCAGCAGTCTTAAAAACTGACACAGTGGAAATTTGTGAGAGCTAGCAAGCCAACGATTACAATATCGTGCTTGCAACAGTGATAATGATCTCCAAATAACATTTCACATGAGGGATGTGTTCAACTCAAGCATAGTTAGAGCATAGTTGATGCATAGTTGATGTCCATGAATAACTGTGGAGAATTGGTAGTCTAATTTACTGGATAGTTTGCCGCAAACTTGCAGCTAATATGTAGCGCATTTGTCGCTAAGTAAATTGTTTTCCACAAAATGTTGCCAGAGGTTTGTCAGAATTTGGTAGTAGTGGTGAACTAAATACTTTGCCAGAAGTGAGTGGCAGTTCCCACAAAGCTAATTTGCATGTGAAAATATGAGCTTTCCGCAAACCTGTGGCAACAATGCCAAAGGTTTGCTGCAAATTTGCTGGAAGGCCAATATTTTTGTAAGGGTAGCTATCCGTGATAACAAACATGAGACCATTTTGACCAAAACCAAACTGAATTTTAGTATTAGGCACCGTGAGACCTAGCATAAAGCTAGCTTGCCATCTAACACAGTTCAGAGGGGGACTAAAAAAACAAATTTGTTGCTAAGTGGTATAGGGAATTAGGATATTTGCTGGAATACTTAAGTAAGGTTTCCATTGCAATATATTCACATATCTTTAAAGGCATGTTTTGATTAGAATTATGCTTTAGTTGGTAAGCCATTGTATAAGCAGGATAATGACCCAGGGGCTGGGCATAATGTAGTACACATTACGCTCTGCTTTGCCTCAGGCAATTTACTTCCTCTGAGTCGAGCGTTTAAACTGCGTAATGCCCAGCGCCTGAGTCATTATCCTTTTCATGTCTGCTTCCATACATGTCTGTCTCAGTTATTACCACGTAATTATAGTTGAATACAACATTTAAAAGATTTAAGCTTTAGGTCAGAATATCTTTGTCTAATAGAGTGTATAGCATTGTACCTTCGTTTGAGAAATCAGGTCATCAGTTCATGCACCACTGAACGTTAAAAGTAAAAATAAAATGAAGTCAGAAAATCTTTTGTTTCAGTAAGACATTGATGGCAATCATCATCATAATAAGAAGTGACACCATCCTAATGGGTGTGGCTATAATTGTGTTCAGTGCAGAGTTTAGTGTTATTGATTATAGTGCAGAGTATAGTGTTATTGATTATGGTAATGACAACAGTGATGATGCTTTTTCATTAAACATCACATGCACAATGCACATGCACACATGCATACACACGCATACACACACATACACGCATACACACACAAACACACGCACAGACACAAACACACACACACACAAACTCACACACACAAACACACACACGCACACACGCAAGCACACACGCATATACACGAACACATGCACAAACACACACACAGACACGCATGCATGCATGAACACACATACACACGCACGCATACACACGCACGCATACACACACACACAAATACACACATGCACGCACACACAGACACATGCACACACACGCGCATACACGCACAGACATGCACACACACAAACATGCACACAAACACGCACACACACACAAGCACACACGCACACACACAAACACACACGCACGCACGTACACACATACACACGCACGCACACATGCACGCACACACATACACACGCGCACATACATACGCATACACGCACAGACACGCACACACACACACAATGCGCATAAACACTTTTGTATCCAGAGCAAGGCATTGTTTGCAAGTGTTTGTTTGATGGTTTTCTCTCTCTCTCGCTCTCTCTATCGCTCTCTATCGCTCTCTCTCTTTCTCTATTTCTGCAACAGTGAGAAAAAAAAACATTAAATGATTAACAGTATGAACTATACAATTAAAACTGACAGCTTTCAAAAAGATCATAAGGTGGCGATCTGTTACAGCAGCTACTGGATCTTTCTTAGATCAGATTCCAAATTTGGAATTGAGTTTGGAATTGGAATTTGTTCAAAGAAAACATTAGGTTTTTGGTTTTCCATGATCCATTTTCCAAGGAGTGTCACTCACAGAACAGAACAAACGATAACTTCTCAGGATCTCCTTCTTTTAGAGACTGTCATAATTATCCATTTATTTTTATGGTACAATAACGATCTACTTTAATTTAATTTAATTTTCTCCAAAAGCCTTAGTTTTTTATTGAAAAAGTGATTTAAAAAAATGTTGAACTCATATGACTTTCTTGTTTGCACATGCTCCGTAGCGGTGTTCTGCGGAGACCCGGGGATCCCCTCAGATGGTCGGAGAGAGGACCGAGGGTTCACCTACCTCGCCTCGGTGGCCTTCTCCTGCTTTCCTCCGCTGGTCCTGGTCGGCTCAGCGCGACGCTACTGTCAGTCCGATGGAGCTTGGAGTGGGACACAGCCCTCCTGTATAGGTGGGGGAAAATTTGTGAACATTTTATTTTAAGGTTCCGTTATAACAAATTTGTAAACCATTAGTAAATGATCTATTAACCATTTATAAACTGTTTTCTAATACTGACTTATTATAAGGACTCATATTTTGAATGCATTAGTTAATAGTTCATATGTGTGAAATAATGTATATGATGCGTTCATAAACTCAACTGCACCGCCTAAACTACAGTGGCCACAGTTCAGTATGTATTCATATGAATTAAGTACAGATACGTTAGTAAGACATAATAACTCATATTTGTAAAGCATTAGTTTGGTTTACAAATTTAAATGTACACCTTAAAATAAAGTGTTACTGCGACTTCTTGTCAAATGAGGCAGTTCCTGGGGTGTTTCAGTGGCGAAGCATGTAAGATCACCATCCGCATGCTCATTGGGAGCTGAGACGTCGGCGGTCGGAATCATGAACGACGTCGCAGGTTTTTTCCTCTCTCACGCCCATTAGTCCCGTCTCTCTTTACTGTGCTGTTCAGTACAGCTGAAAAGCCCTAAAAAGCAGTGCCTGTATAACCCTCATCATCACAAAGCTTATTCTCAAGTTCAATACAAGTGAAGTGATTTACTGAATTACATTGTGATCAATCACTACTTCACAAAACGGTATATAAATGGAATTTTGAATAGAAGCTTAATCACTCTTCCATTACCTTAATTTCCTTTATTTTTTGAAGAAAATAATATTTCACATTACTTGGTTTTAACACTGCAATAGTGCATGAAGCAGTGTCAAATCACAGCAGCATGAAATACATTTTTAATCGCTTGCTTTTTTTTTTCTCAGTCATAATGTGTTCTTTGTGATGATTAGTTCTCTGGAATTAAAGATTATATGCACTCCTCTGCTAGTTCAATACTTGCAGGTGTACAGCTAAGCGAGGTTCATAAGTGATCTAAATGCCTCGTTTTGTGTGTTGCTTTTTTTCACGTGTATTAATAAATATTTAATTAGCTGTGTATAGCGGCGAACAACATGCTATAACATGCATAGCATCCATACCAAAGTGTTTCTAATTGAGTGAAACAGACAAGGGAACAGGCTTGAGATTAAATTAGCTCTTGGCAGAATTTCTGTATGAATCAGAGCTTGCCAGTAAGTCCTCCCTGCCATGTGAATTATGGGTAATGTACAGTGTGATTTATTTTGTATATGAATACATTTTGTATACTGCAGTCATGGCTACACAGATAGAGGGGGTCTGGCAGAGCCTGATAATGAGGTCTTGCTGGATTCTAGGGGGGTGATTTGACTCCTTCTTTATAGGTGCTGTAATTTCATGAAGTTATGAACGATAAGTTATTTTAATACACGGCTGTAATGGAAACCCCAGTCATAATAGAAGGCAGTAGCACGCTGGGGAGCGCTGCGCTCAGGCTGCCCCATTAACTCTCACACTGAAGCTCATCAGACTTATTTTTTTCTTTCAGATCCCAGCCATACAAGCTGCGTGGACCCGGGCATCCCTTTGCATGGACAACAGAACAACACGCAGGGTTTTCAGGTGTGAGAACGCGTGTGTGTGTGTGTGTGTGTGTGTGTGTGTGTGTGTGTGTGCGCGCGCGCGTGTGTGCGTGCGTGTGTGTGTGCGCGCGTACGTGCGGTGGTGTGTTTGTACGTGTGTGTGTGTGTGTGTGTTTGGTGGGGGTGTGTTTGTGTGACAGCTGTGAAGTGTGTGCGTGCAATTTTGTGTGTGCGATTGTTTGTGTGTATGTGTGTGCGTGTGTGTGTGCGTGCACATGTGTATGCATGTGTGTGTGCATATACGTGTGTGCACATTGATTAAGGTGTATGTGTATTAGGTCTGAAGGTGACTGCTCTTCTTTTCGGCCACAGATTGGCAGCACCCTGTTCTTCAGCTGTCGGAAAGGCTACCTGCTCCAGGGGTCCATCTCTCGCACCTGTCTGCCCAACCTCACCTGGAGTGGCATGCAGCCAGAGTGCATCTGTGAGGAGGCTTTTATCTTCTTTTTTTCTCCCTTTATTTCTTTCTAGCCTTTATCTGTTTATATCTCTCTTCATCTCTCTTCTGTGTGTGTGGTGAGTGGAACTACAAAATAATTTTCACAATGAATTCTGTCAACGGAGCCAGGGGACATAGCTGACATCGACATTGGCTAAAGAAATGTTTTGGACAGATACTCAGGAAGCATTTATTTACTGAGACGGTTTTCAACACGTGGAATGGCTCTCGTCATGGGGCACTCGCGTGTCCTCACGTGCTGCATTGTGTGTGTATCCCACAGCGCACCACTGCAGCCAGGCAGAGCTCCCTGCTCAGGCCGACGTTAGCGCCATCGAGCTGCCCTCCCTGGGCTACACCCTGCTCTACACTTGCCAGCCGGGGTTCTACCTCTCTGGCGGCTCGGAGCACCGGACCTGCCGGGCAGACGGGAGCTGGACTGGGAAGCCCCCGCAATGCGCAGGTATCCACAGTAACGGGCTCACCCCCCCCCCCCCTTCCATGACATCCTTAGCAACGGCTGCTTTCTCTCGTAGACAGACTCAAATGCTTCCCTTAGTCTGAACACACTGCCATAGCATTACCTGCAGCACCTGGCCCTGAATTGTCGCTTGTTTCAGATGGATGGTGTGACAAAAACTTTCTACGTAAGTCACCTTATTAGACTGCCTGCCTCCCTACTTCTGTGTAGTCTACAGCTGTGGCGCCGCACCTTTTCTCTGGCGCATTCGCAATATTTACCGTGTTGATTTACAAAGTTAAGTGTGTCAGATTCAGAGGGAAAAAAAAAAAAAAGGCGAAGGTAAACTTCACCGAAGGCTGATGCTAAGTCTCTTGGAAATGTCACAGAGGTAAGTTTTCTAAAACAGCCCATAAAAAGCAACATAAGGAAAAGGGCGCAGACCTTCGCAGGGAAGAGATATTAACAGCACCTGCGGGAGTTCTGCCAATGACATAGTGTCAGCTCGCTGCCACAGCAGCTAATAAAACTGCACCCCGTGTGTGTGTGTGTGTGTGTGTGTGTGTGTGTGTGTGTGAGAGAGTGAGGGAGAGAAAGAGAGAGAAAGATAGAGGGAGGAGAGAGAGAGAGAGAGAGAGAGAGAGTGTTGGAAAGGCTGTTCCGAAAGGCACGTCCTGAATTGATAAATCACGGGCCCATCAGGCACGCAGTGAAGACGATTTGTCAACATGAGTCAGTCTTTGTCATCATCAACCTGGGGGAGTCGGGGTTGGGGGTTGGGGGTGCGGGTGGCGGGGGTAAAGGGATTATTTGTGGAAGACTAAGCGTGTCATTATTATTGCTTTGCTGTTATCATTTCAGCTGATAACAGACCAAAAACCATCGGCACCGTGCAAGAGCCTCCCCTTGCCAAACTCCCAGGTAACTTTCATATATTCAAGATAGAAACTAACTCAGAGAAACTTTCTTCATAGTTTTGAAATAAAAACTCGCACCGCACTTCTACACATTTTAAAACATTTAAGCAAATGTCTGAAGAGCAGATCTTCTTTTGTAAATAACTTGTTTTTAATGGGGCATAAAATAGAACCGTGTCATAAGATTAACCACACAAAACTATTAATATGTTGGCTTCATGAATTTTTGCTCATATTTCATTCTGCTCTCACGGTCTCAGTACCAGGGGGAGTCTTTGTGAAGAATTCTCTGTGGCGGGGATCTTATGAGTACCTGGGGAAGAAACAGCCGGCCATGTTGAGCATCACAGCTTTCGACCCTTTCGCCAACCGCGTCAACGGAACGCTCATCGACCACAGTGGGGTGGAGCTCAAACTGGCGGGTGAGCGGTGTCTCTCGCGTCTTCCGTTTGAACGTCACCCTTCTCTTTTGACTTCTATCCAGCCACACATTTATTTTTGCAGTGTGGTAGAGTGTTACTTTAGCTTGTCTTTAAGATGCGCTTTATTCGGTTTCATTCTTGCTTCAGGGATCTATAAGAAGGAGGACGCCCACCTGCTGCTTCAGGTGCACCAGATACGGGGGCCGGTAGAAATCTTTGTCAATAAGTTCAAGAGTGAGAACTGGGCATTGGAAGGACATGTAAGTCAGCCAATCTATCCAAATTCAGTGGCTCGTGGACTTTTTTTTTGTAACACGTTGACATTAACAGTGATATGTGTATGTATGTGTTGTGAAGTATATATTTGCCATATTTTTTGTGTTTATTGTTATTTTCTTTTTATACTTCCTATAACCATGGCAACCATGCTAATTGACCTGCCTGATTAATGAAAGGTTTGAGTTTTACATATGAGTTCTACATGAAGTCAATATGATAAAGGCCCTGGGAGATGTTAATGCATTTTATACAAAATCCTATTCAGCAAGGGGGATATAACATCAAAGAAATTATATTTGGAGAATTGCCTCAGCTGCCAAGCACATGTACTTGCTCGGTGGCTAAATATCTGTGCTGTAGCTATTGATTGCTGAAGTTGTTTTAAAGCACCAGCAGCTTTAAAAAAAGCATGAAAACCTATGTGAACTATGATCACCAAAACCATCTGATATCTTTGATGCATTATGTTCTGAACCAGTAGCCGCACTATACAAACATGGGGCATTCACCAGCGGAATACACACTGTTCAATCACCAGCGAGTGGGCTGCAGTAAACAACCTCCCAGGCAGTATGAAAAGGGTCTCCCGAAAAGAAGGATGGTGCAGGCATGGGCACCTTTCATACTGAAGTGAAGACAGGCCCAATTATGTGGCAAGCCAGCAAAGGGTAAAGGATGTGAAAAGGGTCTGCGGACCTTGAATTAAATGTGATACACTGCCTCTACAATAGTGAAGGTCACCTGAAGTCCTATTGAACCAAAAAATATATATATATATTTAATGGAGCACATACAATGTAAGGTTATTGGTGCAGTTAGCTTTCAAATGTAGCTGTTGAATTACCTATACAACATATAAAATAATTTGACATTTTGAAACTACTGGCTGCTGCTTCTGTGGGCATTGGTTTATAGGTGCTAAAAGTAGCACCTGTTTTTTTTTTAATTCCGTTTTTTGACGGGAGAGGGTGGAGACCGGTTTTACCCAATGTGGATTCTGTATTTGTTGTTCTTTGTTATTTGAGGTACTCCAAATTGCCCCTTTTTCTGTGTATGGGCACTGGTCTGTGTCCAGGTTCTCCTGTCTCCTGACCCTCCTCTCAATGTAAGAGCTGTTGATAGGAAAGCCGAGGGAGCGGTCGGATGAATTAAAATGCCAAGTGAATCAGTGCCTTGTAGTCAGTGGGTGACATCTCTTACTGAACGTGTCAGGAAGAGCAGCTGGGAAGTTGTAATTAAAATGCACGTGGATCGCTAGGTGACGGGGATTTGTGCGCGAGCGTGTGTGCGTCCTGTTTATTTTCCTTTTAAGATCAACGTTTTAATTGAGGTACCCGCAATCTGCGTGTCAAATGGTGTTACTTCCACATTTCTGGTCAAATCTTGGCTCTAATAAATTTTATATATATTTTTTTAAATCCAGATATTTGCGATGCTGAGGTATTTTCCCAAGTGGGCATGGGTGTAATGTGTGAATTTGGACAGGCGTATGCATGTTGACTGCGCTTGCGTGTCTACAGGTATATGCATGCTAGTGGGATGGATGTTTTTGTTGTTTTTAAGGACATGGATCCGACAAATGCATATACAGTGAGCGCCGTAATTCATTGGACAGTGACACATTTTTTGTTATGCTGGTTCTGTACTCTAGCACTTTGAGTTTGAAAGGATACAATGACTAGGAGGTTGAAGTGCAGACTGTCAGCTTTAATTTGAGGGTATATTCATCCATATCGGATGAACCGTTTAGAAATTATAGAGCCTTTCGTACTTAGTTCCCCCCCCCCCCATTTTCGGGCATCAAAAAATATTGGACAGTTTAAAATAATGTAGAACACATATATATGGCACTATGGTAATGTGCCTTATACTGCATATTGTAAGTAATATTTTTGGTATTTGCATCTTTCAGGTGTCATATATGGCTTCAACCAATTCCTTTGTGTACCAAGGATTTGTCAGAGGGAAAGGATTTGGACAATTTGGTCTTCAGAGGCTAGGCAAGTATATTCTGTTTTGAATGAAGCAATTTTCACTGTGTATTCCCCATTTGCAAATTTGGCATTGTGTAGTAGATATTAGTGATGGAACGGTTCATGTAAATTTTTTTTACAATTTTTAAATAAACTTCCGTTCGCCACCCATGGTTCTGTTCGCAAAGTGCACGGTTCAGTAGGGTTCGCCTGCTTCAAAAGTCCTCTTATGTCTAGCTATGTTTGTCAACTGGGCTGTCACAACTTTGAGCTTTGTTAGTATTTCTCATGTAAAGGTTATATTGGCCATTTCTACTTGATGTCATACAACATTGAAAATAAGGAATAAAGAGATCAGTTAACTCGGGCTGCTTTCATTTAAATAAAAAAATCAGTGCAACTGTTTGCCCAGGTGACACAGGAGTGCAGTTTAGCTGAAGCACCAGTCAGTCGGGCAGTTAGCGAATTGGCAAGTGCGCGAGAAAAAACGCAGTTGGAGGCATCATTTGTCTATGCCGTTTGTGACGTATGTCAATGGAAACACGTCTCATATACCATAATACACCTTTTACATCGACATCACCCCGGTGATGCACAAGAAGCACACATTTACCCACGACTTAATCAAGACTCAAACTCCGTTTTCAGCAGTTTTTCCCATTCAGTTCCCAACTTCAGTCACTGCTGTTAAATGATGCATAGGGTGAAGGTATTGAGACATTCCACATTTAGTCTACCATTAGTCCTCCAGTATTCAGATTTAAATGAGTTTGGGGGCGCACAAAGGAGACAGCAGGCCGCTCCAGCTATTCATATGCAAGGTGTTGTGGGATAGCTACCTGGCAAGAAGTAAATACCTGTTGATGAGGGCTATCAATATTTATGGAACTCCATAATACTCATTGTGGGTGTTATTATCATAAAATTTGAACCAGGATTTGGTCAGCATTGTGGCTGTGGCTCCACTGTGTATCTAATCTTTCCAGGCACAGCCACAGAGGCATCTGTATACTCTCAGAAAGTAAACTTCCAAGGACTAGCTTTCAGAAAAGAGCAGGATTATGCCTATAGTCAAAGGGGTTCAAGAACAGATGCCATTTTATTTAGTCATTTTCAGGCTTGTGTTCAAAAAAGGGGGGCTTGAGAAGGGGTTCATCTGAGATTCAAATGAATGAATGCGCTCTTCCTTGTCTTGTTCACATAGTCTAATTCAGGTTGAGTTTATGCTATATTTTACATTGATGGCCTTAATTTGCGTAGCATTCTCTGTGTGAAAATAACAGTGGCTTTTTGAACGTCCTTTTGAAAGAAAACCTGTCTGTTTCTCAAACTTCTAATAATGATTTTCTAACATTTTGATAACCACTTTTAATAACATTTTTGTCAAAGGAATAGATTGGCATTGGCAATGGTTCCTTTTTCTTTGCTTTGCCAAAAAGCTGCAGAACCAAACTGAACCAAAACCGTGAACTGAACTGAACCATGAGTTTTGTGAAGCATCGTGCCCCTAGTATAAATGTATGGTTTAATTTTCCTACATATGTGATTTATACCATTTAGTAAATGTGACTTCACTTTTTCCAAACCACAGATGCTGGTTTGTGTTTATGTGGAATCATCTGTGAATAATGCCAATCTTTCCATGAATGTTATTATGCAATGGGCTGTTAGCTTGGGGCTTAGAGATTTTGGTGGAGAAATTGCATGCAGAACAGATGTTATCGTGAAAAGGTTTGATGACTTTGCCTATAGAGCTAAAATTACTTCTTTCTCGTTTGTCAGTTTTAGTGAGGACCAGGCAGGCACCTGCCTGTTACCTGACAGAAGAAAGAAAGAGAGAGCGATAGAGAGAGAGAGAGAGAGAAAGAGAGAGAGAATTGAATTTAAAACTGGCTTTCTTAATTTAAAAAATAAAAAACTTTCTCAACAACATATAAGTGACACTCAAATTAGAGAGAGCAGTATCTATCTAACAAACAATATTTAGTGATATGGAAACAAAAGTGTGTGTGTGTGTGTGTGTGTGTGTCTGTGTGTGTTTGTGTGTGTGCGTGCGTGTATGTGTGTGATAATGAAAAAGTAATATCATCACTGTCATCATTACCATAATCAATAACTCTATACTGCAATGAACCCAATTATAGTCGCACCCATTTGGATGTTGTCACGTCTGATTATGATGATAATTACTATCAATGTTTAATGTAAACAAATATTTTTGGACTTATTTTTTTTATTATAATTTTTTAGTAACATTCAGTGGAACATGGACTAATCTAATTTCTCAAACAAAATTGCCAGAATCCAGCTCTTCTCCCAAGCTCACAGCATCTCCAGCCTTTGTTAATTAAAACGATATGTTCACCCTCCTCTTCCTCTCCGCGTATACATCTCTTTGATCTCCTGCATTGTCTCGCACTCCAAGGATAGAAGTGTAAAAGAGTCTGCAGCAGAGAGAGTACGTGTGACAATAACAGTGAGCTTGCACACAACCGCACCGATGGGTAGCGGGGTGGCGAGCCAGGAGCCGTTTCTGTGAGAGACACGTTAATAATACAGCCCTGTTGTTTCATGGACCTTCCTCCCAGAAAGAGAGACAGATTGTGCAAACAGCAGATGTATTAATAGAGACGAATGAGGGTGCGGGGGGGACTTGGTTGGGCAGGGGTCGCTGGATGGGGGGGACTTATTTGCCTTTGTTATGAACACAGGTAATTTAATTTATCATATCTTATAGCTTTGACTTTATTCATGTTTTCTTTTTTGGCATTACGTAATGAACAGGTGCAACGTCTCTCTGTCTGGCGCGGGAAATGAACACCGCCCACACAATCCCTCCCCCCACCTTAAATTGAAAACGGAATGCATAATGACTTCATCTTCTCCGAGTCTCAATTGTCAATCATTTAAAATCATTGCTGGGATAATGGAGTTTGACGTCTTGAGGAAGAAACTGGTTGAATCCATTAGGGCAATGTGCAATCTCGTGGTCCAATGTTTGTATCTTAAAGGCATGTTTTTGTCACATTTGTGTAAACAACTAATAACTGGTAAAATAGAAAACACAAAGCAAACCACAATTTGTACAATGCACTGTAAATTAAAATTGATAATACCGATTGACTATTTGAAGTAGATTTTTTCGAGGCTTGCATCATTTATTATGGTGGATATTTTTTTGATGAAGTTGGACATTTTCATAAGTAATCACAGGAATAACCAAACAATGGTTTCTGAATGTGATGTCCTAAGTTGATGTGTCCTCACAGATACAGGGAGTCTGGACCCAAACAGAGAGAACTCCGGCTACAACTTTGCGTCCAACAGCAGCTCAGTGGCCGCAGCCATCCTAGTGCCTTTCATAGCCATGATCATTGCAGGATTCGCACTGTACCTCTATAAACACAGGTATTCTAGCTGCCCTAATGCTTTGCATATACTATATACGCACATTTTGGAATCAGATTTTTTTGTTATATAGTGATTTAAAAAATATTCTGTCAACATTTGTGAATTTCATTGATAATTCTACACTCTCAAATAAAGGGTTCCAAAAGGCTCCCCTACATCTCCATAGACATAGAGGAACCCTAGCTAGTTTAAGGGTTCTTCACACTTTTCATACCTACCATAAATCGTTCCATAAAGAACTACAAAAGGTTCTCCTATGAAAATTAGCCAAATAACCCTTTTTCTCCTATGAGTGTAGTGTTGACTATTCCAAGTTTTGATATTTTATAGACAGCTTTGTGCTTACTTTACCTGACGACCTCTGGCTTTTGACTTCAGGAGAAGACCCAAAGTTCCCTTCAATGGCTATGCAGGCCACGAGAACACCAACGGCAGGGCGACTTTCGAGAACCCCATGTACGACCGCAACATCCAGCCCACAGACATCATGGCCAGCGAGACAGAGTTTACCGTCAGCACAGTGTGTACGGCGGTATAGCACCCATTCTCTTCAAAGGTGAGCCTCTTGGACAAGCGACACAGCTCTCCTTTACAGAAGACATGTGCATGAGTCTGACACACAAGGTTTTCTTTTTTCTTCCGGAAGCTACATTTCTCTTGATTTCAATACTTGAAGCCTTCGCGCTGTTGTAGTGCGTTATCTGAAACCATTTTATGAGGAATTAATTTTTAAAAATGAAAGGAAATGCAGTATTTATCGGAGAAACCGTGTTTGGATATGCTTTGTTGTCCTAGCATTTTTCTTATTCTTTTGTTCTCTGCATCTTTGTAACTCTCACATTGGGTTGTGAACAAATTTGGCAAAAAGACTTAAGCTAACTTTATCACCCCGCTTTTGCCCTGGAGGAGAAGAACTAACTGCTGATTCAGGAAGAAAGGGATCGAGGAAATCCAATTTTTTAACTAAATATGTTCAAGCATTTCCCAGGGATTTTCTGACAGGTGTGGAATATAAGCTGCGGATTTATGAACTCCGCTGGAAGTTAGTTGTTATTGGATTTTTCCTGTACTTCATGTGTCTATAATTAGATTCTAGTTCAGTCTCTGCCATTAATGCTCAGTTGCCAGGGTGCTATGAAAGGTCTTGTAGTTAAAGGCGAGGGCATTGGACAATGCTATACTTTGCTTATAACATTTTCAGATTATTGTTCAATAGTTTTTTTTAAGTAATCCTTGTCATTGAAAAATTAAGAAGGACTGGAACCATGTGAGTGTGAAATTGACTATTTGTCATTTGTTAAAACCGTAGTGCATTGCAGAGCTTGTGCAATAGAGATATCTCACACACGCACACACACACACAGACACACACACACACACGTCAACTACTGCAGAGCAACGCAATTAATACATCAGTATAACTAATGTTCAATGAGCATTAACAGTTCATTTATAAGGGGTGTCGGCTTGGCGGTGCAAAACAAACACAATATACATCATGAAGAAGATAAGGTATCAACAGACACTGCAATTAATGTCCATAACATTTTAACGTTTCTAGAACATTAACTTGTAAATGTATGATACTGATATCATTTTATTAAAATATTTTAACATAGCTCAAATGTAAAGTGTTTTTTTTTCCTCTTTTTTTCTCAATAGACATTGCAAGTCTACTCCCGAACATTTTCACTGATCTAGTAGCTTGGTTATGCTGAGAGATTTTCTTAATTGTTTTACTAATAGTTACACTTGTCTCCTCTTTCTCAGGTCATACGTCCTTCACTCTCTTCAGAAGTGAAAACAGTCCAATCACGTCACATGCCTTCATCCAAAATGCCTCTCCCCCTCTCACACCCTGCTGCTTGCATGGGTCAGGCTGCCGCCGGTAGAAACCTTCTCTTTTCCTCACGGCTGAAAAAGAAGAAGGGCTGAGATGAGGAGTAATAAATTTTAAAAAAGAACTAGTAAAAATTATCTCTTTTTTTTAAAAAACAGCAGCTCATAGCAACAGAGGAAACTAAACAAAAACTGACGTAGAAAAAAAACAACAAAAAAAAAATGAGGAGGAGCGACTTTGAGCGTCCTCGCATCACGCCGTGGTGGACAAACGATGTGAAGCTCTTCGGCCTTGAACATCGAAACACAAGGGATATCCCTCTTCAAACTGTGGTGTATATGGACCTTGCGTGTACACCTGGCTCTCCTCACCCCCGCACCGCTATCTGCTCTACAGAACCGGCTCCATGTAGAAGAGCTCCTCCCACACTCTGCTTTATTTATTTATTTTCATTTGCCTTTTTGGAAGTGAAAGCTGGCTTTGTGCACAGGACGTGTCTCGGACGGCCTTTCTGAGATAAACAGGTTTTTTTTTATTTTCTTATTTCGTTTTTAGTGTGTGTGTCTCACATTTCACCCTGGTGATTTCTCTCAGAATTCTTACCTGAAGGTACATAATGTCTCTAGCGCAATGAACAGGAAGATTGTTTTGAGACCTCTGAAGTGGCATGCGTTCTTTTATGTGTGTCATTTCTGAAGGAGGGGCTGTACAATAATTGGCAAAGAATTGACGACAAAGACGATGGTAAGAAATAGTGGCGGCTCCTAGGCAATCCAGTCAGAAGGAAATGTTTAAGGGTGTGGTTACGTTGTGCGACGTGTTTGTGAAGATGTACAGGTGTGTGTGTGTGTGTGTGTGTGTGCGTGCGCGTGCACGTGCATGTGTGTGTGTAGAAAAAACAAGAAAAACATGTCTGGAGCCGAATGCATAATTTGAACATGCAGCGTTCATGTCAGAAAATCCTGTCAAAAAAGAACCTGAGGGGTGAAATGACAGGAAATGTATTCTAACAATATATTTTAAAAATTTTATTCTCTACTTCCATCACTCACTTCTGGGGAGCCTTTAGTTTTTGGAGGGTATGGAGTTGAATCCTTGAGGGGGATATGAAGTTCTTTCTCACAACCCTGCGTGAGTTTCAATGAGCGGAGGTTCCAGGGGTGCTTTGCCCAGAGGATATTCTACCTGCAAGCTGTGTGTCGCTTACAAATGGCACATAACCGGATTCTGGACAAACTTGCTCAGCTGACAAAATGGTGGATTCTCAGCGCTCATAACGCCACAATACGTCACACAGGAGTACAGCTGAGAACACGGGACTCGCACCCAAATAGTTCCTCTGGTTTTATAGCGATATAACAGTTTGTACGCCTTTTATTTGACCACGTTAACGCTCAACACGCGAGGAGGACTAGCGGCGCGCCGTACTGTTTTATAGGGCGTGGCCGAGCGAGCCCCTTCCAGCTTTACATCCTATGGCCCCGAACCCCATGACCCGTCAAGACTATGTGGTGTGTGAAAGGAGACAGCTCTCTCTCTCTGAGGACCGGGGAGCTGAACACTCAATCAACGAACAGAAGGCTAGTCACTGCCTCCACGTCCCACTGACACTGATATTGGAGGCGGTTGAGAGTGGAGACGATGGGATTTAAAAAGGACTTGTCGGTTCTCATCACAGAATGTGGTCCGTCGCGGAAGGCAAGGACGAGGTGCACCTCGAAAGTCTATGTCATTTCACAGTCTATGACATGTCGCGCAGATGCCGTTCTTTGTCCGCGAGGGTCTTGTTATACGCATATGCAGAGCATTGTTTTCTGTAGTATGGCAAACACAAATCTGTTGAATCGGGATGCAGCGAATGAGAGTGCGGAAGTGCGGTCACAAGGTCTTGGGTCTCTTGAGTGCTGACGGCTCTCATCGCTCACATCCGACAGACATTACGGTCACGTGAAAGATTCCAGACGTCTTGACAGTTTGCCCACGTATTCCCGCAAATAAAATAAATAAATAAACACAAGTAAATGACACATCTAAACACAAAATGGTATCTCTATGGAGAGACGGCGTAGAATTGAAAGGCTTCGACTTCCGGGTTTACTTGAGCATGTCATTCATATTATAAACAAGGCTTACAGATTGGTGGCAGCAGGAGATATCTTGACACGGCAATTAGCACTTACCACGGTATTCAATTGGAAATTATTAAGGAGGCGACACAAAACCATGTTTACGTTGTAGTTTATTTGCCTCTCATCAAGCCACTACATTTATAATGGTGGCCTAGTGGGTAAATAAAGCAGAAGGATCTTGGCTGTGGTGACGGGTTTAAAAAATTTAAATTTCTGGAAGGGGTGAAACCTTGGACGTTTCCTAGCGAGAACCAGGTGCTCAGAAAAGCAGATGACAGTCTTTTCAAGTGAAAACACGTTTGCTGGCTGTTTTTGACATTTGTTGCATCTCTGCTTATATATATTTTCCCGATTACACTCGGGATGCAAAACGTGCTGGAGCAGTTTGCAGGCCAAAGGCCACTAGGTCAAAGCGCAGGTCAACAACTGGCCAATGAGGAATACTGTACTGCAGGGGGTTTTGTGGATCTGTGTGTGAAGGAATAAAACTTTCTCTGCTAGTAAGTAGGGAGGTAAGTAAAGAGAAGCCAAACGACTGCAGAATATTGATGGCGAACAGTGTTTACATGCAGCCATCAGAAGACCCCATCCAGAATTTGATTAGAGCTGCTCGGTGTCCCTCTATCTCATAATGCCTGGGTACACTGTGGAGGATGCGATCGCTGCCTGAGAACTACCGTAGCGGATTGTGATCTGAGGCTGTATCTTGCTTTTGATCTATATTATTGGGTTTTATTCACCAGGTCTTATCAGTGTATGCAATCACTGAAATGCCCTTGCAATGCCCTTAAAGGTCACAGGGCCTTTATTTACAAAAAAATATATAAATAAATAACCAGTTCTCTTTTTTTTTTAAATCAGATATAGAGCACGGTTATTGAACACAGAAGCAGGTATTGTCTATTTTGCTTTATAAGGCTTGTTTGACCCCTGAAAATGTTTTGGAATTCGATGTGAAGTCAGCAGTTTGTCATAGACCGTTGGTATTTTAAATCATAAACCATGAACAGCTATTTCCAAGAAGGCGGATTTAGTTGTTTCATGACCGGTAAACCATAGCACGGCAACATTTTCGGCTCCAGTCAGCCAAGATGTGCTATAACCAACATTTATACTACAGTAAGCATTTTAAAATCCTGACTCTGCTTTGCACAAAATGGAGCTTCTGAAATAAATCACTCCATTGCATTTCTGATCTGTTGTACACTGTTTCGGTAATTGCTTTTACAATTTTATTCCTTTTAAATCCGTAGCTTATCTCCACTGTGTGAATTTAATATTTCCTGGTGCTTGTTGGACAGTGTGGTTATGAAAAAAACGAAGATTATATTTCCCTGAAGATTTCACATTCAAAGTGGTTGGCAGGCACATTATCTTACACCTATTGGCATTCACTTGAAATCATTATTATTATTATTATTATTATTATTATTTTCCGTCCTTTAATTTAATTCGGAATATTTTAGGACTTTACTTTAAATTTAAATTAAAGATGGCGCTATCGATCTATCTGAATTTTAATATTCCTATTATTTCCTTTTTTTTAAATAAACTGAAAAAACTGAATCATGGAAGTGCCAAAGCTTATTCTCTGTTGCTTCCCTCCTTCCCCAATAATATTTATTCTGATAATGGTTTTTATAGTATATACTAATATGTAAAACAGGAACATGAACTATCTAAGTACATAATAATGTGATATAATCAATGAAATGTCCAACCCATTGCCAGAATCCTGATTTGTACATTTACCAATAGCCACGTCATCAATCTCTAAGGTTACTCTAAAAGTTAATTTGTTCAAGTAGCATTTGTACCTGCTATTTTAGCGTTTAGCATTGTATTGAAGCAAGATAATTAAAATCCCTTCTGGGTAGTGAGATTGGATGGATAATTCCCGCCAGCACAGGTTGTCTGTCACCTGCGGGGGTCTCCACTGAGGCTCTCCCTCTCACAAGTTAGCTTGTTAGCAGCCAGAGAAAGTAGCGCGTCTATTCTGTCCGTCTTCACCCACCTCTGCTTCAATTTCTCACTGTTTTGCTGCTAATGTAAACAAAGACAGCAAATTTAATGGCCACCCCCCCCCCCCCCCCCCTGCATACTGACCAACGTCAGATTATAATTGCCGTTTCCTAGGGACATTCTGTTTCAAAGACAAGCAGCCTTCAGGAATGATTTGCAAACCCCCTTGTGCACCGTGTCATTTTGTTTTGTTTTTAATATGGGAGATGTTTACGCTAATCCTGAAGCTTGAGACATGTTTCTGAACTGTTATACAAGCAGGACCTCATTATTTATCACAAATGACTCATTCTTGGCTCGTTTCTTTTATTTTTTTTTTCCTTCTTGACATATGCATTGCGTCTAATAATGGTTCCTCTACTTTTTATTTGGAGCATACATAACATATCCTGAGATAAATTTACAAAAAATCATGGCAATTAAGTGATTTCAGTGCAATTGCTCTCATTTTGACAAAAACAAATATACATCTAATTGTTCTCCTTGAGCTATTTACATAGTTCATTACTGCATGTAGTTACTTTTTGAAATAATTTATTTAAACTGAGCATTCACAAATGCCATTGATGATGAGACCCCTCCTGTGTTGGAATTAAACGCATGCCTTTACAAATACGATCAGTGGCCACCGGTCACTGATTTGTTTTTGTACATGAATATGCCCCTCAGCTATTTATTATACTGTACCTTTCATGATGGAGGCGAGACAAACCACAATCAAAGAGATTTATACGTTTATGTTAGAAAAATGAAAGATAGCAAAGTGCCTCTTTGTTTCAGAAGAGCTATCGAACGTTATTTAAGGTAAAGTAATACAATGTGGGTAGTGTGCCATAGGAATGGTTTTCTACTGCACTCTGTCCAGAGTCACATCTCCGATAATAATTCTCAGTTTCTCTAAGGAACTTGAACATTACGGTGAAACTACATTTTTCCTGGAAATTTGCATTCCACAAGATAGTGACCATGGTTATTGTCTCAAAGCTGGTAAAAATTCACAATGAAACGCTTACTTTTTTTTTTTTTTTTTTTTTTTTAAACATTATGTTTTTTTTTTTTTTTTTTTTTTTTTTACTGTATTCACTTCACCACAGCATCTCAACTTCTAGCACGTGATCAGATGTGCCATCATCAGGGTTCTTCAAACCTGGTAAAATACCGTTTCACCCATCTCACTCATCCTTGATCATTTCAAGCCTGCCTAACACAAAGGGAACAGGAAGGGAGGGACGTGTAAGATAGCAGATTATGTACCATGGATACTGTCTAAAGCAGGGGTGTCCAATCGTATCCGAAAAGAGCCGATGTGGGTGCAGGTTTTTGTTGTAGCCCGGCACTAATACGCCTGATTCTACTTATAAAGGTTTTGATTGAAGACCATGATTAGTAAGTAGTTGAATCAGGTGTCGTAGTGCTTGGCTAAAACAAAAACCTGCCTACACCTCTTTTTGGATAGGTTTGGAAACCCCTGGTATAAAGTGAGCCAGTGAAAACAAACAGTGGAGCAAGGAATGGCTGATCGCTATAACAGAAAAAAAGAATACTGTGTAGATTTTGAATGTATTTTATGATCACCAAAAAGTGCAGCATCTATTTATCTGCCTGTCAAGTGATTTGGTCCCCCCAAAATAGCCCCTTTATTGTTGGATAAAATCACTAGACCTTTATCCGGCCTAACTCAACCCATTGTCCGAGGTGCCTCGCACAAACGCTATAGAAAGAAAATGCCCCCTATATCTGAGAATCATATCAATATATTTTCAGTGTATAATACAAATTTTGAATATATTTAAAGATATATATTTCATAAGTTCAAAGTTTATTTAAAGTATATACACAACAAATCTTTGTAAAGAGGTGCATACAGTAAATATATACCCAACACGATCATTTCTGGTTGCTTTTTTCTAGTAATTGTCAAAAACATTTATTTTACACAGATATTCTTTATTAGCCCAAATAATGCTAGCTGTATCTAACCGAAGAGGTTAAAACAATCTGTCTAAAAGGATATGTGTAGCCTATGTAAGAGTTGTTTTAATCCTAAGCCTTGAGAGCATAGAGTTCAACTTCTCAGGCATCTGTCTCCTCCCTAGCATAGTTTGCTGTCGACCAAAAGGGTTTGCCGAAAAATGAATATGAAAATATGGATCTTATGGATCGTGACTAGAAAGACGGGGCCGGAAAAAAGTGACCCGTGGACACAGTTGAAATATCCGTGAGGAGAACAAAAACCTTGTTTTCTGTTGTTGTTTTTGTTTTGTACAGAGATATATTTTTATGAAAATAAATTTGTAATATAAAAGGGGGGAAGGATTGACAGACATGTAAATGTTTTTCATTATTGTAGTACAAATGCTAGTGGAGAAATAAAAAAAAAAGATAAAAATAAAAAGATTTCTTTCTTTTTTTTTGTAAATGTAATAAAGATTGTATATACAAGTTTACATACTTAATGTAAATATGTAATACCCGACATGGCTTGTCTGCAATATATAAAATGTATTTTATCCGTCTGTATATGATGCTTTGCATTGTGTCTAAGCTTATTCTACTTTCTTGAACTTGAAACCTATTTTAAAGTTTTTTTTTTTTAATAAAAATATTTAAAAAGTGAATTATGTTTATTGTTCATTGTATTTCTTGCTAAATGTACTCTAAACCTTAGGTTTACATTATTGTGTTATTACTGGTGTTAGGTGTTTATAAGAACATTTAACCAACAAAATAATAATGAAAATAAATTATGTAAAAATGAATAGAATAATTGTTGCTGTGGGGGAAATATGAGCAGCAATGACCTCTCCAGGCTTTGGATCTATTTTCTCTGCCCAAAGACAACTCATTTACATGTTGTAGTTTCATTGTGCCTGAAATTCCTGCATTTTAATGCTTTCTAATGAGCAAGAGCTAATGAGTAAGTAAGCTTTCTAATGAGCAAGAGCTAATGAGTAAGTAAGTTTTCTAATAAGCAAGAGCTAATGAGTAAGTAAGTTTTCTAATGAGTAAGAGCTAATGAGTGAGTAAGCTTTCTAATGAGCAAGAGCTAATGAGTAAGTAAGCTTTCTAATGAGCAAGAGCTAATGAGTAAGTAAGTTTTCTAATGAGCAAGAGCTAATGAGTAAGTACGTTTTCTAATGAGCAAGAGCTAATGAGTAAGTAAGTTTTCTAATGAGTAAGAGCTAATGAGTGAGTAAGCTTTCTAATGAGCAAGAGCTAATGAGTAAGTAAGTTTTCTAATGAGCAAGAGCTAATGAGTATGTAAGTTTTCTAATGAGTAAGAGCTAATGAGTAAGTATGTTTTCTAATGAGTAAGCTAATGAGTAAGTACGTTTTCTAATGAGTAAGAGCTAATGAGTAAGTAAGTTTTCTAATGACTAAGAGCTGAATGAGATTCATGATGAAGTATTTTGACAAAATATAATTACAGAGCTCCCACTCATCCTTAGGGTTGATGCAATACAATAAACAATACACATAGCTAGCAATGTAGCACCTGTTTCTTTGTGTGAAATTGAGGCGATTTACAATTAAAGACAATTAAATGCAAAACGTTCAAAATCTGAGGCCAATAATTATTAATTTAAGGGTAAAAAAATCGTATCTTAAGAATAAAAATTATTAATTAACTGGATCAAATTATTAATTTAAGGAGATCTGGTCAGCTGTGCGATAAAGTTAATATTGTTGATTGCTGGACTTGCCGAACTCTGTGAATGGTAACACTTACATAAATTTCAGTCAAAGATAAGGTCAAATTTGTGTTTTTGTTTTTTTGTTTTTTAAATCCAGGCCTGTATCTGAGGTAGTAATATTCTGAAGGGTAAATAGAAGCACTGGAATGAGTGTGGCACATTGTCACATGGGTAGTGAAAGGTAATCAATTAGCCAACGGGGTGCGAGTGGGAGGAGATGATAGGAGGGGGTGGGCAATTCATGTGATCCCATTTTCTGTGTTATTATTAGAAACTAGAATTTTAAAATGGCACTATCAGCCAACGGGTAAACCGTTTCTTTATGATTCTACTTTCCCAGCTGCATTACTCAGTACAGAAGACTGGAGAATGGGCAGGCTGTGGGGGCGTTGACTATAATCAGCAATGAGCCCATGGGAAATTGCATGGAAATTACTTGTATTTCGAATGCACTCAGGTAATAACCGGAATGCTTAATAGTATAAGCAACGTACATCTAGAACGTGCAATTAGTGGTAGAATAAGCTCCATATTTCCCACTGCTAGCCCTTCAGTTACCAAAGTGTAATCACTGCATTGAGAGAGAGAGCTAATTACCCTCATATTTTGATGCGGAAGGCAACTAGATTTTGATACACGGAATAAAAAAATGACATTTGAACAGACCAGTCCAGTACATCACAAGTGTCATTCTGATATTTCTCAAATCTTTCATTATTAATGGAGCTCTGGGCGTTGTAACTGTTTGCACCTGTGGCACACTAGGAAAAGCATGGCTTATGATTCCTGAAGCTTCAAATGGTGTCATTCCTTTGTGCGTCACACATCTGACAGTTTGTTTCCCCAGTGGGAGAGAGGGGAATGAGAGGAGCCAGCTTTGAAAGATGCACAACACAAAAAGACGACACAAGTACGCAAAGAGGTTAAATGTTTTCGTATTCCCAGTGGGGAAGTTTTACTTAACTTTTTATTTTGCTTTAAATTTTGTTGTTTTGATGTCTGAGAGGGCATGGAGAGAGAGAGAAAAACAGCAGGGTTGTTTACTCTAATATTTTTAATATTCTAATAAAGCAGACCCAGTGCGCCAAACTGGAGTCTCCTATCTAGCCCTCAAGGGCACCCATAGGCAAGGTCAATCCCTTAAACTACTGTCAGTAATTTAGCTATGCCATTTACAGTCATGTGACTAGCTCTCGTAAATGCAAGTCAAAACGGACAGTTTTCCAAAAAGTATTTTTATGGAATCTAGCCCTTACTCTTATTTCAGTAGCAAATTCTTATTTGACTTACAAATACCAAAATAAATAAAAGTGTATTGTTACAGAGCTTGACCAATTCAAGCTTGATTTCAGGCTGAATTTTACTCATCTCACTCTTCTAGTTCAGTCATGTCTTTAATTATTAGTATTATATGAATTAGTATTATACATGCTATAATATTCTACATAATACTATACATATAATATAAGTATAATATAAAGGTGTCCTCTTCATTTCAAGTGTGAAGACATCTACATCACAAATACAGTATGTCCAACAATGCACGTTTAAGAAATTGTGCAAGGCATTTTTAAGCTAAAGGTAGTTTTTAAATGAAAAACTTAATATCATATATCACATTTCTTGTTTATGAAATGTATAGAACATGATTCAGTTTTTTCCCTAGAGTTAGCAAAAAAAATAAATATATATATATATATATATATTTAAAAAATCATATTACACATATCACATTCCTTCACGGAACCAGTAAAGGGTTACTCATGGCAGAGAAGAAAAGAAGATGGGTCAAGCAGTCAATCGATACTGTATTTACGTGAGACATCACCGAGATGGCTCAGTCTGATTTCAAGCACTTAATTGTGAAATGGAGATGGTCTGCTTCATTCAGATGGGTTACAGACAGAGGCAAGAATAAAGTCATGCCTTGATTGATCAATGACATCCCCAACTTGATGAACACACATTACACACACATACACACACACACATACAAATGCATGTCTCTATCTGATTTTTCCACCTAACTTGTCATTTTCACTTCTCAGCTGACCAGAATCTTTGCCCTTGCTTTTGTCATCAAAGCCGCTGTCTCTCACTCTCACTGAAGCGAATTAGTCTGGACTCTGTGCTATCACGGTAATCAGTGCTGATTTGAGATGGTTAGGCACCTCTCTCTGTAAGCCCTATCCAGTCCCAGAGAGTGGCTCACATTTATTCGGTTCAACAATGAGGTACAACATAAAATGTAACGTATTGGTATCTGTGTAACTGTGCATTGACCTACTGAGGAAGAGTACCTATAGGCTTCTTTCTCACTTGCATTTTAATTGTCAAAAAAAGAGATAACTTGCATGGGTGGCATCCACTATGATGCTGTATATGAATAATTGTTCAGCATCTGTCGAATTTGTGGTAGAATCGGGCCCCGAATCGTTGGGTTCATCTTGTAAGGCCCAGTTCTTTTGATTCTCTGACATGGAAGAGCTAAGTCAGCACAGGACTTCCTGAAAAGAGACGTAATTACAGCGATGGCCGGGTTTCCTTTCCAAGGCCTCTCTCTATGTCACCTTCATTGTGCCCTAGGTCAGCAGTTCCACATTAGGCCGGTGGTCTGAAGGGAAGGCCATAAAAACGATGCCGGATCATGACGAATAAGGAAACATTATCCAAGCATGTGAACAACTGAGGGAACACAAAGCAGGAGTCAAACCTCTTGACCTTTAACCCATTCCTTTATCTGTGTAATGTGTCTGCCGGGATGGGGTGAACCTGGTGGAATTCTGTAATACAGCCACATTTCTAACTGCTCTCTCTCTCTCTCTCTCTCTCTCTCTCTCTCTCTCTCTCTCTCTCTCTCTCTCTCACTCTCTCTCTCTCTCTTTATCTCTCTCTCTTTCACTCTCTCTTTCACTATCTCTCTCTCTCTCTCTCTCGCCCTATCTGAGACACATGTCGGAGGCCATCTCTTTGCTGTGAGCTAATTAACCTTCAGCTTCCATTAATGCCAGACATGAGGAATGGTGCCATTGATTCAAGGTGAGATTGAGGTAAAAGGTTTAAGCCTCCGACAGTGAACTCAGCTCACTGAGAGAAAAAGAAAAAAAAATGCGTGTGTCTGCAGACCATTCCGAGAACTTGGTTTTAGAGGTATTTACCTTTAAGGTTTGACATCCCAGATCTGGATATGCCAGGGGAAAATCTGGGTTTTTGGCAAGGTTAGGACATCCTTTGATTGAGAAATTGACTGCCTTACAAAGGCCAGTAGTGGCCTTTTGTTGCACACCTGATTCCGGTGGCAATTAATCAAATGATGTCAAGTGGTCTGGTCACAGTAGTCCTGTCTCTGAAACTTCTCAGACTCTGTCTCCTGAGCCACTGAGCTGCAGAGGTCAAAAGCTGTGGTCAGTTTTTAAAATTATTTATTTATTGATGAGTGGAGGAAGCATATGCAATTGACTTAAGAGTAATTAAGTGTTCGTAATAGCACTGTTAACAGTGCTAGACCTAACATGCAGTTTTATTAACGTTTAAAATATTTCTCAATATTGCATTCATAGTTTTGCTATCAATGTTTTGTTATTTTATTTTGTCCTGCAAATCTGTATATGAGGGCTTGTCTACGAGGTTTTTAAATGTTTACCTAGACACAGGACCATTTCTGCACACACATGCAGGTTGACAAAGTTAAAAAACCCAGAGGGTGTATGAGTGTGGGTGTGTGTGTGTGTGTGTGTGTGTGTGTGTGTTTGTATGATATATATTTTTTCCTCCATTTGGCTCCCACCACTTCCTACCACAGTTCCATATGTGCACCCAAACTTCCACATTGTCATATGTGTACCTTGCCTTTGAGTCAACATGTTGGCTCAATCACTACCTTTGTTAGTGAAGCATGGTAGTGGTGTCTTGTGGGCAGGGCAAATTAGCTTTGGACTTGAATTGCCTTTGTTCCTCTGTCCTTTGTTAGTAAAGAAGGGTAGTGGTGTATTGTGGGCAGGGCTAAAGACTATTAGCTTCGGACTTTAATTGCCTTTGTCCCTTTGCCTTTGCTGGGACAAAAGGAAAAAAAAACTTGGATGGGGAGTCTATAATCCGTACTCAATTTAATGCAGAATTACTAGGTCTTAAGTGATTACTTAGGTCTCTCTCTCTCTCTCTTGTACATAGTCGTATCAGGAGCGGTGGTAGAATTGCTTCAGCCTGCTCTAAGAATACAATATCTCTACAGTGCTTGTAAAACAGAGCAAATCAAATGCTTGCAGAATGCTTTTTTAACTAGCAAAAACATTGGCGCTGAAGTCAGAATGGATGGAATATTGAATGAAATTAAAATGAGTATAATAAAGGATCCTTCCTTTTCCTTTGAGGAACTGACATAGCCTTGTGTGCAGTTGTGAAAAATGAGTCTGTTATTTGTTGCGAATAATACGTGCGCAATGAAGTCACAGAAACCCGTGGTAACAATTCAACTTCAATACCCTTCTTCGCCTTCTCTACCTCATTGTCGAATGAAAAGCAAATCTGTTCTTTCTGCACTCATTGATTTCTGTCTATTTTTACATCTCTCTCCTGTAGGCAGAGCTTTGGGCCAAAGCCATTTATAAAGTTGGTTGTTTCCTCAATAAAGGTGTCTGTTAATTAAACGCCACAAGGAGGCAGGGAAGCAGAGAGGTGTATCCCAATTAGGTTGCAAGGGGAAGGAAAACTTGGATGGGGAGTCTATAATCCATACTCAATTTATTGCAGCATTACTAGGTCTTAAGTGACTTTCTCTCTCTCTCTCTCTCTCTCTCTCTCTCTCTCTCTCTCTCTCTCTCTCTCTCTCTCTCTCTCTCTCTCTCTCTCTCTCTCTCTCTCTCTCTCTCTCTCTCTCTCTCTCTCTCTGTCTCTCGCTCTCTCTTTCTCTCCATGATAATGTATAGTTTGTAGTGTATATGAAAATAAGATGCTGCAAATGGACTTAAGCTTTGAACAGCACGCCATTATTTATAAATAAAACGTTTTACAGTGCAGCTTTCTATGAAAGTATGGCATCTATCATCACTCCTTGTGTTTAGTTTTACCATTCTTATGTTCAAAAGTATGGCTCCATGGTGGACATATGAACACAACCCCTGTGCAAAGATTGCATTAATCTGATACTACTGAACACAACAGCCATTAGGCATTGTAGCATACTGTATATTACCTAGGAGAAACATAGCAAGGTTCTGGCCACTTACAGAAACTAAAGGCAGACACAAACTGTTTATACACTCTGAGACACTCTAGCCTATGTAATTTTGAAAATTCGGCATTCAAAGTTTTATTACTTTTGATTAATGTATGATTTTATTACTTATATGAACAGGAATGCTAAATGCAGTAACTTTAACTCACAGTTGTTACTAAATGTCTCAAAAAAAATAAACATTGATACATCACATTCAGTAACTCTGAGCACACATTTCTGTTGTTTTTGTGGCTGTTGACATGGTAATAGAGTTCAGGCAAATCATTTGAATGGACTTTCCAGCACATTTCAGCTCCACTTTTCTGGCTTATGTAAACCAAGAAAGAAAAAAAGAATGATGAAGAGATATAGGTAAGGATAATGTGTAGGCTCAGAGACAAATAACAACAATGTGCCCTGGGTTTACATCATCAACACTGAGAATGTTAACAGAACATTGAGTAATCTCGTCTTGTGCCTGTTATTACGCACACGCACACACACACACACACACACACACACACACACACACACACACACACACACACATTTTTTCTGTAACTCATTTTCAGCATCATGCCTTCAGAAAGGACTTTCGAGGTTTGTTCAACAAATGCTGTGAGGGAAGGGTTGGGCAGAATAACACCCCTATTCCTCCTCTTCCCCCTCTCCCCCTGCCCCCAAGGACTTGGGTGTTTAAAAGTATGCTGGCTGCACTGATTAGCCACTGCATTACCCCAGGAAGAACGAAAAAGTAGACTGCAGTACACTGACTGTCTCTGGGCTCTGTTAAAGATCTGTCTATTTAAAAAAAACTGAGAAAATCAGAAATTGTCCATCACATAAAACATCACTCATTCAGCTGCCATAATGGCAAAACTGCACGTCTCCTATGTCTTGCAGTTATATAAATATTGAATACCTGCCGCCATTATTAATATATTATTAAGGTTAGCTGAATATGCCTTTTCCTGGAATACTGTGTCATAGTGTCTATCAGTTCACCTCAGCCTTATTTCACCTGATGTTTTCATTACTGTGCCACTGCCTTAGTCAATGATTCCAATACTGTGTGAATGGAAGGTTGAATGAAGTCTATGATAGGGTCACGGCCCTCCGTTTCTTATCCGCGGCTCTGCAGTTGGCGGGAGTGATTATGGGAGAAAACCACAACAGTTTGCTCTCTGAAATCACTTCTGTTTACCTTTCTCCGTTTCATGTACTATGGTATGAAATCCCTCCGCTTGCTGTGACTCCTGGGACCGGATGACGACTGACGACCAAGAGACATGTTTGCTTTTGCAGGTGCAAGGGTCAGTGGAGGTTCTGTTTATTCTCCCACAAACTGTGTTTAGAGAGAGAGAGAGAGAGAGACAGAGAGAGAGTCACTTAAGACCTAGTAAAGCTACAATAAATTGAGTATGGATTATATAATAAAACATACAGTTGTACTATCTGTTATTTTAATTGGATTTTATATGATGACCTCTGCCCCTGCCAAGCCAAGTGCTTAAGCTGTGTTTCCAGTGGGAGGATCCATACATTTCATGGATTCAGCCTGTTTATGGCCTTGATGAATCCTGACGATTCAGGAGTCAACCAGTTGCACAACAGACATAAGGAGTTAGATCGTGTTCCATCCTGAATATATGATGAGCATTACTGTGGTCAGGTATGGTCAAATCATCCTGATGTTTTACAGGAGGAACTTGCAGGACTGTGCTATTGCCAAGATGTGCTGCTTCAAGATGTGCTGCTATAATGCCTAGCCATCCACATATAGATGTCAGTCAGGCAGGCATATATAATCTCCTTAACCTGTGTGGTGGAGGGAGGAAAATAGAGGAAGAGTTAGGTGTCATCATCATAACTGTGATAAGAGAATCCATGTGAATTAATGATGGAGCCAAGAGACATAAAATGAAAACAGCAGGGGGCCCAGTACAGATCCCTGCAGCACTCCTGTAACAAAGGGATGAGGTACAGAGACATAACCCTTCCAGGAGACCTGGTAGGATCTATCCCTGAGGTAGGCTGCAAAACAAAAAAGGGCAGTCCCAGAAATGCCCATTTCAGCCAGTATGGAGATCAGTAGTTTGGTTGGTTTTGATAGTTTACCGTGTCGAATGCTGCAGACAGGTCTAAGAGAATCAAGACGGAAGAGAGTGAGGAGGCTCTAACAATGGCGAGTGCCTCCTTCTCAGCCAGGAGAGCAGTTTGCATTGAATAGCCAGTTCAAAGTTGAAGCCAGACTGATGAGGGTCGAGCAGGTTGTTCAGATGAAGAAAAGATGAAAATTGGTTAAGAACGGCTCATTTAAGACTTTTGACAATAAATGCTTTTTCAAGACAATAAATGCTGACCATACAATCTGCATGTCACAGCAGATGTTTGTCCAATCTTCATTCATCCAGGTTTGGTGATGACATGCCTACTGTAGCATCATCTTTTTGTTCTTGACTGACAGGAGTGGTGAAGCGTATGGTAAACGTGGAAATGCTAGACTGTTGGACAAAAAAAACAAAACCAAACAATCCCAAGGGCTAACCAAAAATGTAATAAAAAGACTGGGAGAATGTTTCTGACATGGATGCCAACAGTAGAAGCTTTAGCATAATTCAGTTGTGACTTTGCATCATCTCTCTGTGTCTCTTCATGCCTCGTGCAGTAAGACTGGGTAAATAAACACTGGTAGCTAACTCAACCCATGTCCTAGCCGATGCAATGCAATTTCAACATTACACCAGTCGCTTCATTAGCATGTGGGCCTACCCATGGCATCTTTCACGTATCACCTTCCCCATCTTCTCTACATTCATTCATTCATTATTTTGTCATCAATGCCGTTCTCGTAAATGAGGAAATACTCTAAGGTGCAGTAGATTAGAGTCCAGTACCAAAATTATATTTCTGCCTCATTGCCCTCTGTTTGTTTACTGGCTGGGCTGTGTCATATTTATTTTATGGAGAGCTTGAGCCCAGCCCCTAACTACACATTGGGATATGTTCCATAGGCAGGAGAAGATGCATGAGTCTTTCTTCAATAGCACAGAAAACCCGATAGATGTTGTTTTGTTTGATAATCACCCAAGCAAATATTATCCTCTAAAGCGAGCCGCTGTTTTCAATTCCATTATATATAATAGGGAGCAGCCTGTTTAAGAGGGCTAAATGGGACCACTTTTTCCCTATTGCTATTTCTCATTCTTGGGCCTCTCTAATACTGCGGGAGTGTTTGCTTGATTCAGTAGCTAAATTATTGTATAATGACGCCATCATTTGCTATTTTAGATAATACAACAGTCCTGGGAATCATGTGTTGCTTGTATAAATTACGACCTATTTAAAGGAGCTACCCAGCGGCAGTCAGACAAATAGAAGGCTCTTTTTTTCCACTAGATCAAAACCAAAATACATTGATTGGCTGGACAACCATCCATTCATCAAGATAGATAGATATATTGGTAGTTAATGAATACTCCAGAGTACTAGGTACATGGTCATTTTGTTTTATGGTTTATCCTATGACAGAAGGGAATACATTCCTAGACTAATGCATTGCCAAGAGCAGTGTCTAATTCTTCACAAAGCTACCCACTGCTCTTGGCAGAACACGCCATGATTGCTACCTTTTTCACCCGCACCGACAGCTGTCATTTTTATTTTAATTGATACGTTACCACATTCTCATAAACTGACATAATGCTCCAACAGTGTGCATATGGCTTATAATACCACAACACCCTTACACTATAGCCACAGAATTAGACAATTGAGTGCTGCCACACTGCAGTCAAAAATAGCTGTTTAATTAGTGACAAATCTTAACTCGCAACAGAACAATAACTGTGGCTGTCAGCATGTTGCATCGTTGTGAGATAACCATACAGAGAATGCATCCCAGGAGATATGGAGCAGGAACTCAACTATCACTCAAACCCCTTCCTGCTGAATTTAGTTCTGTGAGCCTCCCATGTGGAATAACACAATATATTTAATAAACCATAGTTTCCCTTCTGGGTTTGCCGTCTCTTTTTGCCTTTGCATCTAAAGCTTCTCAGGTTAAATTAGCAAGATTGCGATCCCATGGATCAGTTTGTACAGGTGCTGAAAATCCCCCTTTTCTTGTAAGCAGGGTAGTGACTGCAATGTTGGAATACATTTTGAACCACAGCCTTTCATTCTAAATGGCACACTTAAAAAAACGTGGTTTTAAATGAGTTATTGCAAAGATTGTTTTATTTATTTAACAAGGGGTAATGCAATTTGATCTAGTACCCACCATTCTTATTCATGTAATTTGATTCATTTAAGTAAGCAAGAATATAGCAAGCAAGAAAAAAGTAATATATTAGTTGATAAATAAGTTTGCATCTGTAAATTTGGAAATACTGTGTGTTACAGAGTAACCATCGGGTGTAAAAATGGAAAGGTTTTCTCAGAATATTAGCAATGCACAAGATACAGAGCGGTTTGCAAATGGTTACAGTTTTTGTTATTGATGTCATCCATCTGTCACTGGTGTTCATATTCTTTCTCCTGCAGAACGTTTGTTATTGTTGCATCGCGTCTTCTAAGAATGAATAAGTGCAACGCAAATCCTTGTTACCATGGCTTCCTGCTTGAGATTCAGGTCTGAACTAGAAAATTATGACAGGAAAGAGTGAAAATAATCGCCTTGCGGTTATATGCCTCCGCCAATGAGTCAAGTAGCAGTTTACATCCATGTTTGTCCAGACTCATAAAATATATGTAGCGAAGACTTTGAAGGAATTTAATTGAAAAGGTATGAAGTGTATTTATTGGCGGAATAGAAGTTTAGGCCAAATGTGAAGAAATTCCTTCAAGGCGTTCCTGAGATATCGCGTTCACGAGAATGGCATAACAATGTATCATTTAACACATTAATGATGAATGTCTGGCCAAACCACTGGCCGTGGTTAATATGGCCTCTGATCAGCTGAACAGCTGCAACTCGGCTGGCTTACTTAGTTCATTTTTTTTCATTTTCATTGCATGTAAAGCAAGGTGAGTAATACATCAGCCCACTAGTATTATTAGACCTGGCCAAAATGTTGAGTAGTTGCCAATAAAAAAAGTCACAAAATGGTTTTTTTTCTGAGAAAGAAGGCTGTGTGTTGTGAATAACATCTATTATTTAGTTATTTTTTAATTTAAATGTATGCAATAGTATATATTGGATGTATCTTGAAAATCATGACTGATGATCATGGTTTTAGATGGATTATTACTGGTTCATCCAGTTTATTCTGTTTGAGTGCATATGTATTTGAATATGTATTTGCATTAATGACTGGATACTTTGGCTGTCTTCAATTTTATATCTATCCATCTATCAATCTATGGATTCATTTATTTATTATTATTATGTGCATTATGCATTTTAATGGTTGTTGATATTAATGACTCCATCCTTTGGCTTTATTTCCAGTCCAGTCAAATATATTGCGATAGTGTATTTCATACATTATAATGGGAATGGAAGAATTCCAGATTTTTTTGTAATTATGGTTATTGGAACTATTCATTATTTTAACAAAAAAAATCACTATTCTTTTTCTTGTTAAAGTCTTCAATTTGGGTTATATGTGGGAAAAAATGCAGACATGTAGCATCAATCTATCATTGCAAAGGTATTTTGGGGATTTTTCTGTTCCTATGAAATTTGACTCGATTGATTTAGAATGAAAAAAGTAAGCACTATGTTGGGTTGTACCGAAATATATGCACTATATTTCTTCTAATCTTTAATACCAAAGAGGTTTTCGAGATGTGTTTGAAATACATACTGGGTTTTAATGACAGCATAGTTAGGATCTGTGGCACAATCCAATGCAGCTTAACAGTGGCCGGTGACGACATGAATAAGTGTTCATTCAGAGGGGCAATGCATAGGCTGGCACAAGCACTGACTTGCACCGCTTCCCAGAAAAATTGAAAACGTCACCCAATTACACATCGGCAGATGGTTGCCATGGGGATGGGATTCTCAAAAGCCATGCAGAGCAACACCCAACCCCCAGTAACCCGCCACCACCCTCTCAGCCAAACGGAACCGATTTTCATGGCCACTGTCTCATCTAAAAAACAACTTATCAAAATATGAGAGCCAAAGCTCGCAGATCTTTAAGACGTGTTAACTTACCACACCAGGCAGCCAGCAATGTGACCTGTGCTGGTTCTGAGGAAAGATGCACTGCTTTTTTAATGGAGAAGAGACTCCATCTCTCATTAGTTCTCCTACTTTTTTGTAAAGAACAGCCTGTGGATCTTGACTCGTTTCATGTCACAGGAGTCTGAAAGAAAAATACTACCACTGCTCCTTCAATCGGGCTGTGTAATCATTCTCCAGGATGATTGACAACATAAATCCCGCTAATCACCTAAACCTGTGTGGTGAGGCATCTGGTGCCAAATGGAAGCCATGCATAACCAGGTGGGTTTTTCGCATTCCGCTGTAAATGTCTTTGATATGCGGTAAAGGAGCTATATAAATGGAAACCATTGCATGAGCTGTAGCTATAACTCTTCCCAGCTTATTTTATTACTTGTGTCATTACATCATTACATGATTAATAAGACTATGAAAGTACCCCCTCAGCTCCAATCATCACATTAACCCTTTGTATATACTCCCATTTAAGAGGTTAACTTATTCTATTACAGTTAATATTTAATGTCAGCAAATCTATATTTAAATGGCCCATTCATTTTTTTTTTATTTCCCTGAGGACATATCCACCACTGTGTAGCATATCTTTGTGCAAAGGTAAGATCTTCTCACTTATTGACCAAACCCTTTTTGATCATTAGCCTGGGATTGGGGAGGGAGGGAGGGAGGGAGAGAGAGACAGACAGAGAGATAGATAGATAGATAGATAGATAGATAGATAGATAGATGGCGAGAGAGAGGGCATTTGGTTTTTCTTTTCAATCAGGAAATACATCCACAATTCACACCTCAATATTTCACATTTCACCACCCACCCCCCAATCAGAATTCATAATTATATAGATATAGTGGCACTGTGGGTGAAACTTTAACCAAGTCACCACAAGGTAAAGAATATCCCCATGTTATGCTGTCCTCCTCACTCAGTTGTCGATTATTGAAGGCCAGCAGTGCTAGTAACATCTTCAAAATTATACATACACTTGTAAGGTTGTCATGGTGATAATCATGTCTCATATATTTGAATTTGATTCAGTGTTTACAGTTTGATTGGCCCAGGATGTACGTTCCCTTGTTTGATGTGTGGAGTGTGAATTATGGGTTTCCCGACCATAAAACAAATACCTATTTGTGGAGATTAGAGGATACTGATGACATTTTTAATTAAATTCAGCTGATCTAAGGTTTTCACCACAGAAACACCAGAAGGACCACAGCAGTAAATCTTATTTTAATGAAAGTGAGAAAGGCAATGCATCGCTTATCTAAAAACTGTTCCACCTCTGGGGGCTTGAATTGAATAAGCCCTTCTTTGACCCGAACATCATTCGGCAAACCTCCATTAAAGAAAGATTTGTTTTTGTCAAGGCCAACAAACCAAAGGAAAGAGAGAAAAGGTGTCACACCGCTGGTTTAGATTTTAAAAAGCTGTTTGTGACGCTACCTGTTTTTTCT
Source organism: Ilyophis sp. 1 JC-2022 (assembly GCA_022702515.1). Lineage (NCBI taxonomy): Eukaryota > Metazoa > Chordata > Actinopteri > Anguilliformes > Synaphobranchidae > Ilyophis > Ilyophis sp. 1 JC-2022. Next base: position 55,057,935 of record CM040395.1, on the reverse strand, counting down.
CTTGCCCACTCACACACCTATTATTATTATTATTATTATGGTTTTTAAAAAAATAATAATATGCAGTAGTATATGTACATATACATCAATGTGTTTAGTCTCTTTGCTTTGTAAATACAATTAAAAATATGTTTACTTTGGTGATGGTATGAACATTAATGATTGTGGTTATGATTGTATTAATTCAATGTTTGTCACTCTATTGTGTTCTTGAAGACTTTGACCTGCATGCATGCATTTTCTTTACATGTTTGCTGGAATTGAACATAAAGCTGGTTGGTTCTTTTAACTCAGTTAAAAAGACAATTCACTGTGATAAGGGACACAGTTTGAAAATGGTTTTCATACCTGCACATGGCTATATCATATAATTTTTTAGTCGAATCTGTAGTTGGACAATACAGTGACTGCACAATTTGCACATGGATATGTGCCTGGGATTGATCATTTTAAAAGTGTTAAATTTCTTTGTGGGTATGACTTTGACTTGCAGCAATAATCCCACAAAGAAAGCACATTGTAAACATAACATACTATAACCAAGAAGTTCTTTGCACTTTCAAACCCATCAGCATCTTTTCCAAAAATATGATGCCACAGCCAAAATAGTATGACTTGTGAATATATTTGCATGCATATAGGGTAAATCACTCCAGGGTTCCCGACCAATTTCATAAGCTTAGACATTAATTCCAACATCGAGAGCGTACATTCATTTAAGCATAGACAGCTTTTCTTTTTACTGGGATCGTGAGAAAACCAATGAGAATTGGCAAAATGTTGTTTTGATTAGATACATACTGTATGCATGTACATAAACACTAAAAACACTATTAAAACACTCATGTTTGGAAAATAAATTCACAGCTTAATAGGAAATGCAGCAGATGCGAACTACAGGTTTTCGGGCCATATTTCAAGAAAAGCTTAAGCCATTCAAAAATAGGGTGATGTGCCTTCATATAGCCTAACTCAGTTCTTAGAGTTCAGTGAATTTATCAAAATACATTTTTTCCTGTTTAAACTGTATAGAGTGCAGTGCAATGCATTGCTTTGGGCAGGCTTTGACAGAGCAGGCTGATTTTGTGCTTTTATTTCTGATAATTTCAGTCATCATATTCAATTCAATAGACTGAGCCCATGGTCATATTACAGATTCTGAAGCAGAATATTTGACTTGCAGGTGGCATCAGATTGCCGTGCCAAAGTATTAACTTTGATGGTTCTGAAATATTCCTACGCAAATACATTGCTGTCAATCTGTGGATGATACGGAGGGGATTTGGCGGTCTTTCGGAGAGAATATAGCCATCAGCTTACCCCCAAGCAGGAGACTTAACAATTCAATTCCCCTTAAATCAGGACTTTAAATGACTTCAATGGTTGTACCAGACGGCAGGCCAACTCATGAAAATGGGGAGAAAGAAAGAGGCCATTAAATAGTAACGTTGCCTGCCAGCTGATTTTGAATAGGTTGGCACATACACACCAACTCCAATCTCCAAGGATAAATTGCTTTGAGGAAAAACTGCAGTTGTTTCATTTTTCGAGAATTTGTTAAATCAATCTATCAATCAAACCGTTTCAATCAAACGGGGCCCTCACGCACAGCCTGCCCCAAAGTCAGCGGACTTACCGCCCTCGACGACTCTGACATCCTTCATCATTATTGTTTGCCACGGCCGCCGCAGTAGTCGCCGCCACCTCGTGAGAGGCAGCAATCCCATCGGAGCCTTCAGCGACGTACCGGTCTCATAAGCCACAGTCCGCCGCCCCTCCAAACCAGACAGCTGCAATTTAAACCGCAAGGTGCTGTGGAAGGATTCAATAAGAGACACATTACAGAGTTATAGGCTAGGGCCGGGCGATGTTATTTCACGCGCGGGAGCTGGAGTCAATAGAGGCCCAGAATACCCCCGAGTCGCGCGAAAGGCTTGCGGGGGCCCGCTGAGTGCCGCATCAATCCATCCAAACAGACATGCACGTATGAATATTTCTCTGTGGAGATCTGTTAAGATGACTTCGGTGAAAGCTGGCTGTCCTGGACGCTCGGACCCTCGCCTGACGGATTGCTGCAAGTTTCTAAGAGTCTCCCGGGCGAGCCTTTTCGTCCCGATTTGATTTCCTGGCTGAAGGGTCGGATTAAGAGAGGCGAGGTTCGGGAGGGCTGACCCGTGACGCCCCTTTTGTATCGGCCTGATCCCATTCCTTCCATCGTGAAGATCAAGGTTAATGAAGGCTAGGCCGCTCAAGGGCCCGTCTAATTGGCTGGTATACCTGAAACCAGTATCAGCTCATTTCCTTTCCTGCTGCATACAGTCAGAGTCTGCTTCGCCCCATTAAAAATTAATTAAAATTATATCTTGTATGTATTTGAAGGCTTTGTTCTTTCCAGTAACTCCATCATCATACTTTCTCACACAGCCATGAAGTGTTACCTAAGTCATTCAAGGAATTTCTTGTTGTTCACTAAATTGGGAAATTGAGGTTATTTACCTAAAGAGCCAGCTTTAATTTGCAAACAGGAAATTTGAGGCACTACAAAAAAGTTAATGTTATGCATAATGTGCTAAAATATAACATAAAGTTTGGTGAGTTTGGGCTGTTGAAGTTTTGACCTTTCTGCCCATCATAAATTCTAATCATGATACATTTGATGGCTATGCCCCGAAGGAATAATGCTCAGCACTGGTATGCTTTAATTTAGTTCAAAAGCTTTGTTACAGAATTCAATTCAATCAACATCTGTCCTTAACTCTGACTTTCAAATAAATGCAAGCCTGTTTTTTTTTTGTTTTTTCACAAACACTATTTGGCAAGATCCTTTTAGTCATTGCTGAGCTTTCCAGATTTAGTATTTGCGAGCCAAATTGAATATTTGAATATTGTCGATTGATTAATTCATTGGTTGGTTGAATTATTGTTGAAAGTTCAAAGCAATTCACTCATAGTTAACACCACAAAGAGATAAACATCTCATTGGTGTTAAAGATACACATTTTGATTGAATCATGCCAACATCTAGTTGCATCTCCAGCAGTTGAGACTATACTTCTTTTGCCATGAGAATGGATTCTTGTGAGAGGGTTGGGGCAAGAAGTGATACTGCAGTCAAAAACGGACTTTTCGCGCTGAAAACCAATGTTTTGGGTTAGACTATGATCATACACAACAGTTTTTATCCGAAAATCTCATATTGCGTCGAAGTGGGTGTCATCTGAGTTTCTGTGTCGGCTTACCATACGCTTCATTTCCGGGGATTTGTGACGTCCCGAAATACTTAGAATAAAAATAGGTGGAGTCTCGGCTAGTAAAGTGAGAAGAGAGCTCAGTTGCAGAAAGCAGGAAGGGGGCTGAGTCAGTTCACCAAGACACACCCTTTCACTCAATGGGCCTCATTCATGAAACGTGAGCAGAACGAATTTGTACGTAAATCGTTCGTATTTGAAATTCTGCCCGTATATTGGTATTCATCAACATTTTTGTATCTGAGATTTGTTTGTACCTCCGAACAAAATTTACACCTGCTCCGGAGCACACGTACCTCGTTCGTAAATTCAGAATTCCAGTAAATGTAGCTTATGAGTGATAATTACAATATAAATTTATTTTTATTTTCTGTTAAATTCACAAGACTAAATGTAGCTTTTGAAATACACATTGCAAACGTAATATATTATGATTATAAAAAGCAAACACATTAGATTACGCCTATTAATCAATTGTAGGCTATGAAGCTGTTTAAATAGACCCATAACGTAGTCTAATGAACACTCCCAGTAGCCTACTATTTTTTCTAAATTGCTAAAAATAGAAATTCTACATGACCTTACATAGGCAATGCTATACCACACATTTAACCAATGCACAAAATTTGCTTAAAAGTGGCTTACATGTCTGTAGCCAGGGTTGAAATTGTGGTCGACAGCTTAATCCAGCTAATGCCAGCAGGAGGTAAAGCAGGGTTTTTATGAAATTGCCAACCTGTCCAATGTTATTAGTGCCATATACTGCACACCCCAGTGCACGTTTTTGTTGAAAAGTCGGTGAAACGTCGTCTCGCGTTCAGGGGGAAAACCGGATAAACTTTATTTAAAAGTGAAAGTTTTTTAACGGGTTAGAATGCAGCCAGCAGGCTATATCTCAGTAAAACCTGAGCTGTGTGGGACATGCGCATCAATGTGACCACAATTAGAACGCGCTAGAGAGATTCTAAAATAAGGTAGCCCATGTGATTACCCGATTTTAAACCACAACTCACATGCACAGAACCCCAACACAATTACAAAATGAATAACGTTTAATTTATTTCCAGGTTGTGATAAAGCAATGCGCTCATATGGTACATGTTATCTCCTACTAGACCTTTACTTTACCAGTTCATGATACTGGTACTGACAATATTGAACTATTTTTTTTTCTTCATTGAACATCTGCTAATAAAACTTAGATTTTAGTGTCAGAATAATTATTTCCTTTGCTTTTTCTGGGCCATTCTGACAAGGTATGGATCTTTAAATGGAAGTATCAGCCCCCATATAAGGCCATTCTTGGCCGTGGATTTATGCTAATCACAAAATAAAGTGGACGCGCATCGTAAGTGAATATGAAAAAATCGACCTTTTCCACATGGTTTGATGAATCTGGCGTACATTTTTCGTATCAACTCCCTTCGGACATAAATGTACGCATATATTTAAGAACGCTTCATGAGTGAGGCCCATTGACTGTATGAATATGTGGCGTCATCGTCATATAACCACACCTACCCACAGCTCCAAGTTCAAATTGAAGCTGTAAAAAAGGGCTTAGGGCGATTGCAGTATCACTTTAAAGAGAACGGTCATGTATAGGCTTAGTTGTGCATTCAAGGCAACTGTCTGGTTTGTTTATGGGGGGCTGTAATTATGTCTACCAAGACCCTTGCCGTATCCCAGATAGAGTGGCATCTTATCTCCTCGGCAGTGCCCATCTTTGTCCGTGCCACTGTGGAGGTGTCAGGTGATCCATCAGCCCAGAGTTGTCTCGCAAGGCATTGGTGTGGGACCTATCCACACAACAGAGGAAGAAGCACACTGCCACTGTCTGAGTGGTGCCTAATGAGGGCCAGATGAAAGGTAGTTTGTGTGTATGTGTGTGTGTGTGTGTGCGCGCGCGCGTATGTGTGTGTGTTCGAGAGAACAAGAGAGAAGTCTATACAATGAACATAAATGCCCACAAGGTTTTTCTGAGAATGTATCGTTTCCATCATAAAAGCAAAGCAATCCTTTGAACAGCGCGACTTAGTCTTCCTACATTTTCTGCTGTGGCATATGCAGTATAACTCAATAAATAATCTCCTTTCTGGCATTGATAGTACAAACTGAACATTACTGATTGCCTTGGTATATTTATCACTTAGATTTTTTGGAGCATGTACATTCTGAGGCATTACTGAACTGCATAATACAATCATCGCCACAATAAAATATAACCAAATGATATGTTTTGTTCTATAAATTAAAACAGTAGCATTAATTGAGGCATTCCTGTCTCCCTCAACCCACTTTAAATATATTTATGGTGAATGTAGTTCAGCGGAATGACCTTGAGATCCTAAATTTTCTTTTCTATCTCCTGCAGGTTTTAAAGGGCGGTGAGATTGAGGTTGCAACATATAATTACCCAAATCTCTGCTATTTCCTGTGAGCCACCACAGTGCAGTTTATTTTGGAGCTGTCCTGTTAACAGTACATTTTCATTACACTGTAGCAAATTAGCACTTTCTTCTGATATTCTTACTCAGAGCTTTTGTGCAAATGGTCCAAACGTTTATTACACAGGTTTAGTTTGTGGCACTAGTATGACTGACATATTTAACTTGGGTCCAATGGAAGTGGTTTGGTGGAAAATCCTCAATCATCAAATCAATTGTATTACTTTGCATGAGCAGACAGCATGCGTAGCCAGGCCTTGTGGTTATTGCCCTTAACTGATATTACCTGCTCGGTTGTTTTTCACAATTCTATGTATTTAGTAGATTTTAGTTTTAGAATTGAATGAGGGTCACAAAAGCATACCCTGTTTATGATGAAATTGATGCTTAAAATTGAAATAAATAAACACATAGATTCATCCTTATTTTTCAGAAGCAGATTACACAATTTACACCTTTGTGAGACTATGAATTGTAGCGGAAAAATACCTTGTATTAGAAATGAACAAAAATGACATGTTTTAGATTTCAGTTGTTCATGGGGATTTTATGCCAACCTAACCACCTCCCCCCACCCCCCCAAACAACCCCCCGCAGCAGCTGGAGGTGTATTTGTAATCACCCTTATCACATCCAGGGCGCCCAAGTCACATAGGCCCAGGCCCCAGGATACATCTATATCCCCTTGCATTGCTGTACATTCTTTTTATATATATCCAATCCCCATAATGTGTGTGTGTGTTTTTTTTTTGATGGTACACACTGGCGTATGCGTGTGTGTGTGTGTGTGTGTGTGTGTGGTGAAAAAAAAAATGATTTAAATTAAAAAAAGAAAAAAGAAGAGAAGTATAGTATCAAAGTGGCCTTTATTATATAGATCATATAATAATAATAATATAAATAATTTTAAGTTAATTTAGCTAAAAAATTGTGGGAAAGGAAGCATTTAAGATATTGATCCCCCCCACATCCCCCACCCCAGTGACTGTCACTGAAACCATGTGTTTATGCTTCCATTTTTGTGTTCTTAATTTTTTTTTTCTTTTTTTTTTTTTTTTTTTCCCCCCTCCCTCAACACAACAACGGATGCCAAAAGTAGTAAAAGTTGAAGATAAAGACCTCCAAAAAAGAAGACAATTTTCTGCCATATGTACCAAAACACCTTTTGGAAATCTGGAAGCAAATTTCACAAGAAATTGTGGCTGACATTGTCCTTATCATTTTTTTTCAATTTCTTCTTCAAATATACTGGGCTGAACTGAACACGTAATTGAGTTATGTGTCCAATATGTGAGGATATTGGATGAGATAAAATAATACATCTATTCCCTAATAGTCTGTCTTTTTCCAGCCCTGTTTATCATCGTGGCTAGTTTGCTGAAGATGCCTTGTAGATGGAGGGTGAAGCGCGTTGTCGTGTCATGTTTCTAACTAGTAACTGCAGGGTTGAGAGATGATGTCGTTCGCTTCACGTGTGCCCCCGTGACGGATGAAAGGGAGACAGTGTCAGAAAAGGCTGCAGATGAAATTGCGACAGCCGCTTTCATCTGCCCGAGTTTGATGTTTGATTACAGGCGTGTCAAAGTCACTTCTCCTTAATGATATTCAAGCGCAGGTATGGTGCTCCTCCACACAGTGGCTCTCGGAGATGATGAGGCATGGGATTCAATCAGGTCGGATCTTGTGTGTATTCTAATTTACCCATAGAGGAAGTCAGCGAGGCGTCTTTATCCTTATTAAACCCCCTATCTCGCCAGGTGTATGGAAACGGAGCCACCCCGCCGTCTACGTGACAGGCGTGTCCGCCTCATGTCCGCCTCGCTGGCACGTTAACAATTACGTCAACATTTTTAATGGCAAGACACAAGGTCAGCGGTGATTTTGTTGGCCCGGGAACAGACAAGGTCGCGGCAGTTGACCCCGCTGACGGGGTTATCTGCGGTGTTGAAATAGGTCGCGGCGCAACACGCGGCGCGGGGAGCTTACCGTCAGAACGATGAGAAATGGGATCCGCCCAGCGCATCGGAAAGGGCCGGATGCACGCTCCCCTGCACGTTGTCCTTGATGCTCGGCGCCTATGGCGGTCAGTTGCGGTATAAATCCTGGCCGGTGTCTCACGAGCGAACGGCATTCCTCAGCGTAATTAGAGTGTTTAAAAAGGGCAGAGAAGCGATTGATCCTTATTTTTTGACAGGGGATCTCTGGGCAGCTCACTCTTAATAAGAGTGGATGAGGAGGTTGGCAAGGGGCCTTGGGTTTTTTTTTTTGGGCACCGGTGGGGGGACTTTATCATCGGCTTGACTGCAAACCTAGATTGCATTCCCACAGAGAACGGAAGTGAGAGTAGAGGGGGATATGAGGTCATCACACAAAGCAGGAGTCAAACAGGGAGAAAGGACTAAAACCGCGTTCGGTGGAGATTGACTCTGCTAATGTCACTGCTAGTGCTAGGGAATTATCTTAGCCATCATGGCCTTACAGGTGCATTTCACATATCTCTCATTTTCTTTCTCAAAATTAAATCATGTTGACAGGCGTTTCTCAGCCCCTCGAACATGTATATCATAGATTGCAGCTATCCGTTATGGCCACTGCTACATCTTCATTCCTCTCCCGTCCGTGCTGTAGCTGCCTTAATCTCAGTGGAGACTGGCACCATTAGTGCTCAGACTGATTTAACACTTCCTTGATTACTGAGACAAATGAAAAGTTAAACAAAGAAAAAAATATCAGGACCTTTGAAAAATCAGGTCACTTCAGAACGTTTAAAAATAGTCCCGCCAGAAGTCTTCTTTCTTTGAGAGATATCAGGAATTTTCTAAAATAATGAGAATAGCAGTCGCTGACAGGGCCCTAGATAATGGTTGCCCGTCTTCATTTTCCGAGCCGATTCATCCCGAGCAGTCCGTCACTCATCCTTGTGCCTGCCATCGTGATTATTCTTGTTTTTGGGCCTGCTGCTTAATTACAGGGATTTACCTGTGGAGAGAAAATGGCGGATGCTGTTCAGATTAGTTATGTGAGCTTGTTGACACGATGTCAGACACGGTGGGGAGCGGATTAATCCAGAAGTGTTCATTTGTCAGCTCTGAGCTGGGACGACTCTCTGCACTGATGGAGCGGCTGACCTTCCCCATCCTGCAGGTATACTGGAGATTCATTAACTCGAGTACCATATCCATAGGCTCCTCTAACAAAGGAAGGTGAGCAACCTTTTTGCAGACCAGGCAAATTGACTAGTAAATAGAAAAACATATCAGTTAGAGGTATTTTTATTCCTGCAATTATTGATGCCCAATCTTTGCAATCTTGCAAGTTTCTTATCCGTGCGAAGAAAGAACTACTAGGTTGAACTAATTAGGCTACTGATTTAATTGAAAAAAATAACTTCCTATGACAGTTCTGAGATATCTGAATTGTATGCAATAAAAAAAATGAATCCGAAAAACCTACAGGACTGTGTTCTTCCAGGACCTGGGCATAGCACCCACCCCCAATCATGAAATATAGCGAACCATTCATGAAAAAAAGGTCTTGTTTATATGCACTGCAGTCTAATTTTTAGCCCTCCACACCGCCGTCTGGTTCTGATACTCATTAGAATTGCACAGTTTCTTTCTTGTTCCTTGTCCCCTGAAGATACACCTTATTACAGTCTCAGCGTTTCCACTGTGTGTGGAAAAGAAGAAATTCTTTTCACATCTTACACCATGCTCTAAATACACTCTGGCCTCTCATCTGGCCTCTCATACATTTATTTTCCTTTCTCCCTCAGCAGTTACGTTTTTATTAGCGCAAATTTAACCTGAACCAAATTGAACTGCTTGTGTTGTAAATGTATTTCACTTTTACCCGTACAATAAAACATGCCCGGGTTTTTACTAAAGCTAATTGACAAAAAAAAAAAATGATGATGACACTTTTAATACAAACCTCCGTGCACAGTGTAGGGAATACGAATGAAATAATGTCTGTCCATTCAACATACATTCACTTGAAGGCTTTAAGTCATCGTAGTCCGCACATATGGCACCATTTTGTAGTTGTAGCGGTAGAACCATAATCATTGATCTGTCGCATAAAATTACTTTCATTGGAAAGATATAACCGTATGTTTGGAACTTACATACAAGTTTAATATAATTGAATCAAATGTGTAATAGATAATTGGAATGTTCTTGGATAAAATAATTTGGCTAGGATACTCATGTTTATGCAACATCACCCTTGCTGTGGGTAAGGTAATTTATCAAACAAACACGCAAGAATAAAGAGCATACACATTTGCCAATACTTACTTAAAAAGAAATAACACTGCCCAAGGTGAATCATTTTGCTGGCTATTTTAATTAGAAGATAATTTGGGCGAAAGACTTTCCGAAGTGTGTTTGGCTATTTCTCGTGGCGCTGGTGTCTATGCATATTACCCTGCTTCCCATCTGCGGGTGCTCTGGCAGGGCTCAGCGTGACTGGGAGTTAAAGGGGTAATAAGCACCTTTGTACTACCATAGCCAAAGCAAAGGATGGTCATGGGGTCAAATACAATAAAACGGACTTCGGAGTCACTCTGCACAGCGCTCTCACTGTAGTACACTCTCGCCCTTATACCACTTTGGCCAACGTTTATGTTTTTTCCAGGGAATTTCTCATGTCTGGGCACTGAAAGGCACTGGAAGGCAGTGAAAGGCACTGAGAGGCAATGCTGGACAGCAGATGTGTGTCAGATCCACAGTGATAACATGATTAATACCGGTTAGGTTGCGAGGTTGTGCGGAGCTGTAGTGTTAGGGCGGTGGGGGGGTACAGGTGCTACATTATCAAGGTAAATCAGAATCTGGTTATAAGTGTTTCATTCTACTTAAGTCCTTCTACTTTAAAATGTGACAGGAAATAAAAAATCCCCAGCCGGAAAGGTGGACTAGCCATCGCATGTCCCCAATTCCCTCTCCTCATTCCGTACCAGCCTGTTTCCCATTAAACTCTGATTAGAACACTGCCAGATAAAAAACTGAAGGTTACAATGTCATTTTTCCAGCGCTATTACGCCAACACTAACCAGCAAGACAGCATTTCCTCCCCAGGAATGACCCAACTTATACAGTTCGCCGTCCCCTGAATGTCCTTGATTTATTTATTTATTTTTAATTCTCCAGTTATTCTGTCCTATGGCCTTTCTGTACAGTCATGGGGACTCTGTTAATGCTTTTATTAAGGGATTCTATATGTGCTCTAACCTCCAGGGAGAACTGATTCTCAGTGGATTGAGGGCTGTTTGTGAAAGCTGGTTTTTAAGACGGGAGAGGCTAAACGTTGACCATGGCAGTATTGAATGTTCATCCTTATCTTGTTGTTGTCTGTAGACTAAAACTACCCATTTTATAATTTAAATATATACATAAATGGTGATATGTATGCAAAAATAAATACTGTATATGTGTAATAAACAGAGTGTGCTCAGAGTAAATGCATTTTTTCAATACAGAAAATATTATAAACATTCAGGTCGATCTCCTTGAAAAAAATACTGAATAAAATTACTGAATAAACCTTTATGAATATAAAATGAGAAATGTATGAAGATCCGTTTTGATAAACAGTATATATTTAAATACAGCATACACTATGACAGTATACACTATCAGGACACCCCTCGGTCTCGGGCTGTTGTTCATCCTTCTGGCTCGGCCCCTTATTTCTAGTGAGGGCAAAACGTAATGCTACAGCATACAGCCCTGAACTCAACCCCATAGAACACCTTTGGGATCAATTGTATAGCCAAAGGTAAAGGAGTCAGGAGAAACAACCCTTAAAGTGATCCATCCATATCTACTGGATATCTGGCAGCAGAAAGATGGTTTGAGGCTCATTTGATACCTCAGACCCTTGATGACTTACAATCATTTAGCCAACCATGGGTTCCATACTGTTCCAGTGTAATTTACAGCTTAATCTAGTCCCATCTCCAATTCCCATAGAGATGCATTCAAATGCAGAGAGGTTATAGTATCGCTTGTAAGAGTACCTGAAAATGAGATATTTTTTTATACCCAGTCATAATAGCATCACCTTTTTACCTGTGGAATGTTCCAAACAGGCGTTTTATTTTTACTTCCCAGTTTTTTTTTGTTGCCCCTGCCACTGTTTTTAATTAAATATACGTAAAAGAAAATGTACAAATCACAGCTTTCTGATTTTATGTGCATTTTACATACTGTCTCAAGCCGGATCATAAGAAACGACAGGCCCAGTCACTGAGGGAAAAGTGTAGGTGCTTGGCGGTGGACAGCAATGTGTTAAATGTGGGTGTAGGTGCAGTCTGGCTCTCCTTAAAATGCTTTCAAAGGTCCTGATTTGCTTGTTGAAGCCTGGTCGATTAGCTTCCTGCTTTGAAAGGATTTTTCTGCTCCCACACAAAGCTGGTCATCATTTTGAGTTGGAGGTATATAGGGTCACTCATTAGCCACTTGTAATGTGTATCATAATTGAATCGGGAGTGTGAATGGCTTTTATGCCCATAATGAGACAATGCTAAATGTGTATCTCAATGGAGTTTTTGATTGCTCATGTCAATCCAATCGTTGTCATTCTCATTCACTTGTTTCAACAGATTATAACCTTCAGACACACACACACACACACACACACACACACACACACACACACACACACACACACACACGCACACACTCACATTTGTGCATGCATACTTCTATATGAGACCCATTATATGAGACCCAATAAGAAAATGTAACTAATCACAATATTGCTCAGGCTCCATGAGATAATGCGAGACTCATAAAAGCCCTGTCAACCTACTTCACTGTCAAACACACATGCACAAGCAATCCTCTGGTAACCTGCTAATCTGGACTTGTTTTAGTGCTTGAGGCAGTGCTGTTTTATTTAATTTCTCCACATTTAGTAGCATGCGCTCACATTTAGGACCCCAAAGACTTAGGCCCATGGGTGTAAAAGAGGCGTGAGTGCCGGTTTGGCCTCAGTGGTTATCGAAAGCGACAGAGGTTCTGAACCTGTGCATACAGACGCTTGGCTCAGTTTCCCCTGTGGACTGGCAGCCTGACAGGCAGCCTACTCCTACACCACCGAGGCTGCTAATAGCCCTTATTTCTCCATTGCTTCCTCTAAGGATACAACCATAGATATAGAACCATAGATATGACATATCATGTAATGTAATAGTAATTTGGAATTCTGAAATGGAACAATTTGGCAGCCATCTTACCTGGGTACAGCTATAATAGGAACCTATGGCAAAGTGTCATGTACTTTCTAACAGGTCTCAGAAGCCAGATAGCTGATGATTGGCTAATAGATATAAAACCATGGTTACTGGCCACCACCATATGGTCTCAAAAATTGTGCCACTAACTATGACATATGTCATATCTATGGTTCTATATCTATGGGTACAAAAACAACAATACCCCACACACTAACCTTACGCAACTTGTCCGTCTAACATTCCCAGAGACACAAATGCATATTGTGCACACACCGTCAACCACTTACTGACGGGAACTCCACAGACGCGTGATAATAAATAAGAGAAGAGCATAAACAAACACAACTGCCTACCTTCCTGAGTGGTCATTAATGCCGTTCAATTTGCAAAAAAAAAGAAGAAGACAAAAAAACAAAAAACAAAGTGCAGGTTTTATTTCAATTAGATTTTTAGCATTGCCTCTGTAAATTATGTCTGGGCTTTCATAAATAATTAATTAACTTTTCTACAGTGCAGGGCATTAAATAAATAAAATTGAAAGAATAGTTTTTTGAATTTATAATTTTTTTAATTTTTATAAATAAGCCTAAGGAAATGCATATATTTAATGCACGTTACAAGATTGGTGCTTAAATGAAACTGTACGATATGCTATGCTATATTGCATAATTAATTAAAAACACATAAACAAACAAACCCATCAACAAACAAAAAAAATAATAATTGAGTGAGAAAAAAATCTATGTATTCAAAATGCATATTTTACCTTTCTTATTGGAACATATCACATATTAAGCACTGTAGAATACTGCATCATAAAACAATAACCATTTTCAAAAATACAAAAAAAATACAATCTTTATTCATAATCACAAGTATGCTTAGCCACACATCACACTAACATCCAATAATAGACTTATAGCACATTGTAACATGCTATACAATAGTCTATATAAGTCATCAGAAGTATTCTGTGATGCTATTGTATACATACATTAACAGATTGCTGTGGCACAGTACACATAATAACTCAATAAAGTATGAATCATGCTATTTACCAAAATGATTACCTTTTTTGAAATCAGAGTATATTGATATTGCAATACAACAAATTCATATGAATTTCATTGTCACAATCTGGACTGGAACAATGTAATTGTACTTTCTTTCCTTGTTTAATAGGCAATTGTCATTCATTGTCCATTGTATGTATGCAAAATAAATAGCTGTAAAAGTATGTTTCATGTCTGTTTTTTTTTCCTTAACCTCTTAACCTTTCTTAATCAGCCAGGCTGATGGTCAGCATCTGTGTCTTCAGAAAAGTTTCTAGTGAACAGTTGTCTGGCTCTCCTGCCTCAAACCATTGCGCTCAGTTTCCCTATGAATAATCTTACAGCGGAGACTGGTCCTGCCAACTTGTATCAGTCACCGATATTCCCTGGGAACGGGACAGCAATCCAGGAAAGTGCAACCTCTACTGGCCTCTCAAAGTGAGGGCATCTCACAGTTGACTGGGCAAGCTGGGTGCATTAAATGCAATCTCCCAGCACTGAAGCTCACTTGTCTAGTCTTTTCTCTCTGCCCATTTGTTAATATGAACACCTCATCTATTGAAATTTAATAACTGTGTGTCTATCGCAGCTCATTCTTCTCATTAGAGGAAGCCTAATTTCAACATGTCGGCTTTCTCACGTGTCTGAAGAACAAGGATTCGATAAATCTATTTTCTGCTGAGGTTATCCTTTGGAATTATACACGTTCACTAGCCAGATAAACGGTCTTCCATTCCATTTCGCTAACAAATGAGCCGCCAATTTGACGGGGGGAAAAAGACCAAGCCAAGTGTCTCTCCTATTGCGTCACTTTCATAATAAACGTTACTTCCTGGGCACCCGCAACATGGTGATTCACCCCAACATCCTTCAGTCATCACCATCACCCTAATGCATAAGTGTGGGGAATGATCTGATCCATATATCCAGCTGCGCACTTTGGCTAACGTTCATCTTTGTTAAATTATATCTTCAGAAAAACCTCCTGAAAGGCAGTACAACTGAACCTTATCTTGAGATTTTTTTTTCTGTTTGGCCTTTCAGCAACGTTCCCACTCTCCTTGAAAATCCTTCACCTACAAAGATAAAATCGAGGACTTGAAATTTTTAAAAATAACTAAATTCTAAAAGTGGTACTTTAGAGAGCTTGACTGTTTATTATTTTAGACTTTGGAGATTACCTTAAAAAACTATGGGAGCATGCCACAATGATAAATAAATGTGTACATATAAAAATGAATAAATTAAATCATCTAAAAATATCTAACTAAATAAATCTGGAAATTAATATGGAAAAATAAATGATGTCCAATTCATTCATAAAGTTATTGTATTTGTTTTTAATGTTATTTTATTCATCATTTAATTTATTTTTGGTGATGGAGAACTGAAATACATGCAAAATAATAACTTGGAAATTGAATATCAGGGCCCTATATGACACTGCCTACATTCCCACAAACAAAAAAAAGACACTTATTTCAAGAATTTATTTAGTCATTTATTCATTCTTTTTTTGTTTATTTATTTGTTTAACAAATGTGACATGTACCTACATGTAATGCAAGTGATTAGTAATAATGAATGTTAGCATTCAACTTGCAAGTACTGTAATAATGCATGTCCACACATTTCCATAAACACATCTTCGTATACGAGTCAGATGCATACATTTAAACAACACCTTTGAAGGTCATAGTGCTGCTACTGTTGATCAATAAAAAAATTTAATAAAATACTTTAGGGATGCGTATGCTAAATATTTCTGCATTGTAAAATGGTCAGTGTTTATAATCAGTGGGCTGATAACATGGTCTGCTTAGGCCATCATACCAGGAAACCTAATCTCTGGTATGCATTTCTTCTCTTAGTTGTTTTAGGTTTCAGTGACTGACCTGCTAAGAAAGAAAGAATAAATCATTAAATAAATCATTAAATAAATAAATAAATAAATAAATGGTCTTGGTGCAGATAAAACAAAATAGCATTTGCATTACATGAGCATTGTATTAAATATTCAGTTATTATAGTTTATGGATGTACTGCACTGGTGCACATTCTTACATGGGAGGAAAGGGGGGATGGGTGTGGGATGAGGGAGGGGGGTGATAGGGGGGTGTGGGTTATTGAAAGCTTGAATGTGATGTATATTTATGAATGCATTATGATGCATGATTACTTACCGGAGGTACATCTAATAACTACATGAACATTTAATACAGGAACCACTAAGGTTCAATTGCCCTTGTCCTTCCGTAATAATGTAAAATCGGCCTACTGCACACAATAGACATATCCATTCCTCTTCATCCAACAGGACAAGTGCGCAGACATTGTTATATTTATTGTACATTCCAGCAGGGAAGGCATTGCACAAGGAAAGACAACACTTATGTAATACAACGCTTATATAAGACAACAGTCCCGCGTGAATTTATTTATATACATCACATTCCTGATGAGGAGGCCTGGATAGAAAACTATAGAGAATACATTTTTTATGGGAAAAAGAGGCTTTAGTTTTTCATGGTGTTGTTTAAACAAGCATTTTTACAACATCTAGAGCACAAACAAACCATACTGGGGGGAGGTGTGCATGAACATAACACAATAAATAAAAACATTTTTTAAAAAGTAGGGTGTGGATTTGGGGCACACTCCAAAATCATTTGGCACCAAGCATGCACAGCATCGCACCAATGCCCAACGTGGCCCTGCATGCCTTTGTGCGACCTCTTTTTCATCATCTCAAAAATAAGAATGGCGCTTGGTGATTGTGGATCGGTCACAAGCTGCCATACTCACTCCAAATGCAGATGATTATGTGCAACTGACTGAGCTCTCCTGCATCATCCAGACTGAGGGAGACACCTTACAGTAGGGGAGACCTGGAGGGCATGCAAAGCATTTGCATTTACAGTCTTAGCCAAGTGCACAGTCAATTTGTCAGTGTTAAATCAACTCTCACAGAGTACATACGGTAACCGATTGGATTCATATGTACTTTGTTAGGGTTGAATTAACACTGGACATTTTACGGCGTGAAACTGCGGGAGACGGTCTGCCGGCCGGCGCGAGGTCTCGTTCAGGCAGGCGGAGGTATGAAGTGAGACCTGAGTGTTCGGACGAAGAAAAGGTGAGGAAGAGCCGAGAAGGAAAGGTGAGGAAAAGCCGAGAAGGAAAGGTGAGGAAGAGCCGAGAAGGAAAGGTGAGGAAGAGCAGAGGAGCGGTCAGCACTGAAGAGGTATTAGAAACCGCAAGTCCTTTCTAATACCCAAGAGACTGCGATATATTAGAAGTGTTTTCAGATGTGTGGCGGACATCACGACTCGCACCACGAGGCGGACGAGGCGAACGGCGCCAATGCATTAATTACATTAGACCCTGATGTCCTCTGTTCTCTGCTAGCAAATAGCAGGTGCGGGTTTTAATGAGCTAATCAAAGACAGTCCAGCTGTTTTCATTCGGGAGAGTCCTTTAAAGACCAGGCGGCATTCAGAATAGGACAGAATAGGCACCAAAGTATCGTTCAAAGACAGCCCAGTTTGAAGCACCGGACTGAGCACAGAAAAACAGGAGTTAACCCGGCTGGGAAATTCCAAATATAAAATGGTGAGTATTGATTTTGTTTGTTCTGTTTTTGTTTTCTTTTCTCATTTGTTTCAACACATTTTTGTTTGTTTGGGGCTCACTTGTACTGCTGCTACTAGAGAAGACTCGGCTCTGTCGCTACATTATAGCGATACCTCCTGACGCCTCACACCGTGAAATATGTGTCATTTTAAAAGCCAAGCCTCACTGGGACCGAAGCATATCTGCACTGCATTTTTTAACAAATGGGGTCCCATTGTAGTGAAGTTGTTGTGATCACCATTGTTCATGACAATAAGAGCTTGTGTTTCTGATAACATAGTCTTATGGATTTTCACAAACAGTGAAGAGATTGGAACTTGCGCAGCTCCTGCAGCTCATCCAGTAAATGCGCTTTGCACGTCATTGTTTAATTAATTGTGGTTGTTTTTGTCTTTTTTACAAGTTTAATTTCTTTATGAGTTATTTCTGGTGTCATTAAAGAGAATGCAACTGTAAAACAAAATCTTTTTTTCTCCTTTATTATGATTTAAAAATTAAACAAAAAACTTCAGAGATGTACGTATTACCCATGTATTGTGCAGCACTTCAGAATACATAACTACATGACTACATGACTGCACCCTCTTCAAAGCCTCTGTTTCCCTTCATGCGTCAGTCAATCTCTGTCTAAGGTTCACCCTGTGCAGAAAGCTGCTCTTTGTCATTGTGGCGAGGTTGACTCCTCTGTGTTCTCTCCCTCCCTGTCTTATTTTAATGATGACAGACTTATGCATTGCTCAAGCACATGTACTGTAATTAAGGGAAATGGACCTGCGGTATGCATGGGCCATTGACCAATCTATTGACTCTGACTGCCACCACAAGCAATTAAACTCGAGCGGCACAGCGTTTATAACCGAGCCCTCTTAAAAGCTCAGGCCCCCAAGAGCTGCATGTCGCAGGCAGGGAGCAGGCCGCCAGATGCCCTGGCACGTTTGCAATTAAAATGTGCAAAAGGGCCAGAGTTAAATAAGCTCCCCCCCTCCTCCTCTGCTCTCCTGCTACCATAAACCCAATTTATTTTGACAGTCGTTGGAAATTAATACACGTCACTGTATTGTCTCTTTAACCTGTTGGGCTACAATTTAGGATTTGGAACCCGGAAGTACGGTTGCAAGTTTGAATCCCTGGGGCTTGAATCCCTTGCCCTTGGGCAAGGAACAATTTCTGCAGTGGGCCTATGAAGGCAGTGCTATAACTTTTATATCTCGTAGATAATACATTTGCAGGTACACATTCTATGTAACTCCCAAAATGCCTGATGTACGCGTAGAACAATCTGACGTTAATTGCGAATAACCCGAAACCTCCCACTGAAATCTAAATGCACATGGAAGATCTTTTTCCCGAGCTAAATCCCTGCCTACACCACTGGTTCCATGGCACATAGATGTTACATTGTTTAAAGGGCATACCTCAAGATAGCTATAAAATAATATATGCTAAGTTAATATATACTATGCTTCCGTAGGGGGTTTGCTGATATAACACATACCACCACAGAATAAATTCCAGAAGATTCGTGCATATTTCTCCACTCCTAACTCACGGATGATAATGATACAGAGGTAGAGATGAGACCAGACACCAAACAAAAAATTATAATTACAGTACCGCATTGATCGTTGCGCAGCATGCAGCGCTAAAAGTACGGGCCATGAATTGCACTCACTCGATATCAGTAACGGTGTTCACCGCTGCTTCTCCACCATGCCTTATTTTCTCACTCTGCAGGAAACCCAAGACGTGATGACTTCTCACAAGCGAACCACGTGTAGCGTCTGATTCATAACGATTCATTTGCTAATATTCCGCATGATATTTAAACTAGTTACCCGGTTACATTATACATCTTCGTACCTTTTCACACGGTCTTTGCTTGCCCGACCCTGCAGCAACTGCCTTCTTATGCCACCTCTCTACATTTCTTATCCCTGTTATTTTCTTTATATAACTTAATATGCTTCTCCACAGTGCTTTACTTTGGGGGTAATTAGGTCTGTATACAGCTGTAGTTAATTGTTAATTGTAATGTTGCGAGCGCTTTCTTTAGACCCCGCGGCTCTCTCAGAAGGCCCGCTGATGAGGAAAATTAAAATGCAAATGGGGTCCAATGCCTCTCCTTGTCTGGTGAACCTATGTAGACGTTTGCCGCGGTGCCCGACGTCAACATTAACACTGACTGACTTGTACAAAAATACCGCTCCATTTCCACCCGTGTCTCGGAGGGGCTTCCTTGAGGCAATGGCTAGAAACAAAAACAGGTAGTTTGGAGATCACACATGAGAGGCGATCCGTAGCAGTCCGTAACACTGCGCGTAGTTCAGGCCTGAGAACCGCAGACGAGAGATTAAAATATATGTCGATGGCTTCATGTCAATTGTGGCCGCGCCGCGGGGTGTTTTGGGGGTGGGCAGGCATCCATGGCACATTTGCACCACCCCCTTTTTTTTTGTTGTATCGTCACAATGGAGATGGTCGCACACATGCCTCTCTCTCTCTCTGTGAGAATGTCAAGTCGTTCCAAGGCCAAATCAAATTGTGAACGCTTCGGATAATGTCCCTGCTCCCGTGATGTCTCCCTCGCCCCGCCCGTGTGCGAAAGCACGGCCAGGATAGCGAGGCGACCGTCTGCCCCGCGGGCCTGTCTCGTCCCAAATCCGCAGATGACACGGCGATGCTGATAATCCCGGTCCCTGCCTGCGGTTCTTATTGATTTTTTTCTTTTTTTCGCCTCTCGACAGAGTCACAGGGACACCGCCGCACCGTTCCTCTCCGGGAGGCACAAGCACCAGACATCACACCTCCTGATTACTGTCCTCTCCTGATCGCAGACAGCCAGCCTCTGCTGGAGGACCCGTTTGAGCAGTGGATTACAAGATATCAAGAGATGGAATGGCAGGGGCTTCACCGCAGATCTCCGTGCGCAGATATGTGATTACACACATATGCCTGCAAAGGACAAGTAAATAATATAAAACTAGGGCACGGAATGTCAAGGGGTTTCTTGGCCCAAAATATTTAACTGTCTGAAACCCCTCACTGTATATGGACAAATGACCGAAAAAGGACAAAGTAAGTGAACTCTAGTTCACATGTTCACATTTTACGGACAAATAATATACTAACTGATATTAGCTACATCAAAATGAAAACAAACACAATAAATATTATGCTACTACAAATTACCATGGCAAATATGTTATTAGTATTTTCAACTCAGATGTAAAGGTAACGTTATTATTTGGAGAGCCAATGCCAATTATTATGTGGCAGAGGGTCCTTTGTAATTTGTTATTTGCACTGTCCCGTATGCTTTGACCCTACCCAATCCAGGAAAGGTATAACTCTAATAATGAACTGACCCCATATCTCCCACGATGGGAGAATGATTACAGAGGAGGCTTTTATCAAAGCTGATAATTGATTACTTTGATTTATCAGTAAAAGAGGTTAAACGCACAGCTAAAATTATCCTCTTACAAGATTTATTTTTATTCCGCTCTCTCCCTCTCATTACCCAGCTGAAGTAATGGTGATTAAACCAAAGTTATACCCATGGGCTCTCTCTCTCTCTCTCTCTCTCTCTCTCTCTCTCTCTCTCTCTCTCTCTCTCTCTCTCTCTCTCTCTCTCTCTCTCTCTCTCTCTCTCTCTCTCTCTCCTTCTCTCTCTCCCTCTCTCTCTTTTTCTTTTTTTCTTTCTCTCTCTGTCTCCCTCTCCCTCTCTCTCTCTCTTTTTCTCTATCTGTCTCCCACCCCCGGCCTATGTCGCCTATGCCCACAACCGATTAGACACTGAATTTGATTGAGTACTTATACCATGGGATGGAAACAAAGCTGTCCTTGGCATACTGCATTGACCTCCAAGTAAGAAATAAATGTGGTTGACACACATTAGGTGATGGTGAAGATCCTAGTTCATTAATTTGAGAGTATGCATGTTGACAGTGTACATTTTTTCCTTGCTATTTTTGAACACTGGTGCTGCGAATTTCAGTTTTCCCAGTCTGTATATTCATCATCTTCCTGCCACTTAGTGAGGTGGGATTGCAAATAAAGAGGGGTTGTAATCATGGTCTATTTAGACTGCCAAGCATGTTCACAATGACGGCTGTCTAATCAGTGGCTGTCTTGCCAATGCTATCCATCTATATTCCAGAATAGCAGCCCACCTTTTGAATCAATTACCTTAGTTTGAAAGAAACATCCCCTGTCAGTCTGTGTGAGTATGTGCTGTTGTCCTGCCTTGTCCTACATCTGCCCATTTCATTTGAATGAAGTAATCACTGGCGTTTCACATTTTCCTTGAACTTTGATTGTATTGGTTGTAAAATATTGATATAGACTAGACCTGCCAGACCACACACATGTGCATTACGAATCTCAGTTAAGTTTAAGACATATAAATGGCAAGCGTTAGGAGAGTACAGGAGCGCACACACACACGCACACACACACGCGCACACACACACA
Organism: Ilyophis sp. 1 JC-2022; assembly: GCA_022702515.1. Taxonomy (NCBI): domain Eukaryota; kingdom Metazoa; phylum Chordata; class Actinopteri; order Anguilliformes; family Synaphobranchidae; genus Ilyophis; species Ilyophis sp. 1 JC-2022. Next base: position 55,035,839 of record CM040395.1, on the reverse strand, counting down.
CACACACACACGCACGCACGCACGCACGCACGCACGCACGCACGCACACACACACACACACTCCAGATTCACATTGCCCTGTTGATGCCACCTTTTAACACACTTACGATTCTGTTATTTTAAAGTGGATAGTCATAGTGTCATAGTGCATAATGCCTTATCACTAACTTTGATGTAATTATCCAGACGTTGAAAATTGTGTGTTTAAGTGGAATCACTTTGCCTATGTAATTATCCTTTTTAAAATAAATGTTTACACGGTTTAAATGTATGCCTTTAATATAGCCTCAATAATTTAACTGAAACTGGATTTGGCTGGTTGAAACTGGATTTGGCTGGTTGAGACTGGATTTGGCTGGTTGAGACTGGATTTAACTGGCTGAAACTGGATTTGGCTGGTTGAAACTGGATTTGGCTGGTTGAAACTGGATTTGGCTGGTTGAAACTGGATTTGGCTGGTTGAAACTGGATTTGGCTGGTTGAGACTGGATTTAGCTGGCTGAGACTGGATTTAACTGAAACTGGCTGAAACTGGATTTGGCTGGTTGAAACTGGATTTGGCTGGTTGAAACTGGATTTGGCTGGTTGAAACTGGATTTGGCTGGTTGAAACTGGATTTGGCTGGTTGAGACTGGATTTGGCTGGCTGAGACTGGATTTGGCTGGCTGAGACTGGATTTAGCTGGCTGAGACTTGATTTGGCTGGCTGAGACTGGATTTAACTGAAACTGGCTGAAACTGGATTTGGCTGGTTGAAACTGGATTTGGCTGGTTGAAACTGGATTTGGCTGGTTGAGACTGGATTTAGCTGGCTGAGACTGGATTTAGCTGGCTGAGACTGGATTTAGCTGGCTGAGACTGGATTTAGCTGGCTGAGACTGGATTTAGCTGGCTGAGACTGGATTTAGCTGGCTGAGACTGGATTTAACTGAAACAGGCTGAAACTGGAATTGGCTGGTTGAAACTGGATTTGGCTGGTTGAAACTGGATTTGGCTGGTTGAAACTGGATTTGGCTGGTTGAAACTGGATTTGGCTGGTTGAGACTGGATTTAGCTGGCTGAGACTGGATTTAACTGAAACTGGCTGAAACTGGATTTGGCTGGTTGAAACTGGATTTGGCTGGTTGAGACTGGATTTGGCTGGTTGAAACTGGATTTGGCTGGTTGAGACTGGATTTGGCTGGTTGAGACTGGATTTAGCTGGCTGAGACTGGATTTAACTGAAACTGGCTGAAACTGGATTTGGCTGGTTGAAACTGGATTTGGCTGGTTGAAACTGGATTTGGCTGGTTGAGACTGGATTTAGCTGGCTGAGACTGGATCTAGCTGACTGAGACTGGATTTAAAGGTGTGTGTCTGAAATTTTGGTTGTCCTTGGTGTTCATTATTAGATTATACGGAATCTACTGTCAATGCTTACAGCACAAGTGGGTTGTGTGTTAATGAGAATTTTGTTCAAGATAATGATACTCAATGTGATATCTTGAATAGGCTTATTATATAAATCTGATTACTGTGCCATTTTGCAGGATATTACAGGAACGGACTCATTAAAAAGACAGGAAATTATTATTTATTTGCAATTACAAGTTGACAATATCAAGTTTTTAAAGCTGTGATATTTTTAAATGCTGTGTATTTAAATGGTGTATAAAAACACAGTTTATTTTGATGCAACTAATCGGGCTACAAGAAGGAATCACATGGACATAAACATGACATGGACTTACTTTAGCTACCTATTTGTGGTTGCATGTCTCCAAAAAACATACACATTCCCATTTCAGAATGAATCCACTTGAGGACTTGAGGAATGATAAAATTAGCTCAATGTGAGTAAAGATTCTTATGTTGAAATGACTAACCTGAAGCAAAGAACTCCATGAGACAGTGGCTCATTGAGATAATCTCAGATAACACTGTTTAATGAACATGGTGGCGCCTATTTACATCTCAGCATTGCCATCTTCATCCCTCTCATATCTGCTCTCATGGGTTCATAGTGTTTATCCTCCTATTTCTGTGCCATTTTCATTGAACAGCACTGATCTTGTGAGTGTGTTAGCTGATGACAGTTGGGAGCAGAAATAGCTTAATATGGGAAAAATAGCTTCAGAAATGGGGAATCGGAAATAATAATAATAACAATAATAAAAGTAATAAAAGTAAGTGGTGTCACACTTTGTTTTATCTGTGCTTTTATCTTTATCAAATTTGTTTCATTTGTGCTTTCGATAAGATGTGCTCTTACATTTGCATTTACGTTACAGTCATTTAGCAGACGCTTTTATCCAAAGTGACATACAGTAAGTGCATACAGAAACGTCATCTAGGTAACTACAGAACAGATAAGACAAAGCACATCCTTCCAATAACGTGGGCACCCCGTTAACGTAACGTAGCGATTAACATTGAATGTAGTTCATAGTAAGCTGTGGGTAAATCAGCTCTACTACAATTCTATTCTAAATACTATTATAAGCTTCAACAAACAGTTAAACAAAAAACAAGTAGGCAGGCAGGGTTGGAGTAGAACATAGGGGAATGGAGAGTTAATTCCACCACTGAGGAGCTAGGGTGGAAAACCTTAGTTCTGGATTACATAGTTCTGGATTAAGTCCTAGGTAGGCGGTGCCTGTCCTATTGGCTGCAGTGTAGGCCAGGGTCAGAACTTTGAACCTGATCCTGGCTGCAACTGGCAGCCAGTGGAGTGACCTCAGCAGGGGGGTGACATGCGGAAATTTCGGGAGGTTGAACACAAGCCGGGCAGCTGCATTCTGGATCAGTTGAAAAGGAAGAATGGCGCAGGCTGGTAGGCTTGCGAGCAGGGAGTTGCAGTAGTTACAGTAGTCCAGGCGTGAGGTGACCATAGTCTGGACAAGAAGCTGGGTGCTCTTCATCTCTAAAAAAGTTTACCCACACAGAAAAAATGGTGATGTACCATAGGGTGTTAACTGTACACAAGCAATGTTAGATTTTCATTGATATTTTTGCTGCACACATTTTTGTAACTACATTTCTGCTGAGAGCATGCTCACTCTTTACACATGGCTGTCCATATATGAGAGCACTTGTCTTCCCCATGTCAGCATGCCTATTTTACTGTATAAAAAAGAGAAGCAGATCATTTTCTGATTGGAGCCAGAATAATTCTGAAAACGAGTCAAAGTCTCAAGTTATGGTCAAGGTTTTATTCTCAATCAGCCGGTATATCAACTTTTTCTTTTTGAGTGAGAGCTGGATGCACTGGCATAACAGTGGATGAATCAGAATGAATAGCTCTGCCAATGTCAATGGCTTTTCTTTTTATTAATTTATAAATTTATTTATTTATTTTTCACCAAATCTATAAAATAACAACACATAAAAGTGCAAACTGGAGCAACTTCTTTTTTTTAAAAGCAGTAGCATATGAAATATTGAGATAACTAGATTTTTTTTCATTATTATTTATTCTTTTCATAAATTCTCGACGATAGCTGATGTCCTCAGACTCACTAACTGCTCATTTTGTCATTGGAATGCAGTTCAAGCGTACTCTCTCAGCGTGTGTCAAAGGGGGTGGTTTGTTTGGACAGAAATGCTTACTCACCCCGAAACCTTACAAATTGTGCCCCGCCCTCCTCCCCTGCACTCCATCTCCATTCCAGCTCAAATAGGCAAATACTTCTCTGAATGTCAAGGCACCGGGAGACATCAGGTTTTCAATTTACCTCTGGTTGCACTTTTTTTTTCTGCTATTGCTTTTATTGCAAAATTCCCATTCATCATAATAAACTGAGCTGAATGTCCATTCATCAAAACCAGAAGTAACTCAGCACAGAGCCACGTGCGCTCAGCGACGGGTAGGCGGCCTACAACATTAATAAGGGCTGTGTCATAATAAGACAAATTAGAACACAAAAAAAGAAATATTGTGCCACCCCCACCCCACTTGCCCTCATGGCTCATACCGAGAATGGTGTGCGGTGCGCGACACGTGGCTAGTTGTGTGGTCAGTTCTTATCACTATTCATCGCGCTACACTTTTGGAAGGCCGAAATACGACTGGCCCGTCTGAAAATGGAATTGCTTCTTCAGTCTGGATCTGCAGGTTTTACAAAAATATATATATTTTACTATTTTTTACTAGTTTTCTGTTTTCGGGGTTCTGTTTGTCTCACTTTCATTCGGCGCATATCTTAACTGTGACTTAACTGTGGACCCCGAGAATTACTTCATTTGATCAACTCAATTTGAACATCCACATTGCTGCTTTTCAGTTGTGAGGCTGATCTACATTTCAATTTAATTTGTATGCAATGCTAGCCAAAGAATAGTTTGCCCTTTGCGTACAATATGTCATAAATGTTGATAAATTGAGGGATGCATGGTTATTTCATGTATAATCACCTTGGAGAGCAGTAATGTTATTCAGCACTGGTAGTCAGAGTCTATCAACATGAATCTACTCAATCCAATTCCTGCTCGGTAAGGAAACAACAGCTGACAAGATGTCTCAATCTCAGCTGCTCGATTCTGGCAGATCGAATATCACAATGGTCAGGATGACGGCTGGAAGGCATCCCAGAGACACTACTCAGGGTGCGAACAAGAAACAAGACAGTCTGACATCTAACGTGTGATTAGCCATTTCACAATAGTCTTTGAATTGATTTCATTGAGAAGCTGAAGATGCTGTGGATCGCCAAACATTGAAGGACCGTTTTAGAAGGACCCTTTTGTATTCCCATGGGGCAATGCTTCCTTACACTACGCTGTTGCCCTGGGTGAGAACATTTCAGAGAATTGGCTTCACCACAATCTCGACTATGGTTTGTCTGAGCCGGCGATAATAGCTGGTTAGCTGAGCTGGTGGATTCCCCTCAGGAAGGAATGTGTGTAGCCTTGGGATATTTGTGTGGTACAAAGCGTACCCTCCCGGTGGTTATGTTGAGAAGTGTAACAGGCAGCTGTGGCTGTCCACAGCCTTTGTAGGGCTCTGAAACATACCTGTGAACATTGGGCTTTGAAAATAAGAGAGATGAGTATATGCAGACTCTGAACCCTCTAGGGGAGTCTGGGAGCATCCCCGCCCGGGAGACAATTTTGTCAATTTGAAAGTTAAATGCATCAATCCGGTGTACTTTGAGAGCAAAATTAGAGGCTAGATCTATGAAGAACTTTAGGGGGATAAGTTGTATACATATGAACAGCGACGACGCAGTCAATTTGACAAATGCTTTACCTTTACCAGCATATCTTCAACATCTTTGTTATCATTATGAAATATGATTGTGGAGAGGGAGGATGCACATCAGATAACTTAACGAGTTACTAATGGTAAAATAATATTAAAAAGAAAAAAAAAGAAAGTAAAACACATATTTTGGGTTCATTCTGAAACTGGCGGGCCGCCACAGTTTAGTATTTAATTAGAAACATTGGACATTTTTCGGCACCCCAACCCCACCATCCCCACCACTATCTCTGCGTTGTGACAGGGGTGCCCACACTCGGTTCTGGAGTTCTTTACAATTCTAGACAATTCGTCAATATTATCAAAACAAGGAGCGGGAGTGCCCTTCAGCCCACTTCCCCGTCCCACTACAGACACACAGACGCATTAAAAAAGCAAAAAGCAAAAGCCAGACACAACAAAATACATTCAAATTAACAAACAGGATGGGGTTAAAATGCATTTTGCGCTGACTAGAGCACATTAAAGACGACCACAAGGATTTAGCCACTTGTACTTGATAAAAAAAACAAACAACCATATGTCCTTTTTATGTTGCCCTGTCAGGTAATTTTCTCAATGCCCCATCCTCCAAATATGATCAAAGTACCCCACTTTCAGCCACTGGAGCAGGATGATCCAACATGGTGGGCAGTAAGAAAAGACTGCGCTGGTTCGAAGTGCAGAGCAAACTCTCCCAGAAGTACTTTTAATTATCTGCTTGTTAGAGGTGCAGTCTGTCCAATTCTCATTCCCAGCCTATTCCCGTGTTTAGAGTTAAGCAGAAAGGGAATGGTTGGGGGTTGGGGGTGGGGGGGGGGGGGTGGGGGGTGGTGAGGAAAAAGCTAAAAGCAAAAAGTCAGCTGAGGAGATTGAAGTGGTGCAGTTAATTGAAACTCTGGTGAGGCCACAGGGCCTATTTCCCCAGAACCTCTTTCTGAGCCCGGAGGAAGACTTCAGAGTGTGATGGATCTGTCATCAGGGAAGGTGCTCAAACCTCAGCGCCTGGCTTGTTTAATTAATGCTGCAAATCATTGCATTTCCCCTACTGTGTGAGTATAGTACACAGTTATTTTTTTTCTGCATCTTTTTACAGCTAAAAGCAACAGTGAAACCCTATAAAAAAAAACAAGGCAAGGCAAATATAATTATGTATCTAGACAGTGTCATGCCAACTACAGACACACACACACATGCACGCGCACACAGACGCACGCACAAACACACACAAGCACGCACGCACGCACGCGCACACACACACACACATAAATAAATGCAATCATGTATCTAGCCACTGTCATGTCAACTAGCGACTAGTGAGCTGTGACAGACAACCATAGAAATGTATTACTGACAAAAACAAAGAAATAAAAACATGCTAGCTTATCACATTAGATTGCTGCACAATAAGATCAATATACATTTAGTATGACTTTTGTACTGTGCACAGATGCATTCTGGGTGAGAGGTCAACTTAGAGTTTATGAGTAAGAGATAAGGCTGGATCTTCAGCGAGGGCACTGAAAGGATTGCATTGATCGCCCATAAAGGTTTGCAACCAGCCAAAGCAGCTAGCTAGAAGGCCAGGTCATTCAATGGAGTTCTGTATGGACAGTAGACATTGAAGTAGCAACTAATGATATAAGGTTAGTCTTAAAGTTTGTTCTTAGTATGAAGTTGGTCATAGCAGCATCAGTTAAGGTCCCAAACTTGAATACATTTCAGCACTGGCCACATGCCAAGAAATGGATAACAACTTCATCCGTTTGCTTAGACTATCGGATATGTATCTGTGCCTTATAATCTGGTTTCTGATTTAATTTCTATGGTGCATTTCACTGAAGAACAAGGCTGACTTCAACGTAAATTAACCAAACAAAACTGGTTCGCGATAAAATGGGACCGTTGTTGCACGATTAACACAACCGATAAAATAATAAAAATTATCTCTGCATCTAATATCTACTATCACCACAAAATGGGAATCTTTAAAACAATGTTTACCTTTATTGCTGCATCCCTGGACTTTCCCATAGTTTTTTTCTGTGATTTCTTTTCCAAAAGTTTTTTTTCTCACCTTGACAAAAGGGTGGACACTTTTACAATATCAGTAATTCACAGGGAGCAAATGCTCTATAATCTCACGCAGACATGTTTGTGTTTTGGTGAGAGCTGTTTTTCAGCCCCGTGGCTACAGTGGGAAACACTTTAAAGAAAGACTCTCCTGCTCAAAAATGGGAATAGGACCGAAAATAAATTGCTAATATAACCATAAACTGCTGGCGGGAAAACACATGGGTGCTACTAACATTATAAAATGGTCAAAAAAAATAAAATAAAGTCTTTATTTCATTATTTATTTTCTTGATTTCATGCTAACCAGCTCATTGTGTAGCCAGAGTCATATTGCCGGTAAACCCGTTTAAAGTGCTCTCTGCCTAATGATGGATGCTCCAGTTAGAGGAACCATTACACGCACTCATCTGCTTGGGTGATCCTGAATTTAATGGCTACACTTCAGCTGCTTAAAGCCACAGGGAGGTTTTTTGCGTCTGACCAAAAAAGAAATGCCCTTTCTGTAATCTACCCCTTCTGTCTTTCTACCCCATCTTTCTGATTTGCTCTAAAGTTTACACAAGTCATTTCAGTAAAGTCTTGAAAAAAAACACATAAATATATGAAAATATATGAAAATATATTATGCTATTTTGTTCTTATACAGAGAGTATATCGCTCAGAGAATATACAGTATATCACCCATTTGTCAGCCAATTTTGCATGACATTATCTGGCTCAGTCAATTGGACGAAGGATCCCAGGTGAATAGTATTCTACAATGGTTGGGAGGGGGCACAGGAAGCCAGGACAAAACAAAAAATATACACACATATAGGGGTCGATTTACTAAAGGGTTGCGTGTACAAAAACACGTATAAAACGGTTACTTCCCGCAAAAAAATTGTCCGAGGTGATCAACTAATGAGGTGCAAAGAGGATTGCATGTGGTAAAATTGAAAGATACGTTGATTTCACATTTTTGCGGGTTAGCCTGGGTTAGCCCGGGTTAGAATGACTATGCAAAATTGGGCGTCCATACATTATTTTTCGAAATAGTGAGAGGTGATCATGCGAATAGATTACTTTAGCACACGCAACGTGTATTTCTGGATGCATTTTAGTACAAATGGAAAGCAGGTATTAAAAGACACGGAATTGATAAGTTGACGACTGTCATTGTAGCAAGACATGTACGGGTATGTTTAGAATATCCATAACTGAACATTCTGCATGACAATGGGCCTAATTATGTTTTTTATAGGGGCAATTGATGATTTGTGCTGCATCTGTAGACATTTAATGTATATTTCTAAATCATTATGCAATGTAATTAGACATAATTTGATGAAATCCAAAATCCAAGTTATGCCAAGATCTTTTATGCAATCAGTTGGGTCCAAAGGTCTGAGGACACAACCAAGATCTGTTTGCTTTCATCATTCATAAAAAAACTAAAAATTGTATATATCTGAAGCAAGATTACATATTTTTTACTCACAAATATCAAATAATTTTGCTAATATTAACTGAAAGTCAAAACATCTCAATATTTGGTATGTCCACCATTCTGGTGATTGTAGATGGAATGCCATACAAGCTAACACTTTTTGCTCTTCCGTAGACTTCAAATGGTTCTGGAAAAGCAATAAAGCGTGTTTTGGGTGATGAAGGACTGTCCCAACATAAAATTTCTGCTTAATTGAGCTTTTTAGAAACCAAGTCACTTTCATCACTGCATGAAAAGCTGCATTTCTGGGGTGGACACTACAGTGTACACATCCAAAAACAAACTATACTCCTCAAAAAAAGTTTGGAAACGTTATTTCGGTATTTTTTTTATTCCCTTTTAATATATACAAATTGGTATATTTTATTTATATGGCTGAAAAGCTGATTAGTCACCTTTACAACAAGGTACAACAGGTAAGGATCATGCATTCGGGAATGAGCACAGCTAAAACCGTGTGGGTGGTGGGGCCCAAAAAAAGAAAAAAATCAAAAACAATATTCTCCTGTTGGTATTCACTCTCACTTTGTTTTTAGAGTCAAAAGTGGTGGCAGTTGTCACAGGGTGACATGTGGTGCATGATGGGGCACCGAATGCTGATGCCCCCCCCACAGCAGTGTGTGAGGATGTGTGACTGTGAGGTGAGGAAGGGAGGAGGAGTGGTGTTGGCTGTTGTGGCTGCGCCACACCACAGTGCACACTGACAGTGTAGTGTGAAGGTGTAAAATGAATAAAATGGAAAATATGTGTGTAAAAATTTGTTTTTTCCTGGGAGAGTTTGAATATCCACATCCAAACACCAACAAGAGTCGATAACGAGTAAAACTACCAACAGAAGATATTGCAGGGATTTTTTTTTTTTTTTTTTTGGGCCGCTACCAACACTTAGCTTAGCTGCCACGACCACGAATGCACGATCCTTACAAGTTGTACCTCGTTAATAAAGGTGACTAATTTTTGTTTCACCTCAAAAAAAATAAATACCAATTTGGTATATTAAATGGGAAATTGAGACCGATCGAATTAAATCCGAACTTTTTTTTTTTTGTATATATGGCCATTTGCGGATACGTGTATGCCATCGGAAATGGACATAATCTCGTACTCTGAGGTGTTCTTGTCCAGAAATTTGTAATAAATTACCAGACATAGCTGGCTACTTCTACTAATTTGGAATATCCAAGTCAAGAAATCCCCAATCACAGACATAGCCCGGGAGTGTGCAGACGTTTCTGGAAATATACGTGTTGACACGGGAAACTACCGCTAACGACCAACACACAGCAAATTTCACTGAAATTTAACAGGTCACATATTTTCTAGAAACTCTCTCTTTTCATGCAGTGCATCCAAAGCTAGGCCAGGCAGAACTAAAGCAATCACACCATCTGAAACCCAACATACTAAGTTAACTTGTTTATGAGACCGAACAGCATCTGCATCCAGGATTCAAAGCCAGTTGAACAAGAATAACCTACCCCAGTTAGTAAAATTACAGTCAAAATACAACTAGGAAAATGAAAGAGTAACAATCTCCAAGCCACTATTGGTGGTGGCAACATTCAGTTTTGGGGCTGTTGTTTCACCTTTTCTGGAGTCAGTGACTTTCAGCTACACACTGACCAAAAAGAAGTACCATTCTATTCTACTGGGGCATGTCATCCCTTCTGGCTAAAAGCTGTGTGGAAGATGATTCATTTTACAGCAGGACAGTGATCTGAAAAATGCATCAAAGCTTTACCAGGACTATTGAAGTCCAAAGAAGAGCAAGGTGTGTTGACTTGTATGGCTTTCCCTCCACAGTCAAAAGACTTTAACCACATCGAACATCTATGGGAACATTTGAAAAGGGAAAAAGATAAACGCACTGTAACATCACAGGAATACCTCTGGGATGCTCTTAAAAAGTGCTGGAATAATGCGGGTTCTTAAATCCTGCATAAACTTGTAGACTCAATGGCATACAGAATACAAACTGGAAATGGTGGACATACCAAATATCGAGACATTTTGAAGTTCTGTTAATATTAGCAAATGTATTTCACTTGTGCTTGCAAAAAATAGATATAATCTTGCTTCAGATACTGTACATAAACTGAGTATAAAAATGTGTTTTTGATGAATGATGAAAACAAAAATATCTTTGTAGTGTCCACAAACCTCCGGCCCCACTGTCAGTATGCATATATCCAGACAAATATATGTCACAGTTATTATTCCTAATAATTATTTTAAAGTAATTCCAACAGAAATACAACTTCTATTTGCAATTATGCTAGTATTTTAAGTTAATCTCAATCTTAAATAACTATATTATGGCCTCCCGTGGCTTGCTGTTTACTGTGTATACAAATAACCATAACACATGTAACATCCATGACTGCATTCCACTTCACTAACATGCCGACTTACAAGAGAGCTTTTCATTGCAGAAAGTAAAACATACATTTCTCAAGTGTTATTCTGATTTATAGGCATCCCAGAATACTGTCTAATTAGCTACCTTCATTTGGCCAAATGCAAAGGCAGCATCAGATTATCAGACTTGAAATAAAAATGTTAATTTATATTAACAGTAAAATGGCCAGAGCACATCTTTTGCAATTTGTGGCTATTAAACATAGCTACATGAACTACAGTCCACTGAAAATATAATCCGTAATTACTTGGGTATTATGCCAATTCCAGCATCGCATGCACTGCTACAAACATTTTAGTGTGCGTCATATGAAATATCAAATAACTGTGCCATCATTAAAACTTTGTTAACATTTCATAAATGTGTGACAAGCCATCCTTAAAAAATTCTAAAACAAAACAAAAAAAATAGCAAATATATCTCATCTCACCTTTTTAGCCAGGTAGTGCCAATTTGATTGTGGACTTGGGGGGCGGGGGGTGTGAATTCCACAAAAACTATTAGAAACATGTCATGTGATAACTATCTGACTCCATCAAAGCTATTACATAAAAGTATTTTTCATGACAGTGTGTGGGATATAAAGCTATAATCAATAGCTTGCTAACTACAGAATAATAGGCGCTAAAATGTGAGTGAACCATACGCATTTGTGGTTACATAGTTACAAACAAATGAGTAATATTTGAAGTCAAAGATACCATTGTCTGCTATTAGGTCAGGACATAAACAGTTTAAAACCTCTGGAACAAAACTTGCCTGGTAGAGGAGAAGTGCAACTTGCCCTCTCATTCAGTGGGGTGGATGGCTTACCAGTGATGTCTCTCCAACATGAAAGGACCCGCAAGGAAAACCTGGGAGTGCAAAACAGATATTTTCTCATAGTCTCTACAGATTAAAAGTGTCAACTTGCGTGACACAATGAGCTCTGCTCTGTAGAATAAGTAGCTCTACTAAGTTCATGAATAGAGGCAGAAGAACTCTCTATCGTGGATCCAAAAGTAAATGCGCGCTCCTCAGTTTCAGTTTCCTTTACCCCCCCCCCCCCCTCCACTTTTTGAAATGTACTTTAACTACTCTGCATAATGCTCTGACAAACCAAGTCCTCAAACCGCGAGTATTTCTACTGTCATCGTCTCGATGAAATATGCGACCATCTCCAGTGTCTTATTTATGCACACTCTGAACATTTGCCTTGATATAATCCTGCCACTGTAAAGTAAAAGAGAACTAACGACTCCCCTCTGGACAGTATTCGTGTAAATTATCCAGACACTCTTCACAAAAATCTCTTCCAGCTACTACGACTATAATAGTGGGGGAGGACGGTGCAAGCTGATCCGGCGGTAGACCGACTGGACAAACTGCTGCCACCATTTATTTATTCTCTTACGACTCCAGATATGCACTTCATGCTCGTCTACCAATGGCGCCATTAAACAAACGACATTTATTCAGTAGCAGGTGATTTTTCAAATTGAACAAACTGGAGCACAGGGAGCTCGGCCCTTGGTTGCTCTGTGCATACTCTGTTCTGTTAACTCAGAAATGCAAATATCATCTTGTCTCTGCCGGAGACGGAGAAATGACTACGGCGTTCCATTACTGTTGTAAGTATACTTTTTAGTGTGGAGCAATGACTTTCAAACTAGAATGTATTTTAGGCCATCTGAGTTCAACATAGCCAGCCTTGGCCGAATCAATACCAACAACACTTTCAATGAGACAGTGGTGCAGCTTGTTTGTACTTTTACTGAGTTTTATTTTTTCTTAACATTTTATGGTATATATATGATATGATTATGACAGTCAGGTCTAACTGGTGAACTGAGTGACAATCATATGACAGCTTTTGAGAAACGTGCTTTTTCTGTGTGTCTGTGTAGCCGCTTGCTTAGCACAAATGTCAGAAATCAAGGTATGCAGATCAACAGTCCCAAGTGGCTTTATGGATCTTGTATTAACTGATCCAAAAACATGCTCTATTTCAGATTATACCTGGGAGTAATGTGTCAGTAAAACAGATAAACGGCCAGCAGTGTCATCTCTTATAACCGTCATAACCAAGGGGAGTGTTTGGTTGGGTGTCACAAGCCTCTGAAAGTCAGCCTTTGTGTTTCTCTCTACGTTTGTAAATAAACATTTCCCCAGAGGTTTATTGTTAGATGACCTGACATTCCCAGGGAGACAAACAAAACAACAACTTTAAATTAATTCAAATTTGAATGTAAAAAAACTTGAAATCTATTTATCATTATGATAGATTTTTGTTCATATTTTTTTTCAGCGAACAGCCCTAGGTACTTTTGTGTGATTACATTGAGCGGGTGTAACAATATCGGAACATTTACATTGCTCCTGTACAAATGACTTGTTAAACTCTGCTAGGATTTCATTCTTCTCTCTTCTCTACATCAACAGGGCAACAGCAGAGGCACACAATATAAATGGGCATTAGATGTTTAATCTTCTTGTGTTGGGTGGCAGATTTTATGATTTGTGCTCCTATTTTCAGTGTGAAATAGGCATACATCAGATGGTTGCCTCATCGCCCTGTGTCTAGCATTGACGTGTAATTAGAAAATCACTGTAAACAAGCCCACACCTGTTTGGCGACTGATGCCTAGGCTCAGACAGACTACTCGTCACCCGGGGAGAACACTTCACAGCTTTACAGCAAGGGCTCCGAACGATATGCTGTGGCACATGATCTATAGGCTGAGTAGTAGGAGCACTAGCCTGTGCTGGTTCCCTAGTAACTGAGTGTAGGCATTGACTATTGAACCGCAGTCTGTCAACACCAGGTTCCTCTCATTCATAATAAAGCAGTGTCGAGGAGGATTGGGTTGGTAAAAGAGGTATCAGGCTGTATGTGCTATCACCTGATGTTGAAAAATTTAATTATTTGTTAAGTAGTTGAAATCAACTTATCGACTGGGTTATACAGTATTTAGTTTTTATGTGTCATGATGTTGTTTATGATTATCAAGAGGGCACCAGTGCAATTTTATGCACGGAAAACGATGCCCCATAAGATCTTACGATCCGTATCGGGTAACATGGGATTTGCATCTTTGCCTAAGGCTTTGCGGACGGTTTCATCCCGCCGCTGTGTCTCTTCACACGTTATTTGGTGACTTTTTCTGTAATGAGTCCCTGAAGAACCGAGTATGCGTTCACAGCAGCCAGCGGTGAAGGGATTTATGAGTCACCCTGCTCTTAACCTTAAGCTTCATTTCCCTTGCTCTGGCACATAGGTCATTTCCCTTTGTTACTTCTCACCGCCTACCTGACGTACTGTCTTCCTGGAAGAAAAGAGTGACCCTCCCCTCCCCTTCCCGCTGCCAGTGAACCGAGTCAGCCAGCTCTTCTTTCTTTCATTGCTTTTGTGTGAAGAATTTTACTTTGCGATAGAGTGTGTGTGTGTGTGTGTGTGCACATTACATGCATATATTTGCAGGTGTGTGCCTCTATTGCTCGTGGGTATATGTGGAAATACAATGTAAAGCAAAATGAGACTCGCGCACTTATACGTAGTATACGTAGTGATCCAAAATTAAATTTTTAATACAGCACAGTGTTAATGCTTCGGTTAGCAAGCCATCATCAGATGTGGGAAAACGTCATAAATTTGCTAAGACATCCTTGTCTGATTCCCTCAGCTACCAATCTGCCACAAATCTACCAATGATCATATGGTCAACATTCACACACACACACACACACACACACACACACACACACACACACACACACACACATCCTGCCCCCATTATCACTGTAGAAACAGAACACTGCAGACAAACAGGGAGCATAAAATATTTGACTGTAATATTAGAACCTTCCACCCAAAAGCATCCTTCCCAAAAAGGATCATCAGGCTTGATTAATAGGTCACGCGCCTCCCCATTTCCCCACATCCCGTTTGGCTGGGAATCTCAATAGAAAATCAATGGTGATTCCACTCGGTCGAAGTGGAGGGGGACTTCCTGTAGTCTCCGGTTGATTAATGTTTCAGGGACGGCGCTCGGAAACGATCGGCAATTGATTGTCTTCGAATTCCTCATAATAGGATTTGAAGTAACCCCGCGCGGAATCGGCAAGGGAATGCGCTGTAGGTGTAAGGGCAGCGAGGCCCGCGGGCCGGAAAGATCCGTCACATGGCGGACTGTTTCTGCCGTTCCATCAAAAACCAGCAGGAAATGCACTAAACATGCAGATTTCTGAAATGTTTGTGGATGTATTTTAAGGGCAAGTCGAGAGGGAGTGGGGGGGGGGGGGGGGGGTGGCGGGGTGGGGGCAGATTGTTGAGAGGTTAATCACTGGCAAGCGCTTGACTTTTTACCACTTATTTTTGCATTGATGAAAAAATCTATATGAACAGTTTATTGAAGTTTATTCTACCTTTCATATACCCTTGAAACATTGCTTTTCCTTGACTGGGATTTGTCAGCTTCGCCCCACAGAAATCCATATTGCTCTGATTAAATGGAAGAATGCCAATAAACCAAGTAGCTTCTCCAGCCAAAAAATAAATAAATAAATAAATAAAAAGAAATAATTAAATAACTAGAAAGAAAAAAAAATATATAATCCAGTCAACAAAAACGAGCTGACTCACTGACTGCCTCTCGCTTTAAGCCCATTCGCTCCTGCTGTTCCTGCAGGGTTTGCGTGACTGTGAAAATTTCTGATGGTACCGGCCGGATCCGTGTGTGTCTGGGAAATTTTATATCCATGGAGGAATGCATTCCCCTGTTTATTGCTGGGAAATGGACCTGTCAGGAATGTGTGGCGATAAAGCGAGCAGGTGAAGAGACAAACGCAGCGCTCTGGAATAACAAGGGGAACTGTGGACCTGCAGCTAACGAGAGAATTGTCAGTAGAGTCTGGGATAGTTTCCTGTGCCCTGCTTCCTGTCCCCAGTGTAATGGGGGGAGAGGGGGGAGAGGGGGGGGGCACCTTGCAGAAACATGGGGAAGGGAAAGAGTAAGAAAAGTGGAGGAAGAAATATTCCTCCGGGGGGAGAGGAAGGGTGTGAAAAAGAGGTGAAGCGAGAGGTAGAGGGGGAAGCACCAGGTGGAGGGGGGGGACGCGGGAGAGTGGGGCGAGGGAGGGAGTGCGCGGGAGAGTGGGGCGAGGGAGGGAGTGCGCGGGAAAGTGGGGCAAGGGAGTGCGCGGGAAAGTGGGGCGAGGAAGAGAGTGCGCGGGAGAGAGGGGGCGAGGGAGTGCGCGGGAGGGAGGTGGGCACAGGGGGAGGTAGAGGAGGAGGGCACAAGAGAGTTTAACAGCATGGATCCCTGGCAGAGGCTCTCTCCCTCTGTGGGATGGCTACTCGGGTCTGTGACAAAAGGCAGAGCTTATATACTAATAACTCCCACAGGGATCCCCCCAATTACACTGCCCTGGTGCGGACACCATGTGAATACCTCTCTCTTTCTCTCTAGCCTACCTTCCTCTGCTGAGAAATGAAGCCTGAAGCCCCACACTCCCTCCTTCACAGTGTGTCACTCACCTCAGTATCCTCAAGCTGATTGAAATTTTTTTTTGGTACCAATTTCTATTATTCCTCATTAATAAACCATTAATAAAACAATTATAACATGCACTAATGTTATTAACTGATCATTTTGCAATACCAGTTCTAAACATTGATGCTTGACGTAAAGCAGACTCTACTCACATGTAATAACTTATCAGTGAAAATAAATAAATGGATCATATGCAGGAGTCGTTTACAGTATTAAACATTTTGCAGAGCCTTTTCGAGTCTGTAAGCCGATAACGAATATCTGAGGCTTGTGTTAAGACTGGCTTCCCATCAACAAATATGGATATATTATGTTACCACTTTGACTGATGTATAATGCCAGTGGACCCCTCAGTAAGCAAATGAGCAATGTCTGTGAGCATAAACATATGCAAGTATGCTAAATATCATAACGACTTATGCATTCATCTAGGGTTGTATGGGGACATTTTCCAGCCTCTCAATTAGGAGCAAAACAAATATGTAAACAGAAGGAAGCGACTTGAGTAATGGAGATGGGACCGATCGACTCCCACACAGCTCCGCTGGATCGGCCCGGTTCTCTCATTCTTCATCCCTGTCCATCTTCCCCACAACACTGCATGGCTTTTACAATGCTGGTGAGCCCTCTAGTGTTTCTGCATCTGAACAGACTCAAAATGAGAGCACACTCTAGCACACTCCCTCTCTCTCACTCATGTACAGACACACGGGCTAACTAAAACCATTAATGTCAAGAGTTGCCTGGGAATGGAATCAGCAAACATTATTCCAGAAACACCATAACGCATGCACCATAATAATAATAATAATAATAATAATAATAATAATAATAATAATAATAATAAAAGCTTTTTATATCACTAATTTAAAAATGTATTTTTGTTGGCTAGTACTGTTTAGCTTGTGCTAACTACACATGCTGCCCCCTAGAATTGCTATGAATAAAGGCTGACTATATGACCTCCACTGAAGCAAATAAATACAATTATTAAATAAATAATAACTATAAAACCATATTTTTTGAGAGAAATGTAAGTATCTTTGTTGACACTATAAAGCTCAATTTTGCTGCGGGGAGAAGAAAAAAGAAAAAAAAGCGTGACTAAATCAAATGAACATTTGAATATGCCTCTGTATTTTAAAACAAAATCACAAAGGTTGCAGGCCCACATCCCTGCTCCAGGGCATTTCTGTCAGGGCAGACAGGTTAGTGCGTGCTGGCAAGAGACCCTTCTTTCATCAGTGGCCACAAAAGACAGGCTTAAAGAGCAAAGGATCATGGGGCACGAATGGTCACTATCAGTACAAAGCAGGCTCCTCTATAACCTCCTCCACAGCCTCTGCCAACAGCCAACCGGGCGAAATAATTGATGTTCGGCTTGATAAGCAACGTGGCTTTTTAAACCACCCGTTTAAAATATTGCCAAAGAGCATGGGTTAGGATAAACAACGCAGCTCATTGGTTGTGATGCTGCTGCGTCTATATCAATGTTCTTCGAACTTCATTCAGTCTCTCCAGGAGTAATTAACAGCTCGTGTTTCTTTTATGTGGTATTTTCTGAAAGAGCGATTCCCAATTAGTCTTTGTTCTGACTTAAAGTACAAATTAATCACGCAAAGCTGATTAATAGACAATGTGTGCCAATATGGTGGTGGTATTAATTTATTTAATTTGTATAATCCCACAAAAGGCCTTAGGATATTACATAACTACAGTAATAACTTAACACTCATATAGTGCAAGATGTAGATATGAAAACGTTGCATGAGTTGTGAGGCATTTTGGGGATCAAGTAACAAATGTCAAACAAGGCTGATGCTCAAGCTGAACAACTGTTCTTCGACAAATTAATCCACCATTGGAGAAATATAATGCACTGAATGTTTCGTGGAAGTCGTTCACTTGGTGAGTCCCGGGCGAGTCAGGGCGGAGTCCCGGAGAAGTGGACAGTAATGGATGACGCGACCAAAAGGTCTTGGACGCAGGAGCATTGTGGGTATACGGTAGGGAAAGGGCACGGAGCTTTGATGCATCTCCATGATGTTGACATGTAAATCAGTCAGAGTGAATTGTGGGGGAGCACACAACACATACGCCCTGCAAGAATGTAGAATTAAGCTGTACTGTGGCGTGAAGGTTAAGGAGATGGATTATAGCGTAAATGTTATCGGTTCAGTTCCTACATAATACACCACTACTCTCCGCTCACGTGTGGTCCCTGACCAGAACGTCTTCAGTTACAGCTGTATAAATGTATAGTAGTCAAGAGCATGTCCTAAGAAAGTAAATATTGGAACATAATGAATAGCAGGCTATTTATTTATTTATTTTCAGGAGATAGTCTGAACTCAATCTACGGCGTTAAGACTCTGGTTCCAAAACAGAGGTATTCATCTCCCTAGGAGCACATGATACATTGAGCACTTTTAAATCGTATTCAGCATTCACCTCTTGCTATTTGGAGAGTTCAGATTTTCCCCTCCCTAACGCACTGTTAAGACTAGTTCAAGTTCAAATAACAAAACCAATCAAGCTCCCAGATGAACCGTTCAAATTTAACAAATTCTTACATATTTCAAAGACATCTATATGGTATCGTCATATGGCGCAGCTCCACAGTTTGCTCATTATTAATAAAAATGTAAAAAATAGTTATTAAAAATGACATTTGGGAACCCTTTATTCATGGGCTGGATGCCATCAAGAGGTGCCCTCTCACTCCACAGAATGGTAATCAAAGCCTACACGCATGTGCCTCAATAAAGCACTAACACATTCCTTCTCCCTGGAATAGTGCATTTATATTGAATACTCCCACACCCTCGTGTGCGCATGAACTAGTCAACCTCATTCATAATACAATACAGAGAATCTGCAGATATGAAGGCAATTATTTTAAATGTTCAAAAGGAGAGCGAAAGCACGGCATGTCTTCAAATATTTATCGCGATTAATAAGCTTGTTTATACAGTCTCAGTCAAGGTCACCATGTGGAGGAGTGCCTTGTATGCATGTTTGTGCCAAAGAGTTTGAGAGTTCAATTCCTCAACCCAATACCTCTGCCCCAAACAGGGTAATTATTAAGTGCATTGATTATATGCACATTAATGCAAAATTGTGTGGCTGTCTTTCAGGAGTCCGCACATGAGGTTATATTGGAAAAGATAAATTCTCCATAGAAACTGCCTAGAAACAAATGTTGTAATGAGGTGATATCATGTAACGGTCTTCCAATCAGAAGTGGTAAAGTTCCCTAAAACTAAAGGCTAATGTTTTCAGGTTTGTTTTGCACTCTTTTAGATAAACATAGGCTACCTCTGGTATCCGGGATGTTGAGTTTGGGGATGACCTTGCTCACGTAGTTGCAAAGTGGCCGTCTGAATGCTGATGCCCACAGCTGCAGCCCTCGCTCTGCCATCTCTACTGGGAGCCTTGTGCAGTGTGTTCTCGTCTGGCATCGGAGCAGCTCCTTAGCGAACCTGGAGAGGGAACTGAGAGCCACAAATTGGAACTGGATGTTTGTCAAAGAGCTCTTCCAGGACATAAAAGGTCTGGATGCACTAAAGCCCAGAAGCTAAGTGTGAGAGTCTGCCCCGTAGTTCTACAGTGTACCGCATCATATATATCATATTTTGTTTGTTGGTTTCTTTCTTAAACAGTTCACAGTTGTAAAGTGGTTAAATATTCTGCTCAGCTCCCAGAAAGGTGCGCATATGTGCCGCAAATTAGATTTATTTTGCTTAAACGCTAATTACTTTTTGAGCCGGTTTTCCGTGTTTTGTCTTACACCTCTCGCCTACAAAACAGGTCATTCCCTGAGGTGTTTTTTTTTTTCTTCAGTTCTTCCCCCTTCACTATGCGTTTGGAAAGTAAAGCAGCTCTCACAGCGCTGGGCCGGGACCTGCAGCTTCAGGTTGTTTTGAAGCTGTCAATGAGCAATCTACTCAAGGTGAATGGTTGAAACCACTCAAACTGAATAAGAGGACTATAAAGACATAAGAGTTGAGGTAGCTGTTCTGGATATGCAGAAACAGGGGGGGGGGGGGGGGGGGGGAATATAAGAAAGAAGAAAGCATGATTCCATGGTAGACATCGAAGCATGGGAGAAGAATAAACCTGCGTGCAAAAGGTGTCATCTTCTGGCAATACAAAAAACAAAACGAGTCAACATTTTGCCCAGGCAGGCGAAAAAGGTCCTTTGTGGGCCATACCTGAAGATTTATGTATAGCAATGCATGGCATGATTTGTTTTACAAACACTGAAGCCACAAGGCACTGCATTCCTCTGTCTCGTGGGAATGAAAATTGGATACAGTGCTTTTGGATACTGACTGCTATCCACCAGGATCAGATCTTCCAGGACTTCTAGTCTTTGATCAGCCACTCAGCAGTGTTAATGTGCATACAAGATGAAATATGTCTGTGGAAGCCTGTTTAATCTCTGTCTACCTTTTCCCTCTGTGGAAGCCTGTTTAATATCTGTCCACCTTTTCCCCCTGTGGAAGCCTGTTTAATGTCTGTCCACCTTTTCCCCCTGTGGAAGTCTCTTTAATCCTACACCGTTGTGTTGCAGTGGTAGTCTCTTGAATCCTAAACCGTTGTGTTGCAGTGGTAGTCTTTTTATTCCCAAACAGTTGTGTTGCAGTGATAGTTTCTTTAATCCCAAACCGTTGTGTTGCAGTGGTAGTCTCTTTAATCCCAAACCGCTGTGTTGCAGTGGTAGTCTCTTAAATCCCAAACCGTTGTGTTGCAGTGGTAGTCTCTTTAATCCCAAACCGTTGTGTTGCAGTGGTAGTCTCTTTAATCCCAAACCGTTGTGTTGCAGTGGTAGTCTCTTTAATCCCAAACCGTTGTTTTGCAGTGGTAATCTCTTTAATCCCAAACTGTTGTGTTGCAGTGGTAGTTTTTCTAATCCCAAACCGTTGTGTTGCAGTGGTAGTCTCTTTAATCCCAAACCGTTGTGTTGCAGTGGTAGTCTCTTTAATCGTAAACTGTTGTGTTGCAGTGGTAGTCTCTTTAATCCCAAACCGTTGTGTTGCAGTGGTAGTCTCTTTAATCCCAAACCGTTGTGTTGCAGTGGTAGTCTATTTAATCCCAAACCGTTGTGTTGCAGTGGTAGTCTCTTTAATCCCAAACCGTTGTGTTGCAGTGGTAGTCTCTTTAATCCCAAACCATTGTGTTGCAGTGGTAATTTCTTTACTCCCAAACCGTTGTGTTGCAGTGGTAGTCTCTTTAATCCCAAACCGTTGTGTTGCAGTGGTAGTCTCTTTAATCGTAAACCGTTGTGTTGCAGTGCTAGTCTCTTTAATCCCAAACCGTTGGGTTACAGTGGTAGTCTCTTTAATCACAAACCATTGTGTTGCAGTGGTAGTCTCTTTTATCCCAAACCGTTGTGTTGCAGTGGTAGTCTCTTTAATCGTAAACTGTTGTGTTGCAGTGGTAGTCTCTTTAATCCTAAACCGTTGTGTTGCAGTGGTGGTCTTTTTATTCCCAAACCGTTGTGTTGCAGTGATAGTTTATTTCATCCCAAACCGTTGTGTTGCAGTGGTAGTCTCTTTAATCCCAAACCGTTGTGTTACAGTGGTAGTCTTTTAAATCCCAAACCGTTGTGTTGCAGTGGTAGTCTCTTTAATCGTAAACCGTTGTGTTGCAGTGGTAGTCTCTTTAATCCCAAACCGTTGTGTTGCAGTGGTAGTCTCTTTAATCCCAAACCGTTGTTTTGCAGTGGTAATCTCTTTAATCCCAAACCATTGTGTTGCAGTGGTAGTTTTTCTAATCCCAAACCGCTGTGTTGCAGTGGTAGTCTCTTTAATCCCAAACCGTTGTGTTGCAGTGGTAGTCTCTTTAATTGTAAACTGTTGTGTTGCAGTGGTAGTCTCTTTAATCCCAAACCGTTGTGTTGCAGTGGTAGTCTCTTTAATCCCAAACCGTTGGGTTGCAGTGGTAGTCTCTTTAATCCCGAACCGTTGTGTTGCAGTGGTAGTCTCTTTAATCCCAAACCGTTGTGTTGCAGTGGTAGTCTATTTAATCCCAAACCGTTGTGTTGCAGTGGTAGTCTCTTTAATCCCAAACCGTTGTGTTGCAGTGGTAGTCTCTTTAATCCCAAACCATTGTGTTGCAGTGGTAATTTCTTTACTCCCAAACCGCTGTGTTACAGTGGTTGTCTTTTTAATCCCAAACCATTGTGTTGCAGTGGTAGTCTCTTTAATCCTAAACCGTTGTGTTGCAGTGGTAGTTTTTTTAATCCCAAACCGTTGTGTTGCAGTGGTAGTCTCTTTAATCCCAAACCGTTGTGTTGCAGTGGTAGTCTCTTTAATCCCAAACCGTTGTGTTGCAGTGGTAGTCTCTTTATTCCTAAACCGTTGTGTTGCAGTGGTAGTCTCTTTAATCCCAAACCGTTGTGTTGCAGTGGTAGTCTCTTTAATCCTAAACCGTTGTGTTGCAGTGGTAGTCTTTTTATTCCCAAACCGTTGTGTTGCAGTGATAGTTTATTTCATCCCAAACCGTTGTGTTGCAGTGGTAGTCTCTTTAATCCCAAACCGTTGTGTTACAGTGGTAGTCTTTTAAATCCCAAACCGTTGTGTTGCAGTGGTAGTCTCTTTAATCGTAAACCGTTGTGTTGCAGTGGTAGTCTCTTTAATCCCAAACCGTTGTGTTGCAGTGGTAGTCTCTTTAATCCCAAACCGTTGTTTTGCAGTGGTAATCTCTTTAATCCCAAACCATTGTGTTGCAGTGGTAGTTTTTCTAATCCCAAACCGCTGTGTTGCAGTGGTAGTCTCTTTAATCCCAAACCGTTGTGTTGCAGTGGTAGTCTCTTTAATCGTAAACTGTTGTGTTGCAGTGGTAGTCTCTTTAATCCCAAACCGTTGTGTTGCAGTGGTAGTCTCTTTAATCCCAAACCGTTGGGTTGCAGTGGTAGTCTCTTTAATCCCGAACCGTTGTGTTGCAGTGGTAGTCTCTTTAATCCCAAACCGTTGTGTTGCAGTGGTAGTCTATTTAATCCCAAACCGTTGTGTTGCAGTGGTAGTCTCTTTAATCCCAAACCGTTGTGTTGCAGTGGTAGTCTCTTTAATCCCAAACCATTGTGTTGCAGTGGTAATTTCTTTACTCCCAAACCGCTGTGTTACAGTGGTTGTCTTTTTAATCCCAAACCATTGTGTTGCAGTGGTAGTCTCTTTAATCCTAAACCGTTGTGTTGCAGTGGTAGTTTTTTAAATTCCAAACCGTTGTGTTGCAGTGGTAGTCTCTTTAATCCCAAACCGTTGTGTTGCAGTGGTAGTCTCTTTAATCCCAAACCGTTGTGTTGCAGTGGTAGTCTCTTTATTCCTAAACCGTTGTGTTGCAGTGGTAGTCTCTTTAATCCCAAACCGTTGTGTTGCAGTGGTAGTCTCTTTAATCCTAAACCGTTGTGTTGCAGTGGTAGTTTTTTTAATCCCAAACCGTTGGGTTGCAGTGGTAGTCTCTTTAATCCCAAACCGTTGTGTTGCAGTGGTCGTGTGACGTCCAGCAGGTCAGGACCCAAATGCACAACGAGACAGTCTTTCTTTTGAAAAGAAGGTTTTTATTTCGTAATTCCGGGTCGGATCCACACCGGGAAATCAGGTTTAAACACAAATAATAAGCTGTGGAACCCGTAGAGAGCTGGCGATCGAGATCCAGCGAAGTGGCCAGGAGTGGTCGTAGCCTGGGTCGCGAAGCAGAGTCAGGCGGAGGTAGAGCTGGGATCCACACTGGGAAGCAGGTGTGGCAATTCCAGACCAGGGTAGTCAACTTGGCTCAGCAAGCTAGCATATGGGGAGACAAGTAACGCGACAAGGACCGTGTACTCTGACAAACCGTAATACTTTGACAAGGAATCACAGGAACAGCACGGTTATATAACTAGTGTCATTAGAGCTGATAAGCTGCAGCTTGCGGGAAATGCGTGCGAGATCAGCGAATTGATTGAACAATTAGGAAATGCATGAGGAATGCGGTGAAGGCAATTAAGTGTGAGTTGTGTCATTAAGATGTGGTGCAAGTAATGATGTGCAATGTAGACACAATCAGGCAATGAACGCAGACATGATACAATCAGGTTCGGGGAAAACAGAGGAAAACATCAAGGAAGGAACGGGGAGCGGAGCGGATCGTAACAGTACCCCCCCGTCAAGGTACGCCTCCTGGCGGACCACAGGCTCTGGTCGACTGGGGCTGGCGGTGATGGAAGTCCCGGATGAGGGTAGGGTCCAGGATGAGACGAGGGGCAACCCAGGAACGTTCCTCGGGCCCATACCCCTCCCAGTCGACCAGGTACTGGTGGCCCCGTCCCCGGCGCCGGACATCGAGGATGCTGGAGACTGTAAAGGCGGGAGCACCATCAATGTCCCGAACAGGTGGGGGGGCAGGAGTGGGAGCGCTGAGAGGGCAGGAGACAACTGGCTTGACCTGACTGACATGGAAAGTGGGGTGAATTTTGAGGGAGGCAGGGAGACGGAGCTTGAGGGTGACTGGGTTGAGAATGGAGTGCACAGTGAAGGGTCCGACGAAGCGGGGTTGGAGCTTGCGGGAGGTGCCGGGGAGGGAGAAGGTGGAGGTGGATAGCCAAACCTTCTGTCCCGGGCGGTAGTGAGGGGCTGCGGACCGGTGCTGATCCGCCAGGCGACGATTCCGGGAGGAGGTTTTGAGGAGGGCGTTGCGGGTGGCCTTCCAGACCCGCTGGCAGCGTCGGATGTGGGCGTCCACTGACGGAACCGCCACCTCGGCCTCCTGGGGGGGGGAACAGTGAGGGTTGGAAGCCCTGGGAAGCCTCAAAGGGGGACCTCCCTGTGGATGAGCACACCAAGGTGTTGTGGGCGTACTCAACCCACGGGAGGAGCTGGGACCAGGAGGCAGGGTTGCGGGCCGTCACGCACCGTAAGGCGGCTCCCAGGTCCTGGTTGGCCCTCTCTGCCTGCCCGTTAGTCTGCGGGTGGAACCCGGAGGAGAGGCTGGCGGTGGCGCCGAGTGCGGTGCAGAATGCCTTCCATACTGCGGAGGCAAACTGGGGGCCCCGGTCGGAGACGACGTCCGACGGGATCCCATGCAGCCGCACCACGTGCTGCACCAGGAGGTCGGCCGTCTCGAGGGCGGAGGGAAGTTTGGGGAGGGGAACAAAGTGAACCGCCTTGGAAAACCGGTCCACCAGGGTCAAAATGACTGTGTTACCGGCAGATGGTGGTAGTCCGGTAACGAAGTCGACCCCGATGTGACTCCAAGGACGGCCCGGGATGGGAAGGGGGCGGAGGAGACCAGCAGGGGGGGAGTGAGACGCCTTACTCCTGGCGCAGACAGGGCAAGCGTGGACGAAGGCCAGGGTGTCCCGCCGGGCGGTGGGCCACCAGAAGCTCCTGCGCACCAGCTCCACGGTGTGGTTGCCTCCGGGGTGGCAGGCCAGTCGGGAGGAGTGAGCCCACTCCAGGACCTGGGAGCGGACAGGGTTGGGAACGAACAGGGCAGAAGAGGGGTTAGGGCGAGGATCGGGATGCGTCACCTGAGCGTCCAGTACGATCTTCTGGATGGGCCACCGGACCGCAGCCACGACGCAGGAAGCCGGAACGATGGTCTCCGGGACAGACAGGTCGGCAGGGGAGGAGTGGATCCGAGAGAGGGCGTCGGGTTTGATGTTTTTTGACCCGGGTTTGAAGGTGATGGAGTAGCTGAATCTAGAGAAGAACAACGACCAACGGGCCTGTCTGGAGTTGAGTCGTTTAGCTGACTGGATGTACTGTAGGTTGCGGTGGTCAGTCAGGATCAGGAACGGTTGAGTGGTCCCTTCAAGCCAGTGTCTCCATTCCTCCAGTGCCAGCTTGATGGCTAGCAACTCCCGATCCCCTACCCCGTAGTTGCGTTGGGTGGGGGAGAGGCGGCGGGAGAAGAAGGCGCAGGGATGGAGCTTGTGGTTGAGGGGGGAGTGTTGGGACAGGATGGCCCCTACGCCTGTGTCCGAGGCGTCCACCTCCACCACGAATTGGCGGTCGGGTTCCGGGCAGCAGAGGATGGGGGCCGTGGTGAATAGTGCCTTGAGTTTGGTGAAGGCTTGATCTGCCAGGGAATTCCAAGCAAATGAGTTTTTAATGGATGTGAGGGCGGTGAGGGGTGCGGCTACCTGGCTGTAGTTCCGGATGAACCTTCTGTAAAAGTTGGCGAACCCCAGGAACTGCTGCAGGTGCTTACGAGTGGTGGGGATGGGCCACTCCGTCACTGCCTGGATCTTGGCCGGGTCCGGCCGTATGTCGCCCCTCTCCACCACAAAACCTAGGAACGAGACTGAGGGAGCATGAAACAAACATTTGTCGGCTTTTACAAACAACTTATTCTCCAGTAGGCGTTGTAGAACCAGGGAGACATGGTCTTGGTGTTCCCGTTGGTTCTGGGAGAAAATAAGTATGTCGTCTAAATAAACAAAAACAAAGCGGTTGAGGAAATCCCTCAGTACATCGTTCACTAGGTTTTGAAAGACGGCAGGGGCATTAGTAAGGCCGAACGGGACCAACCGGTACTCGAAGTGGCCCAGGGGGGTGTTGAAGGCGGTCTTCCACTCGTCCCCCTCCCGGATCCGTACCAGGTGGTAGGCGTTACGGAGGTCCAGCTTGGTGAAGACCCGGGCGCCCTGCAGCAGTTCAAAGGCCGAATTCAGTAGGGGTAGAGGGTATTTATTCCTGACGGTGATGGAGTTGAGGCCCCGGTAGTCGATGCAGTGGCGGAGGGAGCCATCCTTCTTCTTTACGAAGAAGAATCCGGCTCCGACGGGCGAGGAGGAGGGGCGGATGATACCTGCTTCGAGGGAGGCCTTGATGTAGTCCTCCATGGCCGTTCTTTCCGGACCGGATAGGCTGTACAGGCGGCCGGAGGGTAGGGGGGCACCCGGAAACAGGGAGATGGCACAATCGTAGGGTCTGTGGGGGGGTAAGGACAAGGCAAGGGACTTGGAGAAGACCCGGGACATGTACCGGTAACAGTGGGGGACCCCCTTCAGGTCGACCTCTGGAACGGATGTCTTAATTTCCGTGCTAGAGGGAGGTTCCGCCGAGTGGAGACAGGAGGTGTGGCATTGGGTGCTCCAGCTGGTGACGCTGGATGTGATCCAGTCGAGCAGGGGGTTGTGTTCGTGCAGCCAGGGCTGACCAAGGACCAGAAGGGAGTGGGGAGTGCTGATGATGTGGAGTTGAATGATCTCACGGTGGTTACCGGACAGAAGCAGTTGGATGGGAATAGTGCGGTGGGTGATGTGGGCCAGGCGGTGGCCGTCCAAGGCATAGGCGTTGATGGGTGTCTCCAGTTCTTCCGTGGGAATCCCGGACTCGTACACGAACTGGGAGTCCACAAAGTTGGAGTCGGCTCCTGAGTCGACGAGGGCCTGAACAGCTACGGTGGCGGAGGCCGTAGTGCCCCATTTGAGGACCGCAGAGAGTTGGAATCGGTTGAGAGCTAGGCCCGGTGTTTGGGTCTGGCTCGCCAGTAGGCCTAGGGTTGCTGACGAGCCTTCTCTTTTGGGCGCACCGGACAGGAGTTAAGGAGGTGATCCGTGCGGCCGCAATAGAAGCAAGCTCCTGTGGCCCGGCGTTGGCGGCGGCGAGCGGCAGGGTCGGACGTAGTGCCGCCCAGCTGCATGGGTTCCCCGGTTTCCGGAGGTTCGAAAGCCATGGGAGCCTGATGGCGAAGAGCAGGGTGCGCGGTTGTGGTTCCCAGAGGCGGTTGAGTAGGGACGTAAGCCCTCCTCTCGCGGGTGCGGGCACGCAGACGGTTGTTAACCGTGATGGCCAAGGAGATGAGGTCATTCAGCGTGGGTGTGTCATCGCGGGTGGCCATCTCGTCCTTCATCTCCTCGGAAAGGGCGAAGCGGAAGACGCCCTGTAGGGAGGCGTCGTTCCAGCCCGACTGTGCCGCGAGGATCCGGAACTTAATGGCGAACTCCGCCACACTGCGTTCGCCTTGTTTTAGTGCCATAAGCTGCTGGTTCACGTCTCTCCCGCACACAGGATGATCAAAGGTGCGCCGCATCTCCCTGGCGAAGTCCAGGTACTGGGTGCAGAGGATGGGTTGCTTCTCCCACAACGCGGCGGCCCAGTCCCGCGCCTCTCCTCCCAGGCAGGTGATAATATACGCCACACGGGTGGCGTCAGCAGAGTAGGAGGATGGCTGCATCCGGAACGACAGCTCACACTGCAGTAGGAAGGGCTGGCATTTCCCCAGCTCACCTGAGTACCGTTCTGGAGGGTTAGCGCGAGGTTCCCGAGGAGGTAGTAATGGAGCTGGTGCCGGTGGTTGAGGAGGATTCTCCGCTTCAGGACGGAGTCCTGAAGTCTGGGCAGCCATCTGGGTTAGCATGGTGCCCCATTGGGTGGTCCGTTCCACCATGCCCCGGAACAATTCCATGGCTTCGTCCAGGCGGCTGCTTTGCTGGGCGATCTGGGTAGCCTGGCAGGTGAGGGCGTGGCGAATCTGTTCCGCGTCGGCTGGGTCCATTTCTGGTCAAAGTATTCTGTGACGTCCAGCAGGTCAGGACCCAAATGCACAACGAGACAGTCTTTCTTTTGAAAAGAAGGTTTTTATTTCGTAATTCCGGGTCGGATCCACACCGGGAAATCAGGTTTAAACACAAATAATAAGCTGTGGAACCCGTAGAGAGCTGGCGATCGAGATCCAGCGAAGTGGCCAGGAGTGGTCGTAGCCTGGGTCGCGAAGCAGAGTCAGGCGGAGGTAGAGCTGGGATCCACACTGGGAAGCAGGTGTGGCAATTCCAGACCAGGGTAGTCAACTTGGCTCAGCAAGCTAGCATATGGGGAGACAAGTAACGCAACAAGGACCGTGTACTCTGACAAACCGTAATACTTTGACAAGGAATCACAGGAACAGCACGGTTATATAACTAGCGTCATTAGAGCTGATAAGCTGCAGCTTGCGGGAAATGCGTGCGAGATCAGCGAATTGATTGAACAATTAGGAAATGCATGAGGAATGCGGTGAAGGCAATTAAGTGTGAGTTGTGTCATTAAGATGTGGTGCAAGTAATGATGTGCAATGTAGACACAATCAGGCAATGAACGCAGACATGATACAATCAGGTTCGGGGAAAACAGAGGAAAACATCAAGGAAGGAACGGGGAGTGGAGCGGATCGTAACAGGTAGTCTCTTTAATCCCAAACCGTTGTGTTACAGTGGTAGTCTCTTTAATCCCAAACCGTTGTGTTGCAGTGGTAGTCTCTTTAATCCCAAACCGTTGTGTTGCAGTGGTAGTCTCTTTAATCCCAAACCGTTGTGTTGCAGTGGTAGTCTCTTTAATCCCAAAGTTGTGTTGCAGTGGTAGTCTCTTTTATCCCAAACCGTTGTGTTGCAGTGGTAGTCTCTTTAATCCCAAACCGTTGTGTTGCAGTGGTAGTCTCTTTAATCCCAAACCGTTGTGTTGCAGTGGTAGTCTCTTTAATCCCAAACCGTTGTGTTGCAGTGGTAGTCTCTTTAATCCCAAACCGTTGTGTTGCAGTGGTAGTCTATTTAATCCTAAACCGTTGTGTTGCAGTGGTAGTCTCTTTAATCCCAAACCGTTGTGTTGCAGTGGTAGTCGCTTTTATCCCAAACCGTTGTGTTGCAGTGGTAGTCTCTTTAATCCCAAACCGTTATGTTGCAGTGGTAGTTTATTTAACCCCAAACCGTTGTGTTGCAGTGGTAGTCTCTTTAATCCCAAACCGTTGTGTTGCAGTGGCAGTCTCTTTAATCCCAAACCGTTGTGTTGCAGTGGTAGTCTCTTTAATCCCAATCCGTTGTGTTGCAGTGGTAGTCTCTTTAATCCCAATCCGTTGTGTTGCAGTGGTAGTCTCTTTAATCCCAAACCGTTGTGTTGCTGTGGTAGTTTCTTCCTTCTCAGGGTGCTGTGTCACCTGCGTCTTTTTCATTTCCGGTCTTCTCCTTCTTGTACAGTCAATCACGTTTGCTTTTTTATTTTTATTTTTTTATAATGGTGTCTGAGATGTGTTGTCAGGTGTTTAAAAGATGGGGTTAAACCCATTGACTTCTATGACTCTAGTTCCTGATTTCACATCTCAGAAATGTATGAGATGTACATCAAGGACTATGACTCACAGAACAGAAGCATTGACCTGTGCACATAGTGCTATGATGATAGAAGAAGAAGAAGAAGAAGAAGAATAAGAATAAGAATAAGAAGAAGAAGAAGAATGATGATTATGACATAACAACGACAACAGCATAATAACTTGCGTGTTATACATATTTTTATATTTAGTTTGCACAAGAGCACAAAAGTCAACTTGTAGCCTTGTAATTATAAGCACAGTTTCTTAACTGCAGACAGACTCCTACACAGTGTGAGCAAAACTGAGTCAAAAGTACAGACATCTTGCAAAAGTCATCACGGGGTCAAGTTATACCAGCACCTATTTTCGCATGTCTTGTAGAGAACAGTGGATAGCCCTGAGCTGAAAGTCGATCCATCCCCTCCGCGTAACGTCGGATGAGAAATAACTGAATGACGAAGTCTTGCGGTCCCCGCAGACGGAAGGTGACGGGTACAGATTGAGTTTGCTGGCTCGCGCATCCTCGGAGCCAATCTCATCGCCGGCAAATGGCTCTCGCGGTGAAGGCAACACCATTACAGGCATGACAAACACTGTTAATTCCATCAACAGCCTCATCTGGAAAGACATCACTCTGGCAGGGAATTAAATAAATATTGAAGGACTGGCAGCAGCCCCTGGCCTCTGTGACATTTGCCGCGATTAGTGTTTGTTTAAGTGATGAATATATATTTTTCCCCCCTCTCCCATACGCGATGCAGATGTGGGTGACATTTAGCCAGGTCCTCCCATCCTTCTATTAAACTTAAAGTGCCAGATTGCCACCTGTCAATTTTTTGACAGCGCCATTGAGCAGCGCCAAGGAGAGGAGGCTTTTGCAGGAGCCCTGGCAGCTACCTGCATGCTGCTAAAAATGTACCTATTTATTTATTTATTTATTTATTCGTTTGCATAATTCAGTCTTGCCCAGTTAGTCCTAAGAGCGCATCCTTTGGCATTACTCTCCAAAAAAAAAGTAAGTCAATCTTACAAAGTTAGTCTTACATTTAGACTTAAAATCTCATTTATATGTATTTATTTTGCTAAATAAGACAAAAAAATTGCCAATGAGGTGAGCCAGTTTGAATCGTTTCAAGATTTGACAATGGGGTAAGATAATTTCACTTGTCGAGAAAAACAAGCTAATAATGTCTACTTAAGAGAGAAAATCTTTAAGTCTCATTACAAGACTAAAACACTTGTTAAGACAGGCTTCTTTCTTGCAGTGTAGCAACAGATGGAATAGCTTACTTCATCTCACAGAGACATGCGGAGAGTGCCTAAGTTAGTAAGTAACTAAAAAAGTCCACAGGCCCACCCCTGCCCACCTGGCTCACAGCATGGGTGGCTGCCGCTCGGCTGGTCATTTTTCATTGGAATGCAAAAAGAGTCAATTTGGTGCTATTCTGTGCCTCAACAGGGAAGATGTTCCGGCACTCTCCACCTGTGCTCTGAGCATAATAGGCCGTCCTGCAGCCCGGTCGCCCCCCCGACAGAACTGTCACTTGGACGCATCGGCAATGCGTAATGACCGTCCAGCCTTTTAGACGCATCTCTGTGAGCAAAAGTAGATCATGCTCAAATATTTTATAAAGACAGTAATTTCAGAGACAGCACAGATGTTACTTTGATTGATGCATTTTGGCTGAGAAAAGTTTGGTCATCAAAGAATTTGGCATTGAGACTCTTTGGTGCTTTTCAAGATTTCCCGTATACAGTGAGCACCATAATTTGTTGGACAGTGACTCATATTTTGTTATTTTGGTTCGGTACTTTAGCACTTTGAGTTTGACAGGATACAACTGGAACAGTATGGAACACATGGTTGGCTAAATGGCTCTAAGTCATCAAGGGTCTGACGTATCAAACAAGCTTTAAACCATCACTCTGCTGCCAGATATGCAGTAGATATGGATGGATAACTTGAAGGGTTTCTTCTCCTGACTTATTTTTCCATAGAGTTCAATCAGAAAATTTGTCAGAAGAAACAACCCTTAAAGTGATCCATCCATATCTACTGCATATCTGGCAGCAGAGTGATGGTTTGAGGCTCGTTTGATACCTCAGACCTTTGATGACTTACAGCCATTTTGCCAACCATGTATTCCATACTGTTCCAGCTTAATTTACAGGTATATCTAGTGCCACCCCCCAATTCCCATAGATCCATTCAGTTATATAAGTTATAGTATCGCTTGTAAGCATACCAGAAAATAAGATATCAAGAGTCTTTTTACATTGTTGGGTCACAGACATCAGGAAGTCATGGCATGCAAAGGATATGCGACCACATATTAAAAATGATAACGTTATTTTACATTATGTTAAACTGTCCAATATTTTTTGATTCCCGAAAATGGGGGGGGGGGGGGGGGGACTATGTACAAATAATAATTATATCATTTCTAGACGGTTCATCCAATATGGATGAAAATACCCTCAAATTAAAGCTGACAGTCTGCACTTCAACCTCATTGTCATTTCAAACTCAACGTGCTCGAGTAGAGAACCAAAATAACAAAAAATGTGTCACTGCCCAATGAATTATGGTGCTCACTGTATCAATGACCACAAACCTTCACTCCTTACAAACATTACATTCTGTACAGAAGTGAAAAGTCCAGGGCAATGCCATGTTTTTATTTTTCACATTAACTGTTTTTCAGTTGATTTCATTAATTAGTTATACTTACTGGCTAAATAACTGTGCTAATTAGCGTTAATTACTGACTGGAACAAAATACTGAAAAATAATTTTACTTTCTGAACCTGGATTTTCCACCTCTGCCCTCCCCCCCATAATTCAGTTACTTCGCACAGCCTCAAAATAAACCTGAAAACTGATTATTTTACGCTCTTCTTAATTTTCCTGTCAATTATATCATAAGAAAGCTCCAAGTCCCCAATTGGTAATTATCCCCACTGGTCTATAAGCTATCTACTTATAGATGAGGGGTCACAATGATAAATATACTTCATAGTAGCCAATGTAAAGCTGTATCCTTAAATAAAGACATAGGGTAGCCAGATAGAAGATGATTCGTCTGCCATTTCATTGATACTGCGCAACTAGCTGATTGCCTAGCTAAGCAAGTGTTTTACTATATCAACGATTAAACTCGCTTGCTAGCTTCAGACAGTTCACTTACAATTGAACTACTAAAATATAACTTGATAGCCCATAATAACCCTTAATTGGATGGCTACCAAGCTGCCTAGTTAATTAGCTCGCTAGCTACGCTGTATTGTTGCTAGCGTGCATGGCTACGTGTGTAGGAGACTTCCTAAAACTTCACTTTAAAACTACACACTTTCCATAAAACTATTTCCGTTAATATTATGAAGAATACAAATACAGCACGTCAACATGAACAGCATGGTCTACCACCTTCCAGACAAGCAAAGTTCATCATATGTAATGTGGCCTATGTCTCATTGTCTCTGTATGTTCCACCTGTCAGACACATTCAGATTGTAACCTCAGCACAGCAGTACACAACAAATGCAGACTTCTCAACTCAGACTGCAAGTAAAAACACTTTATTACTATGTGCAGTCTTATGGCTTTGCTAGCAATGTCACCCTTATCTGCTGCCAGTTCAGTTCTCCTGTGCTTTAGGTAGCAGAAATGTTCAAACAGCCAAGTTACTCATGTCTACAATATATTCTAATCACTAATCACATCCTAAAATTGTTCTGTGTATCCAAACTATTGCTGTCATAATGATTGCTGTCAAAATAACAAACCCTTGAATTAATGTTTCACTAAAACAATACAAGCACTAAACAAGCATTCCAAAGCAATGCCACCTCTGTTTTTCCATGTTCATTCATGTAAATGTTGGTGTTATTTCATATTGCTATTTGCGACTGACGAGAGCAAACACATTTGACTTTCATTCTTCTAATGAAAAGGGGAGGCACGTGTGCTGGCATGACAAGCGCTTTTATTCTCCGAGCTCACAGCAGATGACAGTCGTATTGTCTCGTGGTTTGGGGCGCCGCTCGGATGAGGGGCGACGTGTTGGATATGATACAGGAGACAACCAGGTGTTGCATTCTTCCATTTTTGGAGACATTACTCATGAGCCACAGTTAGAGATCAAACTTCCAGAAAGATCAATGGGAACCTTTGGGGGTGGGGAGGAAGAGGAGGGGGGGGGGGGGGGGCTGAAGCCTCCGGACAGCTGGCGCCCGGCCTGGAGCGGGCCTGTCTTTCCTGAGTCAGGGGTCATCGAACAGATTGCAGCAGTTGCTCTGATGTCGGAACAGTCTGGAAGCGCACGCAAATCCCGCCCACTTCTGTGGGAGTCTTCTCAAGCAAACTTGCTTTGTTGAAGCAACTCCTTAAAAACTTAGTTGGAAGAATGTTAGTCAATTTATTTTAATGTGTAATGATTTTGATGTTGGATTTTATCTACAGATGGGTACATAAACGTGCAACAAAATTCTGGGTGCTGTCACTGCTGTGCTGTGCTTTGGGTTGTGGTGTTACACAGTGTATTTCCTCACATCCAAATGTTATTACCAAATTATGTTTTTGAACAGTTAAAGAGTTAATGAGTTTACTCCACAATAATACCTTGAAATATTCATGCTTCCGCCCTGCTGGTTTTAGCTACACTGACCAAAGATTTACGGCAAATGGTGTTTATATTACAACAGTAAACACTGTTAATTATGCACTAAAATGAGTCAGCCATTCTCAATCCGTGTTAAATTGCCATAGGCAAATTTTCTGAATCTTCTGATAAGGTAAATTTGCTGTGCACATTATGAGGAAAGATGCAGTAATTATATGGTCTGTATAAAAATACAGCTCTATGAATGATGTTGGCAGTCTCACAGCTAGTACAGGATGATATTGTGCAGTGGCCTGGCTTGAATGATGCTTCTCCTGATTGAATAATACAATTAGAGCCTTGGGTATAGGAGAAAGGAGATAAATCAAGTAGGAAATGGATATAATCTGTGTCTCTAATTTAGCAGGTGGTAATTAAATCTGTTTGCCAGTTTTCCCCCCTTGACAATTAAAGATTTAATTACCATCTGCATTAAAAAAAACTCAAAAAGAAACACTGACCTAAAAAAATTAAATTGTTGGCTCTGTTTGAAGCAGGTATGTCAATAGCTGTGTTGCGTTTGTCACAGTTTTTTTATGTTTTTTCTTTTGTTTCTTTTTTTTATAAGGCATATTACTGGACTTATAATATTATCGTTCTTGATTTTTTTTTTTTTTTTTTTTTACAGTTCAGAAATACACGCTTATAGCTTCTGGATCTTTAGTCAAATCAACAAGTGACACACTGGTGGAATAAATATAAAATGTTAAATATGTCACCAATATGTTTGATACATTTGCATCCAAAAATAATGTATATATTTTTTTTTAACAGATTGTACGTGTTATAATTATAATGATAATGTGTAACCACTTTGTATACAGTGTATAAGTTATTTATTTGTGTTTACTTACAATGTCACACCTGTTATGTGTCGTTAACACTACTGGACATATGCTTCAATTTTCGATTCTATATATCCCATCCAATTTTAAGGGTGAGATATTTTACAAAGAATTAAGAAACTATACCACCTTATGTATTAAACATTAAGCGATATTGTAACAATCGGTATCATTGTTGATGGTTTTCATAGGACAATACAACAAATGGAACACGGGGAAAAAAAGTTCCTATGTATTATAGGCTACAGAATGCAGTCATATGTATAATAATTTTTTAACCGCTTTATTATCAGAACGGAGGATTACGAAACAGCCATTTGAACAGCGGCAGCCCCTGGTCATCCGACAGGCAGGCATGTCACAACAGCGCACAGGATATTTTTTTCCAGAGAGGTGTTAAAGGTGATTATCCAGAATCCGATGCCATTTGTCCCTCAACCATAAAGCGCCATTATAAATAATGAGCAGAATGTGTTCCAATCCTCTCCGCCATTAAACAATGTTCGAAAGGCAGGCGTCTGTGGAGTCGCTGCCTGTCTGGAATCTGCATCGGAACTTGTTAGGGTCGCAATGATAAATAAGAAAAGCAGATTTCCCCCCGTTTTCTTCTGTTCTCCCGGGTTTTAAAGAGCGAATTTAACGAAGCGGCGGATCCGGCGAGTGCCAGCGAAAGACAGCCTCGTAAATGCACCGCCCTTTTGCATTCGCCTAATGAACAATGGCTTTTTTGAAATCATTACTGTGCATGAAAGCACAAAGGACACATGCATTTGGCTGCTATTCCACAGAGTGCGCCTTAATCTTGTCTCTGAATTGCATTGCACTTTTTATTTGACATTTATATAAATACACTATGTTACATTTAATCAAGTGGAAAATTCAGTTCAATGTTACTGTAGGTGACAGTGGTGTGGAAATGACTTTAGTCTTCATTACTCGAAGTCCATCGAGAGGATATATGAATTTACCTTTTCCATATGCATGTCATCAGTTACAAGAAGTAATCCTATAGTTTTGTGGATGTAGTTATGCTTATTAATGTTAAAACTGTACTTTGGATGGTCAATGTTCATATTCTATGCCAACTGTTGATTTTGTGATGTAGTAATATGCAGCTTGCCAATGTTCACACCAGCATTGACACCAATACTGTTGCCAAAAAAACAGTGCAGCAAATAACTGTTTAGTTTTAATTAATGTATCAATAAATGCATTTAATATTTGCAGTGAATGAGCAGAGGGAATGGGTGGCTTAGGGAATAGCACTAAAAAATATGAAAAGGTTGCACAAAAAATAAGCTTTTGAATATGATAATAGTACATGAATATAATAATACTAAAAATAAATGGTACATTCAGAAAAGAGCATTTCTAACAAATGACACGTACACAAATGCATAATAGAGAAAATAACAAAATAGCACAACAACATGAATACAATTTTAAGTTCCATTAATCACATGGTTATAATGTGCAATTGAACAGAGGGATTAAAGCGATCAGCATTCCTCGTCAGTTAAATTGTGAGAGACATTTGTCTTTGCTCTTAAGTTAATTTTGTCTGCACTGTTTTACAGACCCAGTTTGAGTCATTTTAAGTGAGCCAGAGGTGACATTGGAGAGGAAAAGCCACACTTTAATAGAGATGTCATGGAAAGGCAACACTATTTAAATTATCACTGAAGCTCACGGGTGCATTTTTGTGCTCAATCTCTTAATTACCAGGCTCCTTTACATTAAGGCTTCATTCAATGTGCCCGGGGTGCAGTTAACATAAATGATCAGCATTCCCAGAACTCCTTTCGGAATATTTAAACAGGCATCCATAAACTCTGTTATGAGTGTGATATTTTATCACGTACCCTAGGTGGAAACATTGAATCAAAGGCAATGATGCAAATCAGTTTGTGGAATAAATACCTTTGGAAATTGACATTTTTCAAGCTTCACTCTGAAGCGGCACAATTTCCGGTCTTCAGGAAGACCTGGGCTCCTTTGTTTTCTGAAGCTAAGCGAGCGTCAAGGCGGATAGCCAAAGGTCTATGAAGTGGAACTGGTCAGAAAGCAACCATTGCAGCTACAGTACCTGATGAATTGCTTCAAAGGCCCATTAGTATGAATGTATGAGACTGTAGCATGTTGATCCTCAATTTTGTATAAATACATCAATAAATCTGCCATTCCCACATGAAGACGAAAGAAAGTCATAATGTGGGACTTTTATAATACTGCTTTTACACAATACATTCGGAAACACATATCTTCTGAAAAACCGCTATATGGCAGCTCAGAAGTTGCAAATAGAGATGTCTATGTCAATCTCTATGTCCACAAGGAAGGTGGATTAATGACATAAACATAATTTAAGCTGCACAGATTGTGTTTAAATGCTTAAGACTTTTGAAGCCTGTCTACTAGACTTGACTGCACGTGAGGCTCGATGCTGGTGCGATTTGCATGGAGTGATTAACTTTTTATTTTAAATACGTATTGTTTGTTATGATTAAATTGATTTGACCAAATTAAACTCTGTCTTATCATTTACATTCTCTAATGTGATGTGAAAAATGAGAATGCCACTGCATGATACTCAATTAAGTGAACGGGGATTAGCCTACCTGCCTGTGGGTTTCACATAATTGCTTGTTAATAAAGAAGAAGAAGGTTGAGACCAGGTTTGAAGGCAAGATTTCAGCCTCCTTTATTTTAAGCTCACAAGGCTCAACATATATTTACTCAGCTCAGCCATGACCAATGTGTAGGGCCCACCAGGGTGATGTATGGCAGACATTTTGGCCCAGAGTGGTCAATGCTTCAGCAGAGGTAGCGACGGAGGGATTTATTAAGCCAATCACACAGAAGTTTTTACTATGCTGTGGGCATGACTGTCAATGGATGAGATTGCAAGAGTAGATGGGAGACACTGGGGAGTCCATTTGTTGACAATATCACATTTGCAGGCTTGACGCTTCTATACTGTTCGTAAAATGTGAGTGCTAGTTATGTTCTGCTCAAACACAGTTTGTCAGGTAAACAGTTGTGTCTGCTGAACTTCCGGTGAAGATAAAAGCTGCATTAAGGACAAAGTTAAGGACGA
Organism: Ilyophis sp. 1 JC-2022; assembly: GCA_022702515.1. Classification (NCBI taxonomy): domain Eukaryota; kingdom Metazoa; phylum Chordata; class Actinopteri; order Anguilliformes; family Synaphobranchidae; genus Ilyophis; species Ilyophis sp. 1 JC-2022. The sequence continues at coordinate 54,996,449 of CM040395.1, read as the reverse complement.
ATGTGGATTGAATCCCGGGCATCGTCTGGGCAAAATTATATTCAAAGAGAAAGTGTGCAGACATAAATTGACAATGCATTATGCTCAGTCAGGAATCAATCTTCTCCAGCACAATGCTAGCTCGAGAGCGTACATCACTGCAGCTGTGGGCAGAGGCACCTTTCATGCAAGCTGTGAAAGGGAACAGCTGGAAGTATGATTATATGGGCTGCAACACAGTGGGGATGGAGAACACAGTGTTTATTGCCCAACATTATGAACACAATACTGGCCCCGGTCTTTACTTTGCACAAAATAATGGCTTTGCATTTACACATGAAAGCATTGCTGCGTGTCGCATGCATTTTCCAGAAGTTCTTGCGCAGAACCAGGTACTAGTGGTGAACAATGTGGTGAACAACCGCATTATGTGGACTGCCCAACCGGGTAATACAACAAGAACCAAACAAAGTATGTTTAATTCTCTTGACTGGAGTAAAATATAATTTCTGTGAAATTCCTATCTTTCTGTATAATGTTGGGTATTTTGTTCTAATGTATTTATCTAAGCATCAATTGCATATATTGTCAATGCAAAGATAAGCAGAAAATTATGTGTTTCTTATACATTACATATCTTAATATAATATTGCAAAAATAATATAAAAAGTAAAGATCCTTTCACGGCAAATAGTCACCACAATATGAAAGCTGATATCCATGAAAATGTTAATTACAGGTTTGTAATATTTTATAACATAAAGTACTTTCCCACTGCAGTTGCAAGTAATTCAAGTCAAAGAGAGGCACACTCATGTAGGTAATTGACCTTTCAGTTTGAACACTTTCAATAAGCAGGTATGCCAACTAAATGTTTCCTATTGTAGGCAAAATGGCAGTCCATGTATTTTTCTTCTTTCTCTTCTGAGAATACCTTGACACTAAATATTAATTATAAACCGTGTGGCTTAATGGCCTCAGCTTTTACAAACTTTTGCTTTGGAGACTGTTTATTAAATGTGTATCTCTCTGTAAATGGGAACCCAAATTAAATTACTTAAATTACTCTTCCTACCCATCCTATTTCTCTCTCTCTCTCTCTCTCTCTCTCTCTCTCTCTCTCTCTCTTTCTCACACACACACACACACACATGCACACACATGCACACACACACATAAACAAGGGTCTAGCATCATTTTGTTAAAAAATAGGCCTTCGCGTTTGTCAGTGCAGCATTTGGAGGGACAATTATTCTGTCAAAGGCGTTAGAAGTTATGGAAAAAAGTGGTTGAAGGGATGACTCTCGACAACTGACACATCATAAATTCCCAAGGAGATTTTTTTACCCTTTTCCATCTCCTGTCAAGTTCAGGAACCTTTTAAAAGGCAGTTTTAGCTATTTATCCAACCGATATTTACAAGATAATGGAATTGATGGCTCTGTATCAAGCCAGGCCTTGAAAGGATGGGGCGTGTGGGGGGACTCTGTGCCAATCATACAGAGGCCTTGTTTCCCTGAAGGGCTGTAGAATATGGATGCTCAGGGCTGGAGAGGCAGTAAGCATGAAGCATATATTTATCGAATCAGTGCCTGCATCTTTTACGCGGATATACATTTTTACACAATTAACATTTGAGTGATAGAAGGCACACTATGGAAATGTTCCATAGAAGCCCTTATCTCTCTGCTATATATGTGATGCATACATCACAAGTCAAACATTCCTACAATGCTTCAAGTCAGCCCAGATTTGCACCTGAGGCAAAAGTCAAGAGATGGTATTTTGTGGCATGGCAAATGGTTTCTCACTACAGTGTAGTTATCAACATCGGTAAGCTATTTATCTTGAATTTGTTTATTTATTTAAAGAAATAGATAGCACTATAACCAGGGATTCTGTGATATTAGTGCAACCCAGACCTGTCATATATTATGTGTGTGCCATTCTATGTTAATATATACATTTTTTCACATAGCACTTGTAATATAATATATAATATTGTTTTTGAATAGAATGTATAGAACAGGTCATGCACTTTTTGTACTTTCCCAGAGACTGTGTGTGGAGTATCATACTTATCTCTCATCATTTGGAAATCATGAGCACAGTCTGAATTAATGCTCCCTCTGTAACGTTCCGCTCCCTTCTTGTCCGTTCTCCATGTTTTTCCCTTTCCTCCCGTGTCATGTCGGATTCCCTGTGTCCGTGTTTTCCCTGTCGCTACAGGCTGGGCGTGCCCCTTCTGTCTGTTTCTCTCTGTTCCCCCACTTCAGGTTCGCCTTTCCCCCTTGTTGCATGCATTCCGCACCAGTCAATTAGTCAATCACTCTCGGTTACATTCCTCACGCTTTCGTTATTGTTTTCAATTTCACTCCCTTACTTAAACCTCCCGCTGGCTGCTATTCGGCGCCAGTTCGTTAACGTACTTCGTGTGTATCCTGGTCTCCTGTTTTTGGTACTATTCACTGAAAGCTCTGTTGTGGGTTTTTCCCTGTTAAACTCCTTGGTTCCAAGACCAGTGTTTTGTAGTTATCCAGCCTGTAGCAGTCAAGTCCCCCTGTATGTGTTGCGGTACCCCTGCTACTAATTAACGTTGCCTGCGCAGTTGGGTGCTCTGCCTCCAGCCCAGTTCCTGTTGGACCCCCCGGTCCAGATCCCGTTCCCGTGATCCAGTTCCTGTTGGACCTCCCGGTCCAGATCCAGTTCAGTTCCGGTTCGGAACCCAACTCCTGTTTCAAGTCCAGTTCCGGTTCGGAACAACCATCCCGTTCCCGTGATCCAGTTCCTGTTGGACCTCCCGGTCCAGATCCAGTTCAGTTCCGGTTCGGAACCCACCTCCTGTTTCAAGTCCAGTTCCGGTTCGGAACAACCCTCCGTTCCCGTGATCCAGTTCCTGTTGGACCTCCCGGTCCAGATCCAGTCCGGTTCCGGTTCGGAACTCTCCTCCTGTATCAAGTCCAGTTCCGGTTCGGAACACCCTTCGTTCCCGTGATCCAGTTCCTGTTGGACCTCCCGGTCCAGATCCGGTCCAGATCCAGTCCAGTTCCGGTTCGGAACTCACCTCCTGTATCAAGTCCAGTTCCGGTTCGGAACAACCCTTCGTTCCCGTGATCCGGTTCCAGCGTGGGCCTCCTGGTCCAGTACAAGTCCAGCTCCGGCTTGGAGCAGTTCGCTACATCCTCGATCCTCTTTACTATTGTGTTAAACTTGTGTTGAGCTTGGGACTACCCCAAAGCTCATAATAAATCCTCATTTCTGTTTCCCTGTCTCTTGGTCGTTGCATTTGGGTTCAGCCCGTGTTTGGTTCGTGACACCCTCACTCACTTCACTGTCTTTCAATAACAAAACACAGTTGTCCTTTGGTTAGCTAATCCAAATGAAAATATCCTCTACCAGTAAATGCAGTGCTAATCTCAGAATACTCTTCTCTGATACTTTCTTGGGGGGAAAAACAACCCTTTACTGTCCTGAGAGCTCACTCACATACGATAGACTACATCCTCAGTAAGAACACCCACCAATCTGAAGAACGTGACACTTATTAAAGTTGACTTAATTTCTACTTAAGGGCGTATCTCACAATCAGGAGCATTGGATAATTAATTAAGGGACACAATTTCTCCAGAAACAGAGGTACAGTTAGATTGTTAATTCATGGAAATCATTTCTGGGGCTGAATAGATTAATGTCAGAATGCTTCATTATTTCTTGTTTTATAGAATGATTCATTTCAATGTTTAGAGTCTTCCGAAGCAATTAAGATATCAAGTTCGCATTGGCGCATTTTGAGGCAATGTTGGCATTTGGACATTTGTAATGACTGTAGTTGAATGGATCGTGTCTTCCCTCTATGAAATCTCTCCGCCTATTCACTCAAGCTGGTGATAGACAATTATACCTTTGACAGAGCAAGGCCAGGGCAAGAAAGAAAAAAGGGAAAGAAATGAACCAAGGCCCAGACAGCCAAGATCTCAATATGATTAATGTCTAAAATGACAGCAGCTGTTTTGTCTACTTCTCATTCCATCCCCAATAATTAAAATCTCACTATAGATCTGCGAAGTCGACTCTTTTCTTCTCCTGTTCATTCATGAATGAATTGTATGTTTGTAGGATCTGTTGCCTTCACCCACAATCTGTTATTTTGAACTATGATATCAAACTATTTTTAAAATGATGTATTATATCGTGCTCCCGATAGGACTTCATCAACGTGGTTCCTTGTGCTCTTGATGTGGCCGCGTAGCCACTACATGAGAACCATATATGAGCTAAAATGGATGCTGCTGTCCATGTGTGTCTGTGCTGATCATCCTTTCAGTAAACATTATATTTCCATTTGTGGTGGCATTTAGTACCTTGGAATTATCAATTTATAGGTGACTTTAAACTAAGTAATATTTATTTCTTGAAACTGTTATTTTTGGTAGTAAACTCTTACGAGAGACAAATGTCTTAATTTAAGCAATCCGAAAGGTACTATGAAAAATGCATCCTATTAAAATCGAAACAGCATTTTCACTGAAACTCAATTGCTCCAAGAAATGCCATTGTGCATTGGTTGTTGTTCACAGAAGCACGGACCCACGCTAAAGGCTTCGCACCGCATTGCCGCAATGTTGCGAGGGCAAACAAGACCCACAAAAGTTGCAAGAAACAAATTAGAGCTCATCCTTTGATAAGTCTATCGCACCTTGAAAAAAGTTGTCTCCTCAACGAATCCACAACGAAATGAGCGTATCAACGGAATGCACGTGAAGCGAGCAAGAAACGCGACAGAGAAATGTGAAACGTGCAATTAATTCACTGGCAGCACGTCGTGAGGTAAAGTCATGTGGTCCATGCAAAGTGCCAAGCTGCAGGCAAACGCCACACTGCCATATTAATGAGGCTGTCTCATCACCGCAGCCATCGTCTTCCCCAGTCACGCCGCAGTGGCCATTCTACCATCAGGGCCCTCATCACTCCACCTGTCTCCCTTCCCTCCAACACCGATAAAGGAAGAAAGGGGGGGCGGGGGGGGGTTGAAAGACGTGTTGCTAGGAGGCGTGAGGAGATAGTTGGCTGCAGACGTGTGATAATTCAATGCAATGCGATTTTCGCCTGGGGCCCTGAAAATAATAAGAAAGGCTAATCTTGCCTAATTAAAAAAAAATAGACAGGAGAAAAGGAATGTTTGTACCTCGCAAACCGGCAGGGTGCGTCTGGGTCTGAGCTGCAGGTGACCAGTCTCGACTCGGAGAACGGCGATGCCCTCAACAGAAGGGGAAGATGTGACCACAGGTTCGAGCCGCGGCGGAATGCGTTTGTTTGAGTCGTTTTCTCTAGCGCCGGTTGCCACATTCACGTCTTCGGCTCTAGGTGGATGGTATGGAAGAGCAGAGTGGGTTATTTCTGTCAGTGTGTTACAGTTCACTGGGTGTCCCCAAGCTCACATAAATCTTTCATTTTGTGTATTTGCAACTCATGAAAAATGCCTCGTTGCATCGCCCAGGTCCACTTCTTACTAATGTATTGTTATTTTTTTATGGAAAACATGACACATGAAAGGTGCAAACAGGTTTTTTGAAAAAACTTAATTCTCTAGGTATAAAATTATCCTCATAAGCAGGAAAGCCTTGTGTAAGTCACCACTGTAACTATATGCAGCAGTAGTGTAGTGTGTCGGTAGATATTAGGTTTTGTAACCAAAGGGTTACATGCCTAAATAACTACACGCATCTCTGCTGTACCGTTGAGAAACATACTTTGGGGCAACACAACCAATGATTAGTCATGGTACGTTTTGCACCAATCATTGGTTGTGTTATTAGTTTTGCACACGCAGAAGATCTTAGTAAATCAGGCCCTTCATCTTTATACAATATTATTATTCCTTTGTTTTATTACACAAAGTCGTCATCACATGCTAGCACGTGCACATGTCTTTGTGTGCAGCGAAAAAAAACTTTTTTTCACTCTGAGATGCACCAATGGGCTGCACAGTTATTGCGGCAAAGAACTCTGCAACTTGCACAGCTGGTGCAGGCAGAACACATGCACCTCAGTGCAAGTAATTGGCCAGATGGGTTACAACTGAGCGATGAGATGGAAATGCCCTGCAGACCATCCCTCACTCTCTAGGAAACGTTATGATGACTTTGTTTTGCCGCATGTCAAACACTGTCAGCGCTGGCACGGTTCGGACTTGATCTGGTCAATGGGTCACATCACAACACTGGAAACGTCTGAGCTGGATGTGCCACCCATAGATATAGAACCATAGATATTACATATCATGTAATGTAATAGCAATTTGGAATTCTGAAATTGAACAATTTGGCAGCCAGTTATATTATTTTCCTTTTTTGTTGTTGTTCTCTTTTTAGTTTTCTTATGTTTTTTACTTAAATTACAAAATTAGAATATGTATTTGCATCAGGAATTGTTTGAGTAAATATAAATTTAAAAAAAAATTTGATCACAAAAAAAAAAGACACCCAGATAAGAAACAGCAGAAATGATGCAAAATTAATCTTTTTTTTTGGGATGGGATTTTTAATCGTTTTATTTGGGATGGGAAGGTTTGGTTTGATTCATCAGTTAGGCTTTTAATATATCGTTAAATGATACGTCTAGAGGACAATGGAATTGTCTATCTTTTTCACATTTGATGATGACTTTTCCTCTCTTTTCAATTAGACTTTCATATATCACTTCCACATTCAAACAATTGACTGGAAATGTTACACGGAACTGTTCTGGAGACAGATTTTTCACTTCAATGGCGAGCCTGCAATTTCTTCTCCCTGCCTCAGGAGACAGTGAGTTAAGACATAGCTCAACTTCATTTTCTTGGCCCGTCTTCTGTCATTGAGACAACCAAGTGCCAATTTTTGCAGGTAACCGATCCCTTCAGCCATTCTTCCGTGCACACTTCCCCTATTCCGAACCCATCTTCTCAGTCTAATATTACATTACAGATTTTCTGTGAATTGGTTGCCAACAGCACACATGTTGTGCCATTTACAAAACTTCTGCCTTTGTAGCCAGTGGCATGACCACTGGATCATTTACTGCATCAATCTTCAGGTGAGTTTGATTTAGATGGTGACAATATTGCCCTAAATTGATAATATAGGAAAACAACTTTGATGGACTCCACCATACTTCACATTAAATCAAAACTTTGAATATCCTAATGGTATTCTGAAAATCAGGGGATGGCGGGGTGAGTTTAGAGTAACACATTCCTCTATTTGGCAGGTTTTAACATAAAGCAGTGTCGGAGCCCAGTGTTGTCTGGATCGCTGTGTTATTTTGCCTTCATACTAAATCAAGATATTGACCCTACCGCTAATCAGAAGTAACAAAACTGCAATGGTTTGCCACCATGCCAGACAGCTCTGAAGCAGCATGAAGCCCCCATCTGCTGCTGGTTTGTAATTTGAGATTAACGGGCGAATCCAAAGTCCAGTCAAAATGCTAAATTTCATCTAGCATCTAACAGCATGATCATAGACTAATGTGATGTTTATTTACCCTCTTCAGTGTACTGGAACATAAATAAATAAATAAATAAAATCTATTAAGCAGCTGCTGGATGGTTGAAGCCATTAGTTCCAACATGTTTCCACAAGCGTTGCAGTGTGCTGCGTGAAATATTTCTGCATCAAAAAATAAAATCTCAAACATTCAATTATCAGAGTACGAGTCTTTCGCATCATTCTTCCTCTCTCTATGTAATTTGTCAATTTATTATTTACTTGGTTGGTTGCTATGGTTATGAGGTATTTAGTGGATATGAGCTGTTAAAGCCAACAGCTTTTCAAAAAGTAAAATATACCGGAAATATGTGACAGAAATTTTTTTAATCAAACTTGTATGTTGGTGTTCAGATTTTATTAACGTACGGGGTTATAATTGTTATAAATAAAAAATAGAACCAATATAAATAAATAAAAAACACATTTTTAGTCCCCCCTGCAGTACTCCAAAGTACCCCAGGGGTACGTGTACCCCCATTTGAGAAACACTGGTCTACAAGACCAATTTTCTTTTTCTTAGATTTCTTACTAGCTTACTAGTTAAGTTAGGTATAAAAAATTAGGAACTGGCCAAGAGTGGATTTTTTTCTGAATATAAAAAGTTTCATTTTTCTGAATATTAGGATGTGGAACACTTAACTTTTATATTATGCTTGACCAAAGTACCTTACTTTAAAGTATGTCAGGCAATATCCTGCTGTTTTCATGGATATGGTATAAACCAATAGACTTGTAAAAAAACACAATATCAAAATTCTTAGGTAGAAAATAGAACTACAATTCTAAATGCCTTATTGAGCGTCAATGCACTTTGTGCCTGGCAAGAAGGGCATAGAGTATATTCTCTGCAGTGCATACTGTTCTGACTACAAGAGCAGCAATTAGAATTATAAACTTAATTTATAATAGCTGTTATATTTGGTATGAAATTATGAGATATTCTAGCTCTTCTATAGATAGATATGCATTTGTATTGCATGTTTACTTTACGCATTAATTTGTGGTGCACCCGCATTTTCTCCTGGTCTGAATGTAATAAAATAATTAGCAAATGGGGTTTGTTGTTATTTTATCTTCTTTGTTGGGGCAGTTGGAACAGGCTCCATTTGTCTGACATATTATGTAAAATGGGTTTTCTATCATGTGTAAACCCCATTTTTAAACAGATTGCCCCTCTGAATTTACAGGGGGTTTTTTTCCTGATCATTCCTAGATTTTATTATAGCAGACAACGAACGGTTACGGCTGTAACCATGTTCTGTGAGTTCCGGACGGCTTTCTAGGGCCAGATGCATCGAGACATTTGTCATGGTACATGACCTCCATGTAGTGACGTAATTCATCCCATGAAAGAGGGAGTGTCACTGCATCCTCAGAACAATTTTCTCGCCCTTAAAAAGGTGCCGAGTGACCATGATCCCTAATGGTCATCCGGAACTCATAGAACATGGTTAAACCCAAAGTGTCAGGAGGGACCATCATTTTTATGTGGATGCCAAGGCCGCAGGTAAGACGGTTGCGCAGACCGTTGAGCCTGGTGCCACAATGACGTGATACAACCTCGTAAATGTGCAGGGGGACGCTCACTTTAAGAGGTACACCTTCCAGGGCTGCCCATGAGGTAGCCATACTTCTGGCGGGTCGGTCCTGGATATCATTAGGCAAGGGTTTAGCGCTAGCCTCATAGGCTGTGGCTATTGCCTTCACTACCCATCGGGAGAGGCTTTGAGCCGAGAGCGCTGTCCGTTTAGTCTTGCCGTAGCAGACAAAGAGTTGCCCTGTACATCTGAAGGAAGCGGTAGCTTCAACGTAGCATCGCAGCGTGTGCACTGGAAATATTAGGTGTGCATCCCGCAATTCCAAAACGATTTTGGGCAGGAACGCTGGATTAGGCCTCAACGTCACTCCTGCATCTTCCCGGTCTCCACCTTAGACACTCTGCGCTGATGGAGAGAGCGCAGAGCTCACGAACACGTCTTGCTGATGCCATCACAAGCAGGAAAGCCATTTTAAAAGAAAACCACTTAAGGCTGATCGTCTCGAGAGGCTCATAGGGCTGAACCGTGAGCACTCTCAGTACCAAGGGGAGATTCCAGGGGGGAGCTACCAGTGACCTCACAGGTCTCAGTCACCGGGCCCCCTTCAGAAACCGGCTGACAAGGTAATGGCTCCCTGCAGGCTTGTTATGTACCCAGACATGCCTGCTGGATATAGCAGCCGCATACATGTGCTGGCTCCTTTTCCCGTTATCAAGTAAGGACTGCAAAAAGTCCAATACTACAGGGATCGGACGGTCCACATCTTCTCTTACGCACCATGTGTTAAATAGCTGCCACATATATCCATAGGCCCTCCTCGTAGAGGGAGTTGAGTAGCGTCCATTGGACAGGGGAGCCGCACTCTGTTATCGAAGGGTCCTGCTCCTCAGTAGTCACACCCAGAAACTCATCATGTTTGGTCGAGAGTACCAACAGTACCAAACAGTGCCGATCTGTTGTGATAGCAGATCCTCCCAAAATGTAATTTTCCTGGATGGATTGTAAAGTAGGCCAAGGACCATGGGAAACCAAGGTTTCATTGGCTATCTGGGGGCTATCAGCAGGAGTTTGTGGTGACTCGTGCTGAGCCTGTGCAGAGTCGCATTGATCAGCGACTCGGGTGGAAATGCATATAGCAGGCCGTCCGGCCACTCGTGCACTAACGCGTCTATCCCCAGGGGACTCAAATGCTTGTTCAGGGAAAACCACGGGGGGAAATGAGTAGACTCTTGAGAGGCGAACAGGTCTGTTTGAGTACGACAGAAGCGCCGCCACCTCGGGGTGGAGACGCCATTCGCCGGGATGAATCTTCTGGCGAGATAGTACATCTACTGTGCCGTTCCAAATACCTGGTAGGTGAAGGGCATGCAGGGAGGTAAGTCTGAGGCGCTGGGTCACTTCCAACGATCGGCAGGACTTTAGACCGCCTTGATGATTTATGTGATATACTGTTCCTCACTATCACATGTTTGCCCCATAGTACAGGCAAGAAATGTCTCAGTGCTAGAAATACTGCTTGGAGTTCGAGCATATTGATATTGTCTGACTGCTGCTGTCAGAACCATAACCCCTGAGCTGGGAGGTTCTGGCAGACGGCCAAATCCATGGCTCCCAAACATTCAGTGCACAAGGCACTCATGCCTTAGCCAAATGAAGAGCACGAAAAATGTGGCGGTGGTCGTCTAGTAGGAGCTAGAAAAACGTGGCGGTGATCGTCTAGTACAGGGGTGTCAAACTCCGGTCCTGGAGGGCCGCAGTGTCTGCTGGTTTTTGATGTGTTTCAGCACAAGTGATTAATTTAAGTCACTGATTGGCTAAGAAGTCCAAACACCTTGTTCTCAAAGCTTTAACTGGGTGCTAATTAAAAGGAAACCACAAATACCTGTAGACACTGCGGCCCTCCAGGACTGGAGTTTGACACCCCTGGTCTAGTAGATGAGGACAAGGCAGCTAGTGTAGCGAAGCACGTGTACTCTGCCTTATGGACCAATCGATGTAACAGATCTCACTGGAGTATACTCTCCAAGCCCAGGTTTGATCAACATAAATTTGTACCTTAGTACAATAAAGAGCACCTGCAGATGATAAAACGTGGCAGTGGTCTTTAGCAAGGAAAGTAGTGGGGTAGGTAGTGTAGCGAATCACGCGCACGTTGCCTTGCAAACTAATCGCTACCGCACCGCACCACTCTAATCGATTGTAAAGCCTCACTGGTGTGCTCGCGCAGCCAGTACCGGCTTAGAATCAATCACTGGAGCCCTAGCTCGCTGATTGTTAGGAGTAGATTTCACTGAGGTACACTCTCCACACCCAGGTTCGATCAATGAATTCGCAGAAAGATACAAACCTGTACTTTACTGCATACAAACCTGTACTTTACTGCATACAAACCTGTACTTTACTGCATACAAACCTGTACTTTACTGCATACAAACCTGTACTTTACAGCATACAAACCTGTACTTTACTGCATACAAACTTGTACTTTACTGCATACAAACCTGTAGTTTACTGCATATAAACCTGTACTTTACTGCATACAAACCTGTTCTTTACTGCATACAAACCTGTACTTTACTGCATACAAACCTGTACTTTACTGCATACAAACCTGTACTTTACTGCATACAAACCTGTACTTTACTGCATACAAACCTGTACTTTACTGCATACAAACCTGTTCTTTACTGCATACAAACCTGTTCTTTACTGCATACAAACCTGTTCTTTACTGCATACAAACCTGTACTTTACTGCATACAACCTTTACGCTGTGCTTGTAGACCCGTCACCTGACTCCCGCCCTGTCGATGGCGATTTCGGGCAGGTTGTCGTGGAAACGGACGCGCTGGTCGGCCTCCTCCAGCTTGTCGGGGATGAATGCGCTCAGCGGTATCAGGAGGTGGAATTAGAAATCAATTATTGAAGAGGACGTCCACAGTGACGCTCCACCTTTTATGGGAGGAATTACGTCACTATGCGGAGGTCATGTAACATAACAAATTCTAGTATAAGAGTCTCGATGCATCTGGCCCCAGAAGGCCATTCATATTGATAACCCTAATGGTCTTAGGAATGAAATAGAACCATGGTTGTTCTATTTTTTGCAAAAAATATTGAGACAGAATTTTATTTAAATACGCATATGGCTGCTCTGTTACACAGCTCGCAAAATAACTGATATGGATACAACCAACAGTCAATGTTTACTCACATATATTTGTCGTTTCCCATTGAAAACTGCTGGAATGTTCTCAACCAGAAGATTTGGAGTCACAAACCATCAACCAAAGCTGAGCTGTTTGAATCCTTGCACCAGGAGTGGGCGAAAGTCAGCCAGAGAGAATGTGAGAGACCGGTAGAGAGCATGCCAAGAAGCATCAATGCTGTAATAAAGAATCAGGGCTATTTCACCAAATATTGATTTGTGAACCCTTCCTATGCAAAACCTTTTTTGTTTTTATTATTTATTTTTGGGTATAAACTTTAGTTTACATTATTCAATGTATACTGTAACAGCACTAAGCATTTTTAGTCTTATAACCCATTATCATTTTCTGAAAATAAATGTTCTGAATCGCAATATTTTTGTTTGGAATTAAAATCAAATGTGGTCAATAGTTCATGTAAGAATAGCAAAAGTAACAATTTACCCAGACATATACCCATAAACTGTACAAATGTAAATTTTGATCTCAATTTTATATGTGCACCTCTTAAAATAGTGTCATCCATTTGTTTCTTCCTCCTCCTCTATTTTTCTTTTTTACTCTCCACATTTTTTATTTCATAAGAGCAAGGATAAAACTCAGGGCTGATGTATTTCTGTATATTTGATGGAGATTTTGTGTCTCTTTGTTAAGTGGGGGGATTTTTTCCACATTCATATCAATATGTTTGGCAGAAATACTTGAGGTAAAAAATGCTACATGCTGCTACAGTGTGTGTGTGTTGGACAGAGAGTGTAGAGTATAGAAAGAGCAGCGGATTTTTTATTCGCAATTTAAACATGATACGCTGTTTGTGGCATCATGATTTGCGGCACAGCATTGAGTGGGAAATGGGGTGGAGCAAGTAGAGGGCAGCGTGCATGCTGGGCCAAGAGGCGCATCCCGTCAGACGGCCTCTGAGAAGTTTGGAGTGTGACAAGCAGATGGAGGAATGGGCAGCCAGCAAGGCCACCCCTGGGTGAGATCTAATTTCACGGCTAAATGTGAAATTAATGGCTGCTGGAGAGGGCATCAAACGTCACGAGCCCTTAGCCGGAAGAGCGGCCATTGCCGAGCGCTCCCGCGAACGTGTCCTTCGGTCCGCGGCTTTAAATCAGCAGACATGCAGCCGAAGGGATGCCTATTCGTCAATGGTCACTCGACTTGTCTAACGCCGGAACGCAAGGTCGTTATCACCCCGTCATCGTTTGCATGTTTCGCACACAAGTGCTGTGACAATGCTGCTGAGGCAGCAAGCCAACGCGTAAATTAAAAATCAATTATTTATACCCCACAGGGCCCAGCAGAAAAAAAAAGCTTGTAGGTATTTTATACGCCTACATTATTCATGCTTACAGCTTGTCTGCGGGATTGGCTGTGTTTGCAGGAGGCTGTCCAAGGCACAAAGGCTAAATCAGGTCACAGAGTAATGGGACAACATCAGGGGAGCTGGGCGTCAGCTTCAATCGAGCCCCTTGATTGCTCACACCCCCTTTGTTCGCTCCCAAGTTCAGACTTTCCGGCTACCACGTAAAGACACCGGATATGGCCGCTCTCTTTCAATACTAATGAGAAGCAGTAGTAGCTTGTGATGTTCAAATAAAGGAAGATAAAATCTTTCCATCACACGGATCACAACTCTCAGACTCTTTTGTGCTGCTAACTAAATAACCAAAACCCATTGGCAGGCAATTATATTTCTCTTAATTGTGTTTTGTAGCCTTCTCTTTTTCCACAACACATTTGAGAAATACAATTATATTCCGGTTGGTATGGATTGCTCAGCTAATTGCTTGTTGGATTTATTTTGTGTTATACAAGAAAAATAAATGAAATTGGGTTGAGAGAAAATATGAATGCATTTCGATGCATATTCACCTGCGGGACAGTAATACAAATGCTCTTGCTTTGTTACTACTTCTGACAACTTTCAAAAGTAGTAAAAACCTGTTACCTTTCTATTTTTTCAGACACAGAATGGTTATGTGAGAAAATGTATTAAACATGAATTTCTAATGCCCATTTTTACCTTGTTTATTTTTTAGTAAAACCAAAAGTGATCCTAAAGATTACTTACAATAATTTTATCAGTGGAAAATGGAGAGGCTGTAATGAAACCATGTAATGCAAATGAGCAGTAACATCTTTTTAAGACTACATTTATGAGGTCTGATATTCTTTATAAATACATGATATGTTAAGCATGCATTATTATTATTATTATTATTATTATTATTATTAGATATTCACAGCGTAGCTATTGTTTTTAGTCTGATTATTATTATTATTATTATTATTATTATTATTATTGTTGTTGTTATTAGTAGTATTATTATTATTAGGTATTCACAGCATAGCTATTATTTTTGGTCTGATTATTATTATTATTATTATTATTATAACAAAAGGTTGTGTAAAGATTGGTTAAAAAATGGCCAAGTTATTAGGCAATCAAATTCTGATGTTATTTAATCCATTACAAGTCAACTTCCCAGTGGCCTAGGACATTAGCAGATACATCAAGGGTAAGATCCTTAGGGACTTTACCAAGTTTGGTGATGATAGATCAAAGAACAACTGCACAGTATGAATTTCAATTTGTGCTATGCTAATGCTGATGCTAAAAATCACACTTAAACAGCATCCACTCATAAACCATGACTCAGATTCACTCCGGATTGCTTGTGGACACTTCTCACACAAGTCCTAAGTGATTTTGAGAAGATTAAGGCGATTGCGCTGTGAATACCTATTTAGGCTGCTTGCAGCTTTAATTATTATTTCTATAATAATACTAATAATAATAATAATAATAATAATAATAATAATAATAAAGGCTGTAATTCATACGTGGATCACCTAATATGGATGTAAATACCTTATAATCAAAGCTGACAGTCTGCACCTTAACCTCATATTCATTGTTTTATTTCAAATCCAAGTACAGCCAAAGCAACAAAAAATGTGTCACTGTCCTAATAATTTATAATTGAACTATGTGTGTGTGTGTGTGTGTGTGTGTGTGTGTGTGTGTGTGTGTGTGTGTGTGTGTGTGTGTGTGTGTGTGTGTACATTTTGAAAATAGAACTTTCAGAATATGCAGTCGCAAATGAGAGAAGAGAGCGAGGGAGAAAAGTGTATCACAAGAAATATTGTGAGCGATTCACATACACACGTATTGGATATTAAATGGAATCTGTGGTGGACCAGATAGTGGGCTATAAATTAAAATCATATTACGGAGCTGTTAATTGAGTGCCAAGTGAAGTTAAATAAATCTGTACAGCCCAGTGAGACTGCAATATTGACTAACCAAGAGTTTTATTTATCTATTGTAAGTTCCATGTGAAAGCAGGATTTGTTGAATAACACATGCTGTACTAAACTTTATCACCTCTGGATTTGCTTATGAACAGGATACTGTGCCAGGGGATAATTAAAATCTTCTCTGGTGTGTGGGAATGCATCTGGATGCTCTTAGTCACCTTGACACCACACACACACACACAAACACCCACACACTCATACATACATACAAATATACAGATATGTACACATACGCACGCAAGCACACACACACACACACACACACACACACACGTAGACGCACCTACTTTCTCTCACAAACACGCGAGCACACACAAGATGCCAGTACACTTTATTATAATTAAAAACATTAAACCACACATACGTATATTTGCATAGAAAGGAGCACACCTGCAAATGATTAATGAATCGTATGGTCATAGATACTATTCCAAACCTAGTGGTCGCAAATTTCAAAGGGTTAAAATTTATGGTTGTTAGTATGTACGTATGTTCAATGGCTACCATTAGTACGAGTTTGCACAGTTTTGCCTTCTGTACAAATCCTTAACAACATTGGGGGACCTCGGGCTGGGAGACACCGGAGCTAGGGGTGGGATGATTCAATCAGATAACGATTCGATTACGATTCTTTAGGCAAAGGTTGGATGCATCATAACATCTTACATTAGACCACGATTTGATTCGATACAATTCGGTTCGATTTATTTTGATACTTTAAAAAAATGTAATAGGTATGCTAATGTGATTTGATACCAATACAGTCAGCAGTAATTAAATATTCAATTAGAACCTTACGCCAAGTTCACAGAATTATGTTTATTGTTAAGGCATGCCATACATTTTGCAGCTGTCTGCAGCAAATAATGCAGCAATAAACATGACTAACAGTGTATTTTCTAAAGTTTCCCTATTGAGGTTATTTTTTTTCAAACAGTGTCAGACATGGTACCCTAATACCTTTCCTTTATTCACTAAAATGTTTTCTGTATGGTGTATCTAGGTTCCACGACATTCATTAAGTGACTAAATCCCTCTTCTTCTACCGCATTGTATGGTCTAAGCCTCTAAGGTCTTTGAAGATGAACGTGGCTATAGCAGATGTCACCTCTTTTGTCCGTTTAGAACAGTTTTTTAAATTTTATTTTTGTTTTTGTCTGTGATATGTAGGGGAAGGGGGGGGGGGGGTTTGGAATCGGACAGTTAACGTAATAATAATTAATTCAACGTAAGACATTGGAAATAGTCTTACTATTTTTGTTTTTTGTCTCTAACGTCTACTTGATTTTGAATAGAAAATGGTTTCAATTAAAATATCAGAAAGCACTTTACAATTAACTGTCTGGACACGGTATGTGTATAAAAACTAATAAAAACAAATAAAATAACCGTTTGGCCATTTCTCCAGGAAAATCTTGACTCACCTGACGAGTTTAGCTTGCTAACCCGCTTGCTGTCCTTCACGTCAATGGTGTGTCGTCGGCTCAAATGGTTTATCATGTTTGTGGTGTTGCCTGTGTATCTGATTTCAACTTGGCATATCTTGCATATTGCAGCGGTTTTGTCAAGTACACCCTCCTTCTTTCTAAACCCAAAACGATTCCATACCACTGATATTCTGTTCGGAAAATCGCAAATTCTGTCAATTTCTGTCTCGTTTGTCGCACTCGAGCAGCTAGCCATCTGTCCGTCTCATTGTCGCTTGATTCCCGCCTGTCGCTGCTTTCAACTCACGCTTACGTGGGGGTTGGAGCAGAAACATGGATTAAAGCTAGTCAAAACAGTTTTAAAAGTAGTCGTGTCTCAGAAATATATTTTTTAAATAATGAAATTAATATTTTTTTTTAATAAATAAATACATGTGCACATTCATTTACAATGCGATATTAATCGATGCAAATCAATTCTAATCTTACAGATCGATGCAGTTGTATTTACACATTCAGATGTGCATTGTCCCACCCCTAACCGGAGTCTATCCTAAAGTGCTAAGGGATATCAAGACTAGTCATGGAGCGGTGTTGACTGACTGCCTTGCATGGCATACAAGTTAATATGGTCATCTGCTGAGGTACTGTATGTTAATCATGATGTCAGTGAAATAAAGATGGTCATTTAAAAGCTCAAAAATGTTCATTTACATTTTTGAAACATCACACTCACCATATTCCAAAATATTCCTTATTCTAGATCCAATGATGTTTCTCAACCAACGGTTGCGGTCATAATAAAACCCTGGCATGCGCCAGATCTGCCTGTACAATTTGTTCATTCCCCCCAGCTTAATGATTGTACAGTTCATCCAGTGGGTTGGCGAGTGACAAGAAGCAATGATTGGCTATGCTTGTTTTGGGGGATGTTGCCGTAATGGCTGGGCCTGCATTTATAACTTAGCATTCTGAGTAGTGGGAGGATTTGCACTTCAAAATGCTTTTATTGTTGGTTTGCAGACAGACACATGGGTCTGGTGCTGATTAGTTTAATTTATGGTCTGGACAGGTCCCTTCACTTGAGAAAAGAGCAGAAATCCATAAATATATCAAATATGTTTTTTGTATGAGTCACATCTGTTACAGAGAATACATGTGGTGGTGGCAAGACCATGATGCAACAGGAAATTATGGACAAAGTCAAATTAAAATCTGATAACAAAAATGAGTCTTTTGAAAAATGATAATAAAAAAATAATAAAAATAAAACATTTGTCCATCTTGGAAAGATGATTATATAATTAAGATATAAATATTTCTACTTCGTTTTTGCATTGGCATTGTGAAACAGATTATTGTAAGGAGGCTATTTTTTTTTTAACTTTAACTTAATTTGAACATCAGACTGGTTGTCTGTTAACATGTACGGACAGTTTTGGACAATAATTGGATGTTTAAGCCTGTGAACTTTAATCATGTGTAAAGCTGGTTATAATAACAGAAAACCCAGTATAACCCAACAATAGAATAATTATTGTATTCCAGTCATAAAGGCTTTTTTAAAAGGTACGTAGACTCTAGATCGTGTTTTTTTTTGGCTTGTTTGTATGCCTATAGTGTACCTATAGTGTCCATTATTTCAACAATTCTGAAAAAATAACATAAATCAAATAAAACTGGTAGAAATGCGCCTTGGTTCTGCCCTCTTTCTGCATGCCCACTCTGGCCCGCCCCAATCACAAAGTCAGAGTACCTCTTTGGAGGTACTACTAGGTCATATGGAAAATTGTTGCTGCCCACAATGGAAATAGCTGACACCTGATTGGTTAGACTACGGTCCTTTGGTTTTCAATGTTGTGGCCTGTATATAAACCTTCTCTTATTCCATCTAAACCGTCCACTAAAATATGTGAGATGAGAAATCGGCCATGCAGTTGCTGAATCTTGATTCATATTTGATCTGCAACACTTAGTTTGGTAGTGTGGTACTGTGAGCCAGGTGTAGCTGTGCTGTATGAAATAATTTGCATTTATGCAAATGAAGATGGACACACCTCCTCCCCCCACCCCCTATCCCTCATGCACTCCACAAAGTATTTTGTGTAGTAGACGGAAACAGGCTGAAACAGTGGGTTCATCTCAATACTCGAAAAATGCATACTCCTTTCCTCCACTACCACCTCCTCTCCTCTGTGCCCCGGAAACTGATCGTTGTGTCATAATCTAATGATGCCGATTACATATTAATGGTTACATATTATCATCTCGGCGCAAACCACAATGGCAGGTACATTGTATACTGTACATGTAACTATTTGTACTTGAAACGTACAGGCAGTGTTGCGTACTTTTGGGTAAGAAACAAGTGGAAGAAAAGAGGAGAGCAGTGAATAATATTGGGACACACCCAGTGAGCGTACTTACTTCTTCAGTTAAATCTTTGTCAACACTTTAAATTTAATACATTTAAATATATATAAAACTAGATTTAAATCTGACTCTAAATCAATCAGTAATTAATTCACAGCATTTAGCTGAAAAACACTGATTCATTTAGAGTCCAATATTAATACATATATGCATATACAGAGGGATCGATGTGTCCAAGCATGTTCAAAATGTGGCTATTTATGGAAGTTTAATTTTAGCAGAATCATTTGAATATCATTTTCAGAAAAAGCCTTTTATGTTGTTTGTCAATTAGAAATGGTCTTTCTGTGTCGAAAGGTATGGACATTCTTATGGTGTGAGGAGCTGTTAATGACTGCCTTCCAAATGTGTTTATGCTAATGGTAAACTGAAAAAAAACATGCTGTTTTGTTATGCACGGTTACCACACTCTTAAGCCTTTGAGTTTATAACATCATTATTGTTTCTTTACATTTTACATTTATTTATGATTTTCCTCAGTCCTAAAGTACACAGGAAATGATACACAGATCATAAAATGAGCTATTAAATAATACCACAGTTGATGGTACATTTATTCTGATGTTTTCAATCATCATAAAAAGTCACAGACATGTTGAAGCATTGGTAAATGCTTTTTTAAACATTTAGAAATCAGGCATTGGAATAAAATGCACAATGAAAACAACATTGGAATGAATGAATGTTTACATTTGGGATGGAGTTTACATTTGAGAATAATCAAGAGACATTTTGTGTCTAGATGTTCAACTTGTGCGGTAGGTGCCTTAAGTTTTTACCGGTACAGTAAAAAAAAGGTAACTTTAGAAAAATTGAAGTGGAACGCTGCCAAAGCAATACTGCATTGATGCGGTGTATGAGTGTATCGGAAGCATCCCGTCAGGCCACAGACCTCAAGCCTTGAACCAGGAGAAGAAAAGGTCATTAATGGAAGCGGTGACAGAGACAGAGACTGCCTCGACCCGAGCGGCCTGTGCTTAACTGCGCTGTCCGCCTGATGAACTGCGCTCAGATCAGTGTCTCGCTCCGCGACAGACAGAACGTGGGCCGCGTAATGATCCCGGGCTCACCTGTGACAACAAACAAACAGCCGCACTGCATTACCAGGGACTGTTTGTCATTGGTGTGACACTGTTTGGCTTTGGGAAATGTCCGTTCACAATTGAGTTCAATGGGTGAATGAGGTAGGGACTCGCAGGTGGTGTTTGTGCGGAAATGTTTTGTACAAAGTGTGACGTGGTTCGTCAGGAGAATTGGTTTTTGTTGTCACAGACATTTTATCGTTAGTTCAAATGAACCAATCGTCGAAACCAGGTGTAACTGGCATCTCAGAACATCTGATATTCCTAACTATCTCTTTTCCCAAAAATAGACATGAGGCGCCTGAATTTCCTGGACAAGTATATCAAACATGATGAAACCTCCAGTTTCTAATGTGGCCTTGATGCAATCGTATTAAAGAGAAAGAATGCGGATGATCAGATTGGCTATAATGGCACTAACACTTCTCTACGCGCACAGCCTCAGTAGAAATACAGTATGACAGTAGCTCAGAAAAAAACAAAATAAACAAACATCGAATGACATATGAGGCATGACATTTCTGAAAGAAAAACCTGTGGAAAATTGACAAATGCTGCATTATTAATTATCTTCTCCAGAGAGACCGGAAGACAGTACATTTATGCACTTAACCAGCTTTACAGTTGATATTTACCGTAGCTGTCCACAGTAAGCACCTAGCTCAAGGGTACGACAGCGGAGCCGAAGACTAGTATTCCTCACGGCAAACTTCAAATGATCTCGGCCCCAATGAAACTGCTGCTTTTCGAGAGGAAATAAAACCCGCAAACTTCTCCGGCCTACGGCAGAGAGAGAGAGAGAGAGAGAGAGAGAGAGAGACTATTACCTGGCGAAAAAAGGCTCTGCTCTCTCACAGGGGAGGATGCTTGACTTCTTGACCATACGCTAGAGGGAGATTCCTCTGTCCACAGCAGTGTCCGGTGCATGCAGAGCCATGCCCCACCAAGTCAGGTCATTTCCAGCTCTCTTTCGACAAAATTATAATGGCTGTCTTCGGCGGGAAGGAGGGGAGGAGAGCCTAGCAAGAAAATAACAAAAAACAAAAGTTACATGTATCCTTCCTTATATTCCAGATCACTGCAAATAATGTATTCTAAGGGGCCATTACCTGCAGATTGAGAACATTTAGACACTGTTTTCTACTCACAAAATCCGCCCCCCCTGGAGGCTGTTTGACAGTTAATTCACTGGGGATCTGCATAGCTTAAAATACATATTCCATTATGTCTCTGCTAATATCGGGGGTGTAAGCACCTCATCATCCTTTTTATCCACCTTTGCCGTTCGTATTTGGTAATGGCGTTGTGCATGAGATCAAGCTGTGGACTCATGAGCAACGTTTTCCACACAGTGTGCTACTCTTTGTTATATATTATATATTAGTCAGTTATTTGAAACATATAACCATTATTGGCTTGCGAGATTGCACTGGAAATATTTTCTCGAGCTCTTCTGGCTACTGCTGAATAAGTTTCTCACAATAGAAAGAACAGAAACCCATCGACTGTGAGAGATGATTGTCAGTGAGAGATCCCGGTTGCTAGTAACCCTGTGGGACTCCAGGTCTTTGGCATGCAAACATTATTAAAGACTTGTTGAGACAGCTTCACTTTGAACATTCACTTTAAGAAGTAATTTAAAAACATGTTTTTTATGGACTAGTGCTCCACCTCCACAGCATAAAATACCTTGAATTTGTATACATTGCAGTACGTTTATGGTCATAGACACTGCGAGTGTAGCGAATCAGGTTAGCCGTTGTTTAATGTCACTGCAACGAATGACGTGAGCAGAGATTAAGGCGGGAGAAAACCAAGCTCAGAGGAGGTGAGCGGGAATGAGAAAGAGAACAATAAATAGGGTTAAGGAGGGAGGGACAGAAAGAGAGAGAGCGAGGGAGAGAAAGAGAGAGAGAGGGGGAAAGAGGGAAGGAGAAAGAGACGCTGTGCATCGCTGAGGTGAGAAATTGCCGACAGCTCCTCTGAGCGGTGCAGATGGCACTCTCTCACCTTCATCGCTCGCCCGTGCCATCCGTCTTCTTTACCTCAGCGCCCCCGTCCTTCACACTGCGCTCTGACTCACAAATCGCTCGACGGAGAATGAAGTGTACGAACCATTAATTGCAGGAAGCGTTTTTTGCGGAGGTCCGAAGCAGTTTTCCAGGTTTTGCGCTTTGGTATTTAAAAAGAATTATAGCAGTTCGATCCGTTGCTGTGCATGTTTGTGTCTGTATTTTATCCGGCTCCATAGCCTTCAATTCAACATTCTCTCTGATTGCATGAACGTGGCTGGTTGGCCAGGTGACCAATGGTAGGATCCACCAGGATCGTTGCTTCTTCAGTTTACCACCCTTAAAATCAAATCTATATATAAAATGTCATATTCCATCCGCTATTTCTAAGTTGTGGGCTGTACTGACAAATGAAGCAACGGTGCGCATGTGTACGTGTGTGTGTATGCTTGTGTGTGTGTGCGTGTGCGTGCGTGCGTGTACATGCATTGCATACATATACATATTGCATTCGTAATTCTGAGATGAGAAAATGGCTCAGCTCGAAAATAGTTTTCAATACTTTCACCATAATCACCCGGCATCACAACAAAACACAACAAATGACAAGTAGCTAGCACGGTGTGCATTGTGCTTATACTGCTTCCTGGGAACAGACGCATCACATTATAATGAACCATCTGGCGACTGTTGGCCATTTTTAGCGTTCCCAATTTGTGGAAAATTTACAGTAAACATCCATTTTATGGTGCACAGAGGGTCTGGCATTAGGGCTGTGTTCTGGTTTTACTTCCGTTTTATTCCGGACACTCAAAGGACAATAATCAAGAGTCATTACAAAACAAAGCATATGGGTGAAGACATTCGAATAAACGTGGCAATGCGTGCGATGTTGTCGAATGCACATCGCATGCCGTGCCATAAAAACACTAAAATGTTTATCCTGCTGTACAGAGTTACATTTATTTGAATTTGATATGTGTGTGGTTATAAAAATAAAATAAAACGTATTGCATGTGTTAGGAAGAAATCTGAGGCGATAGTTGCAATTTATTTATTTATTTATTTATCATAAAATGTTTATAGTTTTATACGGTGATAAAGAATCCAATGTAAAGGTAGCCCCTGTAAGTGTCAAATGCTGGTTCAGGTGCCGTTCAGACTGGGAAAGCCATGGAATATTGGCAACATCAGTGTCATGCTTATTAAACCATCGATCGACTAATCGTTGTCTGTGGATAGGGGCATCTTTAGAAACTATACCCTCATTCAGATAAATTAACTCAGCACAATTAAATAATGATTAATATCAACCTTCCCTTCAAACGGTATGAGAGCACCCAAACCATGCCAAGAAAATTACTAAAACAGCACATCCCTTCACTGTTGGAATAGTGTTGTTTCAAATTTAACAAAAAGATTAGGTTTCAGTATAATTCATAACTCACTGTTATATAAAGGACACTCAAGACAGCTACCATTGATGTCTGTTAACAACCAAAGCATTAAAAGGGAATTTTATTCAAATGTTAGGTTAGCCGAGTGACAGTTGTTCAGAGGTGTACAATCCAGGTTCAGAAAGTAAATGTCCTCGCCAGGATTTTGTTCGAATCGCCTGCATTTCCTAATTAGCACTTCCTCAGCCAGGTGGTAGAACTAATTAGTGAAATCAGCAGGCTGAGTTCATGGGTGGAAGAAACACATGGCAGGACTTTTACTTTCTGACACGTGGATTTTACACCTCTGCATTTGTCATTGCAGGATATTCACCATTCTTTTCAAATAGGACCTCCAATAAGAGAAAAGAGTCAGGCGCATGTTTTTTTATAATACACGATCACAAAACTGAAAGGTGAGGGGAAACTTAAACAGGATGAAATGACATAGATGAGGTTTCTCCATTTGCATTCATGAGAACATGTAGAGAACTTCCTCAATCTGCGACATATCGTGCGACGTGCTGCTTTGAACCAAATATGCTTTGGTCGGGTGAGCAAAGTCACTTGATTGGTTCCTTAAAAAACATGGCAGATCTACCCATTATGGATTTTTGCCCAATCGCCACAGTACCATTTACATCTTTTTCTTAAAAAAAAAAAGTAGCAATTCCACAGTCTTTGCCTCCCTCAGCATTTCATTATATTTTAATTTTGTAAATGTCAGATGGACTCTATTACGACCCTGCATATTGAAATTACAATATTTCTCCGGGTGCATAAAGTTGGATTTTTACACCCTGTATCCAAATGAGGAGTCAATGAGCCAGGGCGCCAATGGAGGCAGCCACCGTGAAAATGAGCTCATAAGAGCTTTCATACTTATTCCCACCACAACCACAACCTGTATCCCCATCACTCACATTTTATTTCATTGGCTGTGTGCTGTTTTTTGTCAGCCTCAGGGGCGAATCAGATATGTTAGCGGGTTAGAGACTTAATTCCCAATACCAGTTTATTCAAACTGCATCAAATCTGTGATACCACATAACAGACCAAGGCTGAAAACAGCATCCTCAGTGAGATAAATATTACAGGCTTTAGTATTGTCCCTTAGGATGTGCCTTGGGCACGAGTGCACGGACTGAAGACCAAGCTAAGTAGGAGGAAAGCAGGGGTGGCAGTGCAACTCGCGCAATCACAAGTGAATACATTGCATGCAGAAAAATAAGTCCATCAAAACGAAAAGATACATTAGCGTAGCCTTAGAATACAGCTGGGCAATGTAGCAATGATCTGTGAGGAGAAGTGATGTGAATTCAACCAAAGAGGAAAATCAGGTCAGTGCAAAACTATGTGGGGTAAAAAAAGTGTGTAACTTTTAAGTTCCCCTGCAATTTATGCAACTATTTTTATGAGCAAAGATATATCTAAGCATAGGCATAATTTACACGGGAGACGCATCCCCCCAATAACCAAGAAAGCCCTATCATCGACAGAAATGCATAAAAACACCTGTATTATAGCCCATGTACGAGGTTGTATATGGTAATCAGGGGGCGGGGCAACAATGTTGCTCCTTTTAGTTACATTATTGGGGCGATAGACAAACAGATTACAGTGTAGCAAAGCAGTGTTTCATTTCAGGCGGCACCCGCTGGTTGTTGCAATTATGTGGACTGTGTAGTAGGCTGTATTGAGTGGAAACGTGGGGCTTAGGTTCCGGAAGCAAAAACTCCATTCACTTTTACATGGGCGTTCTCATCAAGTGTAGGCTACTCAACTATCATACTCAATAGTAGCCTATAGAAGCCTATAGAATCAACTTCGTACCATTTAGAGGTCAGGTTAGCTTCTGTTAACTTAGATATTAATTGTAAAAGGCATGTTGACCAGGGGTGCCCACATTTTTTGCACCCCACTGTGATAGTTTTGTAGCAGATATTCAAATGCAGAGGTGAGGGAGATCAGACAAGTCACCCACATAGGTGAGGACCAATAAAAGGGATATTACACGAACAAAAAAGAAAAGAAAACAGGAACTAATTCCTGACAGCTAAACAGCTGAAATCTACCCAGGAACAGTGGCGGACTTAGTCATTTTGGGGCCCAAGGCAAACACAGGCATGGGCCCTCACACATCCCTTGCTCTCCCCCCTTTTCAATCCTTATTTATCGAAGAAATACCTACTTGTAACTTCTTCTCTTCATCAGTCGTCACACAGCAATGATGTCCAGATATCTGGAACTGAAACTGTAAAACAACACAACAAAACTTATTCAGTTTAACAAACCCACTGTAAAATCTTATTTTCATAAACAATATGATCTCTGTACGATAATATTGTACTTTCACATTGAAAATGTGTCATTGGTGACTAACATTTGTCAGCGGTAGCTAACATTTGCCTTGTCTAAATTTTGCCTACTTGTTAGTAGGGTGACTACTTACTAGTTGTTGGTTATCTGTAGTACCTTCGTCAGTCGAAGTATCCTTATCATCGCTGCTGGAGCAATCTAGGTTGGCGCTGCCAGCAGTGCAGCAAAGGGTAACGTTAGCTCCTCTTCGCTAGCATTAGCAATGCTAACAACACTAGTGCTAGTGCAAGCAGTCTCAGACTGACTCTGCTCTTCATTTGTGTCATCTGTACTACTACTAGCCGCCGTGAAAAATGTAGTTAACTTTGGTAGTTTTGCCACAAACTTTTTTCTTTCCTCCTGCTTCCTCCTTTTCTCAGCACCGCTTGGGTAGCTTCGCTTAATTTTCACTTTTCAATAATCGCGCCGAGCTGAAACACGAATTGGCTACTGAATCATTTCCGCAGACGGCTCATCGTGGAATAGTCCAATGTAGTGGGGACTGAGGGGGGGGCTGACTAAAACACTCATGAATTAGGCATTCTGATGCCATTTAGCGCATTAATTTTTAGAAAGACATAATTAATTACTGGGGTGGGGAAACCTTTATGAGGCATTTAACGGGGCCCTTAGTAGTTTGGGGTCAGCTTGGGGCCCCAGGCAATTGCCGACCTTTGCCTAATGGGTAAGACCGCCTCTGCCCAGGAAAATAGGGCGAACTCGAATAGAACGAGTAAAACACAAATCTAAATCTCCCGAACTCAATTCTAGAGCAAAAAATAGGAGATTAGAAAACACAACGAAAACACCCTTGGAACGTAACTCTACAACGTCCGATAAAAGATTAAACAAAACAAAACCACCAAAAGAAAACACTGTCTCGTAGAGAACAGCACGGAAATAAATAGCGCAGAACGCTAACAGGAGGAGACACAATCTTATACCTCAATAAGCTAAAAGCTAGTTCCTCGTGAATATAACAAAGCTAATATCACCCGGTCGCTTAAACCTGGCTATACCTGGCTCATTGTACAAATGAATGACAAAAAAGCAACGGAGAAGCGAAAGTAAGGAACTTAAATATCCCGCCGGTAAAAGCACAGGTGAACCGAATCAGGGGCGCCGCTAGGGGGGGGGTAAGTTAGGACGATTCTAAGGGCCCAGCACGGACAGGGGCCCTAGAGTAGAGAACACTATTTTTTATTTTTTATTTTTTTTAAGTTAATGTAGCCGACTTCAAATTATAATTCTATGTATTAAAAAAAGTCACAAAAGAAACAGACTGGAGTTTTGTTTTCTCTATGTTTTGTTTCTCTATGTCTGACAAAATGAAGCCTTATTTTACCCCTCTCTTTATTCATTGCATGGTTCAGTCCAGAGCGTGCGAGCCGCCTAGAATCGTAGTTGAACGTTAGCGCAAATATCGTCAAAATGTCGTCAAAGGCAAAGCCAAAGTCAGGGTCTCAAAAGAGAAAAGAAAAAGGAAAGAAGCCACTTTCCCCTCTGACTGTAGCTCTCTTGCACTCCTGAATGCAATCTAAAAAATGGAACTCCACAGCATTTTTGGAGAGTTTTGCATTGCCCTTAGGATTTTTCTGCACTCTCCCAGTACGTTGCCGCGTGGAGAAAGGGTATTTTCAAAACTGAAACTGATCAAGAGCTATCTGAGATCATCAACAATGTCTCAAGAGAGGTTGAACAATTGTCTTGCAATATTGTCAATTGAAAGCAAGTTGGCTTTATCACTAGATTTCAAGGATCTTATTAAAGATTTTGCTACCAAGAAGGCCCGGTGTTTAGCTTTGATTTTATTAAACAAATTTTATTAAAACTATTTCAAAACATATATGCGTACATCATATACATTAAAAACACAGATTGTCAGGGAATTAAACTTGTTAAAGTCCTTAAAAAAGAAACTTATTTCCATCGAGGTCCCTGTTGTCAGACATACAACACCACATTGAAATTATATTTTTACTTTTTGTGTGATTTATACTTTTATAATTGGGTTCAAATCTTCATTTAATTTATACTTTTGTCCTTGTGTTGTTCAAATCTTGATCTTAAGTTAAAGAATGTTGAGATTTTTTTTGCTGGATTGTTGATTCCTGTATTCACTGTAAATTTCAATTAAATTTACAAAAGATGGCCATCATTGGATTTCTTGCAGTGCATTAATAGTTCATCAACTTCAACTGGGTTTTCTAGGTTGATGGGTGGTTTAGGTGGGGGGGGCCCCAAAATTATATTCTGTCATGGGGCCCAGAATCTCTAGCGGCGCCCCTGAACCGAATAACGAGCACGGGAAAGCAAAACCCAGAACCGGAGCATGGAAAATCAGGACGGGAATCGCAGCTAAAAAGAACCAAAACCCACGAACCATGACACCCACTGTATGTAGCCTACACTGTATGCATTCAAATTGTGTGACAATGGATTATTTGATTGGACTTTTTATGTTTGCGTGCTTTAGTTTACCTAACGTTTTTTTTATTGTAGCCTCAGTGTTGCAGTTATTGGGAAAATAGTGGGGATACAGAGATTCATAAAGACGGTAAAAGTTTTTTTTTATTTTTAAAATGTTTTCTTCATAAATTAAATTATTGCCTTCTTTACATCTAAGAAGTCCGTAACTACAATGTTGTATAGGCTATGCACGATGACATCGGTATATAGGCACTCCAAACATATAGGCACTGCGTTCTGCCCTGCGTCCTCCCCAATGTTCAACAGAAAGTTACTTTTTTTTATCTTGAATGTCCAGTCCAAAATCTAAGCATATCTGACTGTTACCACTTCCTCTTAAATTCAGGAAGGTGCATAGAGCTTGGTAATCCCGCCCCCTCCTATCCCTGGCTGGTCCCGGAAGACTGCCGGAAGCCATTACCTGCCCCCACTTTGGGATCTTTCAGTCCCCCTTATGATGATATTATGGCATTGTATGGACCAAACTTTGACATATATGTGATACAAAGGCCATTATATACTCAACACCACATGTAAATCAAATTTGAATTGTATAATTAACGGAGTTTGAGAAACATAACTACACTAGCCAGAATCCCCGGTCGTACATCGCTGGTTCCTGCTTTTGCTAGTTATAGCTACCGGCCGCTCTGCTAGCGAAAATGGCTATCACTCCGTCTGCTCTTGTAATTTATTATGGAAGTAGATACCGGCCAAAAAAAGTAGCTACCGGCCACTCTGCTTGCGAAAATGGCTATCACATTGTCTTATTATGGAAGTGAAACTAAGAGTATCACCAAGGGCGAGAATCACTATCAGTCTGGCCATGTCAAAAGTGTCAGCTTTATGGTTTTCACTTCAGCAGTGGTGGTGAGCGAGTAGCCTGGATGTTGTAGTTGTTTTATTAGTTTTTTTTGAAAACCTGTTTGTTGTTTATTTGTTGGACATAATTTAAAATTTAAAATAATATAAATTATTTTAAAATGTGACAACACCTCTCTTGGGTGTTTGGAACATCTAGCTGCCTGAATATAGAAAAAACACATTTTCAGTCGATTGACTCCCATTATATTTTTTCCGAAGAGTGGCACCAGACGTTCGTCACCAAAGTGGGCGGGACTACGGCGCTCTATGCTAGCAAGTCTCTCAAAATGGCAGATAAGCTGCACTGCTTTTCACAAGTCCGGCTTCAGTATTGGATTGTAAGACTGCACAACCGACCACAGACACCAGCTCTATGAGAGCTGTCACTATTGGGCAGTGAGGATGGGTTGACTGTTACCTTCTGCAGCACAACCCACAGGACGGCCAGAGTCAGTACACACATGATCAGGAATCTGAGCTGTGGCACACGCTGAGAGCCAGTGCTTTTAAATAGAAAACTATACACGTTAGCGACTTGCCCTTTGGGGAGGAAGACAGGTAAAGAAAACATGCAAATGGTGTGTATTGAAATTGTCAGGTACTGAAGAGTGTTTATGCACCTTGTCAGCTCAGTTTACATCGACTGTCTGCTTGCATTCAAGGTACTCCCTTTCTCCGTGTCAGCTGTTTCAGGATCTCTTCACCAGTATCATCTAAGTCGTGTCTATGTCTGAAATGTTGAGGGCGCTATCTCACAGGAGGGAGGAGACAAAGGTGAGCAATACAGAAAGTACTTTTTCATGACTTGCAGGGGCTGGAATTTTTTTTTAAAAAGGTCCCAGTCTCTCAGTCTGAACCTGAACTGCGACACACAAGTCCCGCCACACAGGTGAAGCGACTCTTTCGCAAGAAAACCAGAAGAGAGTAGGGGCCCAGGCCCTTCTGGGGAGATATGGTCGGGCTTGTGAGCCTGAGAGACGACGTATCGATCGGCGTGGTGTCAGAGGTAACGAGATGGAGGATGGTATCAGGCATGCAATCTCACAGCGGGCATGGCGTGGGGAGATCTGTGTGACCATCCATCTCTTCGCATTACACTGGGCCTCAGGGACATAAAGCCTGGGGATGAAGACTGTCCAGGGCGTTTAGGACAATGCCATGGTTATCAAGCCATGGGCCTGATTAAAACATATTTTTGCCCTACAGCTGCATTCTCCATGGAAATCTTTATTTTTTCCCCTGGAATATCAGCAGGACAAGGTGCGCAAAGTAAAACATTGGGTCACATTCATGAAACATGAGCAGAACAAATTTATACGTAAATTGTTCATATTATCAAATTTGGCATTCGTCAACATTTTCATATCTGAAATTTGTTCGCACAAAACACATTGTACACCTACCTGGGACCACGTGTACTGCGTTCGTAAATGAGTGATAATTAGAATATGAATTTATTTTGATTTTTTTGTTAAATTCACAAGACTAAATGTAGCCTTTGAAATAGACATTGCAAACATAATAAATCATGATTGTAAAAAGCAAACACTTTAGATTGTGCCTATTAATCAATTGTAGGCTATGAAGCTGTTTAATTAGACCCATAACGTAGGCTAATGAATTTCCCATGAAATTCTACATTACCTTACATAGGCTAAGCTAATTAAAACACACATTTAACCAATTAACACAATTTGCTTTAAAGTAGTTTACATGTCTGTAGCCAGGGTTGCAATTGTGGTCAACAGCGTAATCCAGCTAATGCCAGCATACATCTAGTTCCCCTACAAGATGAAAAGCCGTGCAAAACTAGGTGGAGGTAAGCGGGGTTTTAATGAAATTGCCAACCTGTCTGTCCAGTTTTATCTGTGCCATAGATTGCACACCCCAGTGAACGTTTTTGTTGAAAAGCCGGTGAAACATCTCTCATTCAGGTGAAAAATCGGATGAACTTGATTTATAAGTGAAAGTTTTTTAACTGGTTGGAATTCAGACTTTTGCTCAGTGGGACACGCACATCAATGTGACCGCAATTAGAATGCGCCGGAGAGATTCTAAAATAAGGTAGCCTATGTGATTACCCCATTACCACAACTCACATGCACAAAACCCCAACAACATTACAAAATAAATAACGTTTAATTTGTTTTTCTGGGCCATTTTGTCTAGGTATGGACCTGTAAATTAAAGTGACAGCTTCCATATAAGGCAATCCATAGGCATAAATTTATGCTAATCACAAAGTAACGTGGGCGTGCTTCATACGTGAATACAAAAAAATCAGCCTTTCCCACACGGAAATCCGGAATCCAGAATCCGGCGTCAATTTTCCGTATCAACTCGTTTCGTACATAAATGTACGCGCATATTTAGGAAAGCTTCATGAATGAGGCCCATTGTGTGGGTGTGTTTTAGAGACTTTATTACATTTTATTTTCAATAGCTCAACAGCACATTTGACTTCTTAAAATCTCCCTTAAATGTGACTTTTATCATTTTAAGAAATCATAAACACAACATGCCTTGCCTCAACCTTAACACTTACAATGTTCCTAACCCTAATTGTATCTATAACCTTCAGGGAATAAAAACAATCAAAATATAATAAATTAAATTAAATAAATGCAATGAAAAAAAAAAAGTATTTTATTCACAATACATAAGGCTTTCCCCAACTCTAACACTTATATCATATTCCTAACACTAACCATATTGTTTATGGCCCTATGAGTCATATTAAATATGTCATTTTATTTCTCTTAGGCACTCTAAGTGATAGCTGAATAGAAACAGTATCCCACTCTCATAAGCCAGCCAGTCTCTCACGCTAAATATATATACAATATATATATACTGTTCAGCCGGGGATGCTAGAGCTATAGTAGTGAGAGTTGTTTTGTCTGAGTGCCTTTTCTTGGGTGTTGAGTTTCAAATTGAAATAATGGAGAAAGTTATTCAGCACACAACACAGTGGCAAACATGAGCCATAGCAAATCCATTTTGATTGATTGAAAACGGTGGACAGCAGTCTCCAAGGAATACCCGGATGCTTTCAAGCATCAATAAAAACAAATTCACCCCATCATTCCCCATCATAGATCCACCTTTTCCATTACTGAAAATATATTTTATGGATTTTTATTTTTTTTAAATAAAATAAATGGAGTCTGGTCATGTTACGGTGTGCAAGTCGCACAGCAGCACCAAGCTGCAATATGCACCTGGAATGATAGAATGTAGTGCGCGGCTCAAACGAACAGGTCTAGTGAGTCAATGCAGTGAATTATTTCTTGGTCTTTAAACCGCAATTATTAGAACTGTCCAACAGGGTGTGCAGCATATTGACTGTTATGTCCTCAGTGGTGTTCGCCTCCATGTAGAACAGAGGTGTCAAACTGCAGTCCTCGAGGGCGGCAGCGCCCGCAGGTTTTTGTGGTTGAGAACAAGGAGTGTGGACTCTAGCCAATCAATGACTTAAATTAATCACTCCTGCTGAAACACACCAAAAACCAGCAGACACCGCGGCCCTTCAGCACTGGAGTTTGACACAGAGTAGACACAGAGTTGACTGGGTAAAGCAGAGATACTCATATCTGGCCCTTTCAGCCAGTAGTACTGCTGGATTGCATTCCTCCCCTCTAATCAGGGGACTGATTTAAACATGATGTATACCGGGTGAGTGTAATCTCTTGCCAATCAGTGACATTATTGTTCTATGGACTAGCAGGCAGAAGAGGATACCAGCAGTATATTACTGACCTGGAGGGCCAGATTTGAGTATCCCTGGGCCATGGCCAAATATGATCCCTTCACCCTTTTGAGGGCGTATTTTGGCGATTGTTTGAGTCAATGTCTCCAAAACGTTTTTGAACGGGCGATTTTTTCTCACAAATGGGGGCACTTGAAATCCCCGGATGAAATACATTTATTTCCGGGGTATTGTTGAGGGGATTTAGGAGCACACTCATACGACAATTTCAGGAAGCTAACTGGAAGCAAAAAACTTGTGGTACAAGTGCGGGACATATTACAAACTACTTCTTCACTAGTTTGGAAAGAGTTTTGCAGGATTTATTTCGCACACTGCTTGCAAAGTTACGGGAGAGGGCACATAGTAAACAGGGGTCTGAGTGAACAGGGGGCAGGGAACAGGAATTATATTTGGTCATGGCCCTGGTCTATAGCTCAAACAATTTGCATTAGGTATTGTGCAATATGTCTTCAATAACCATTTTTTTTTGCTTACTGTCTTTATTCAATCTTACTGGCTTAGTTTTAACACAATTGGTAAAAAGGAAATGTAATCATTTTAAAAAAGAAACATTGCAAACAAGCTATACTAGATGGTGCTCAGATTTGCAACGAATTACCATTCGTTTAAGCATTTAACAATGGTCTTATTCCATATAGCTCAAACTAAAATTTGGATAAAAGTTAGCTCCAGCATTGCCACCAACCCACACGGTGAAGTTTTGAGGTGCTTGATTTTGGATTTTGGGGAAGGTAACGGTTTACCTCTGCCGAGAGTGCCACATCAGTCTCTGATGGGGGAAGCTGTCAGCTCACGGTGACTGTTGGAGCGTTGAAGCCTAAATCCTCTACACACACCCCCTGAGTCTTGCTCGTGTGTCCCTTTTCAAGAAGACGCACTAAAACGTGTTACGTTTGATTGAGGACCGCTGGTTAAAATGGAATTCTTCCCCCGCTCTTTTTTCTTCTCCCCCCATGTTTATGACAGTTAAGGTAATGAGGTAGACACTGTTGGGATTGCTGTTTAATCCAGAGGAGCAGGAGACAGACTGTGGAGGACGCCAGATCAATATGTCAGTAAATTGCGGTACAGGGAAGCTCAGCCACGCTTCACTGAATGGCTATCAAATTTACAAGCCCCTCAAATTGACAGAAGGAAAGGCAAATGAGGGATTAGATTCATTTTGGTGTACTTTTATTTTCAACAAAACCAAACGTCAGATGTGACTAGTCTTAATCTGTTAATCTACTGCACCCTTACTCAGATATTTTTGTGTTTGTTTGTTTAGTAACTTTTAACATTTAACAATTCATTAAATAGTGGTTTATAGAAAACTAGCTCTCCTTTTGATTAAAATGAGCTATCAGCCAACTTTCTACCTGTAGTGAGAGCTGAGATATAGCCCCAAACCACTGTGCATGTAATAATATGAGAATAATACATGTTATTATGATATAATGTGTGTATAAAATATAAATTGATGGTGAATCAGTGTTACTCTAGATTTACTGTGTGATGTATGATGTATTTATTTATTTAATTTAATTATTAAGGAAGATTAGGAACAGAGCTTCCGAACCCTGCATGAGGGCCGCCAGTGACTCTATGCAGATCTGTGGAGGAATTCTCTACCAGGACAGGCAAGGTAGGCAGAGGGCAATGCTGAATTCACTCTACCACTCATTTTAGTGCACATAAATGAATGCATACTGGAGTGGAAAAAACCATGGAAAAATCTAATGGAAAGGCACTCAACTTCTCGGGCTTTACGGCCATGTTCTACCCTCTACCTTCCAAACTGCATATCTCTCCAGCTAAAAATACCTACAATTGTACCTAAAGAACTAATATCAGTCATCCCTGAAAGGAACAAAAATAATTGTATTATATTTCATAGCAGTATCAAGACCCTGCAAGAAATTTGTTTTCCAGCAATTCTGTCCTTGCCATCTGACCCTTTTCAAAAGTTTAAAGAATGTTAAACGGTGAATAATCATGTTCCAGTTCCACTTCAAAACAAAGAAAGTGTGTGTATCGTATTCTCCTTGCATCAGCTGTCTGCTCCAGATCCCTTTCCGCAAATGGAATGTGGCATTTTCCCACAGCAAAATCCATCCGTAATTTGCTTCATTTTGCTTGGCCTTATTTCCCTCTTTAGTTTATTTTGGAAAATAAGCTATTTTGTAGCGGTGAGCTAAATCCACTGAGATCGTTCGAAAAGAGGAATAGTTCACAGGGCAGCTGGGGTTATTTATTGAAGAAATGAATGCAGTCATTTATCATACGATTACAAATAAACACAAATCTGATTTGAGCTCAAAACAAATGTTTAATATTATCCCTGTTTCATCTTTATACAAAGGGTTCTTGAGGGGAAAGATCAATACGAATTTGAAGATGAAGAACCAAAGCAGACGTATTATTGCTTTCATCGGAAATCAGTATAGAAAAGGCCCATAATCAGTGTGTGGTGAGGAAAGAAATATTGTCTGTTTACTGGTGAACAGCATGAGGTATGACATCAAACAAACAGACTATCGCTAGCTACTTTAACACAGCATTGTTTCCTGCAATGCCTTGGAATCTGTTCATTTTGGCCATTTAACAATAAACAGGTGATAAACCATGCTTTTACCCAATTGCTATAAGTTTGTACTTTCTTTTCCAGTTGTCAATGAGCAATGGCTCTCCACCAATCAAACTCAAATCATTTTTAAAGGTAAATTACATGTACCTTAATTGTTTTTACTTTATTTTTTATTATTATTATTATTATTATTTTTTTACACAAGCCCCCTACTGCAATCTTTAATGAAGTCAGAATGCTTTCTCTATTATCCGCATGTTTTTCTAACCAAAGTTAGACTTTTTCAGTAATATAAATTGGCTTGTAAAAGTCCCTGCTGATACCTAATAGGGATCTCTGGGTTTGAGCTACGGCTCGGGGGAGAGATTTGAGCAATGAGCACCCGAATCTGTGAACCCTCAAGAGAGTTTAAGAAATGCGGTGCATGAGGGTTACGGAAGAGTAACAGTCACGCAGTAAAACATTCGGAATGCGTCTGTCTCCCTCCTCTCTAAGCATGGATGATCTAATGTAAACTTTAGCAGCTCAGACCCATGTGCTCCAGTCCCAAAAGCTTGTGTTTATTTCATGTAAAGCCCCACTCTAAACCCACCCACCAGCCCAGTAGAGTACTTAGCAATCAATAACACTCACTATCAGGGTCTCCCCTTTAGGACCTCCACAGAACAGACACAAACCAGGCTGATCAGGGATTTATTTTTCTGTGTGATAAAAAAATAAATAAAAATAATAATAAATTTCCCTTCTGCTAAGAGAGAAAAAAGAAGGGAGGCAACAACTGAATCTGACTTTTCAAGGCAAATCACAACTTAGAAAATGGTTCCCCACGGCACAGCCTGACCATTCAGTTCTAATTTGGGGTGGAGTGAAGGAGGCCCCCTTGTCTAGCCTCTCTGCTAAATCGGATGCAATGGCACTCTGTGGATGAAGTAAGGACCCATCGCTTATGGCAGCTATCAATAAAGGAATAAAGCGCATCAATGCACGTTAACAGTTTTTAGGAAGCTCACCTTGGAGTTACGAGCTGCCGTTATTATGATATAAACCTTCGCTGTCACTCGCCTGGCTCCAAGGCAGACCCTGGAAAATTGATACCCTGTTAGTTTTGCCTCTGAATGACCATAGAAACCGGTGGTAAAATGGGCCACAATAGGCTGTGTTCAGCATTTTATCCTTTTAAAAATCCAGCCAACTGTTAATTGGAAATTGAACCCAGTTACTTGGACATGACCTGCTCAATATAAACGCACTAAAAGAGCTGCAATAACAGAACCATAACTGGAGCTCTACTCCAGTTCATTATTAAGTCTCAGGGCTTTGCAGTTCTAATGCTGCACGGCTGTTTAGAATTACTTAATTACGTAACCCAGTTTGAACTTTATTCTTTCATATTGCACATCTGTCATGGCCATGAAAACACTTAATTAAGTGGCTAAATGGGCACCTTTGAAAAGCCTTATATTGGAAGAATTTGAATAGCTTTTCTCGCTACATTTATTTGAAATACTATTTTCTAACAATAAAACACATTTAATCATGAACCAACCAACCAATTTACTGATTATAATAAAGCTATTTGTCATGCAGGGAACAAATGTTCTTTTTTTTTTTTTTTTTAAATGTCATTGGATGTTCACTGATGTTCAGTGATTGACTCTATAAACCATGCTGGCTTATGATTCATGTAGATGTGTCAGACTGGCTAAATGGTCTTTTTTGAAATTGGAAAAAAAAAAGTTAAGTAAAGTATGGAAGTCAGTGCTTGAATTTAGGCAGTGTTTAGCCTATGTGATCATCCAGACAAAGACAACATGCTTTATAATGGCAGATGATATGACAACAGAACATAAGAAATTCTGAATCAGTTAAAGATTGATAATAGAGTAAAATATCATGAGTCAGTACTGACCCAGTTTTAACACACCTGATGGCGAATTGTTTGAAGCATTGTTACATTTATCAGCTAATCAATGTGATCATTCTTCTAAGCAGTTCTTCCACAAACTAGCACTTTTTTTCTGAAATTAAGCCAAGTAAAGAACAATCAACAACAATTAATCTAACCCCTGTATTTAGTTGGCTACAGTGCTTTCACGTGCGGTGTGTGATAAACATCTTCATGTAGCCATCACATATTGTAGCCAATGACGGCCTGAATCATAGCCTACGCTATTTTGTCCCCCCCCAGCATGCACATTTACCAAACTTTGATTTCTTTGGTGTTCGGATTTTCTTATGTTGAAGGAAACAACCAGACTACCTTCTCCTCGCTGGCTATTCAGGTTAATGGCCATTGCACTTTCAGTGAGAGTCTTGACGTGTGAGATACCTATCTTTTTTTACCCATTCTCCTGTTGGTTTTGTGAAAGCGTTCTCGTCCTTTATTACTGTCCGACCGAAGTTTCTCCACTCGACTTGCCTGGCAGAAGAGAAAAGACCACTCTCCAACAGATAACAAGATCAGAGAGCGCAATAAAAAGATGAGAGCGCTGATATACAGGAGAGGAATTGTGGCGACTATAACGCTGACCGACTGAGAGTCCTATTGTGTGACCACAGACTAATAATGTTGTCCTTCTACGAGAAGGATGCTTGTTCTAAGGAAACATCTGATATTTACCCAAACGTGTTGCCCTCTTGGGCTCCTAATAGACATGCTCGCAGGGTGGTCAGACACTGCCCCCGATAGGTATACAGCGGAATGACGACTTCTGCTATCTACGTTAAAGAGAATAAGTCTGGTACGTCTTCCTATACTTCTGTTTTGTTGCCCTATTGAGTCATATTCCCTGTTCAAGCCAGTATTCTGGAAACAGCACATTTTTAATGTGTCTGGCAGCCAGAGACAAGGCTGTGCAGACTCACTGATCTGTAAATCATCACAGTAGCTTATCAGATGCCCTACGGCTGCTCTCAGGCCTCCTCGGTATGGGAAGGATCAGTGACTGTTTGCAAGCACCACCTGCATTCATAGCACATTTACTCAGTGTCTCTAATGCCTGGGGTGTTGCACTGTTAATTACTTAAAAATAGATGTCCCCGCACATTAGCTTTGAGCTTTTATGCATGCATACATACACACTACATACATACAGATGATGTTTTTTTTATATTTGTATATAGGATGAGTGCAAACTTTTTGAATATTTTCATATTTCTACACTTTTAACTTTCTTTTAGAAGTATTCTTCCTAACCATGCATATGCTAGAATAATGTCAAAGAGTGCCTTGTCTGCTTGAAGAGTAAAAGCGAGGTGTTCAAGGACAAATGTACTATGGTGCCTTGTTGCTGTACTGTGGGATTTGAAGGCCACTGAGGTACTGCTTAGCTGCACAAGGTAAGCCTGTCTTTCCACACTATCCTTTGAGAATGTGTCTGCACCTTGGGAGACGCCTCTCTCATGTGCACCTGTAAATAAAGGGTTCCACTGCAGACTTGCAGTGTGTCATGACTTTTCTACGTCAGCCTGCATTAGACAAGACTTTTATTTGCGGAATGTTTATACAATTTATTTATTAGACAGTAATACCCAATATAGTAGGCATTACAACCGTGTTTCTCCTCCGAAACATGTGGTGTTGCCATCGGCTTCTTTTCACACCACAGACAACAGCTAAGCTTGTACAGAGCGGACTAGGAGGATATGTGCCTTTAACAGGAAGATATGTGCCTTTAACATGCAAATCCACAGGTGCTCGATCAACCAGAGGGGAATGGTGAGGAGCGATGAAATACAAACCGCTAACTGACCAAACCCTCCCGCACCCTGAGTAAAGCCATCACACTATGGAGGTACTGGCCACAGATGGCACTGGCATGCTCTGGATTCGATTCAGGGCCGTGGGGCTCATCCTTGCACCAGAGTGTGGTGCCTTAACCGACTGAGCCACCCAGCAGCCCTGATCCTGGATTGTATTGTCTTACCGCCCCCGCCCCCCGTTTAAGTATGTTGACAGGAAACTTTGTTTTAAGTTTTTTACTGTGACATTAACAGTGGATAATCACAATTGGTAGGGATTGCATAGCCTATTGGATGTAGGGGGATGCTTACGTGAATGATGTAGAGAGCAGGGCTGTATCCAAACTTAAATAGCATAGTCAGAAATGCAAACATAATGCATTGCATACAGAATTATTTTTCTTACTGAAGGTGACCAATGATAAAATGTGATTAAAAGAAAATGCAGACGTTAAATTGGAAATTAAACAAGAACATGTATTGTCACATTTACAGATGGCGGTATTAAATAACATTGCACGATGAACAGAAGACGATGAACCCCCCCATTCTGTCTTGGCACACCCCCAGACAGGCAGTTTTCGTTTGTGGGAATTTGAGCAGGATACTGTGGTTAACACCTCTACTCTTTCAAAAAGTGCCATGGGACCATTAACGGCCACAGTGAGTTAGGAATGTCTTATCTAAAAGATAGAAAGACTGCTGCAAAGGATTTTAACCTTAGCCTCCAGACCATTCCTTTTTTTTTATTTTCCTCTCTCACTCTCTCCTTTCTCCCAGTCGCTCATACATCACAACAAAAAGTCCAAAGGAAGTCCAGACAATGGTTAAATAGGAAGACGCCTACGTCCTTTCATTTGGTCACTATTAACTTTCGGATAGAAAACCATAGCCTTTTTAGTCACAATCTTTCTCTTAAAATGTTTCTCTTTTGTTTAGTAAAAAAATGTCATTAGAAAAATACACTATAATACACATCCGTATTTATTAAATTATTAAGAACTATTAAAAAAAACTTCCTTTTTGGTTTCTTGTTAGTTTTCTTGTTCCTTTATTATTACTATTATTTTAAAGTATCAGCATTGGAAGCCCTGATCAGGTTTTATGTACTGGCAGTTGTGACAGAAGCATGACTCATGACATCAGTTTGCCAGTTTATATCCCAAAGCAGAGCGATATAAACGCTTCAGTGTCAGATAAAATCTAAATATATTCAACTTTAATCAAATTTATTTAGTTAAGTTGGCAAAGGATTAAGAATTGTTTGAAGATTAGCAGAAACATTGGCCAGAACAAAAAATGTTCCAGGCAGTCACTGACATAAAAAACATACTATGCATTCGTTCAGGGCCACAACCATCCCTGGGCCACACAATACATGTTTTGTTGTTGTTTTTTTGTAATTATTTGGGGTTACAAAAACATTCTTGGTTAGGGTCACCGAACCCCTAAGGCCGGCTCTGAGTTTCTCCAAAGAACAAATGGCAGAAGCCAAGATATAAAAAAAAACCTTTATATTAAAGCCCCATTAATTAGCCTTTAATTAATACTTTACTGAAACATTAACTTTTACTGCAGTGCTGGTCCTGAAGTAGACATCATTCAACCCTTACAAATGACTTTAGGACAGCCACTGCAATCCATGGCAGGTAATGCTTTCAAATGTTAACTGATATTCAATGACCATTTGTCACAGGAGTGCAACTTTTCTTTTCTCTAGAATGTTGTGTGTTGTTATTTTCTCTTTTTTGGGTGTGCTGCTCCATTGGACACTCATGTTAACCCTACACATATTCATTTATTTCCATGTTTTGTTTTCCCTTGGTGTGAGAGTTTTTTAAAGAATACTCATGGGGAATGCACTTCTGTGTCTTTTTTTCTAAACACCAGATTAAAAATGTCATTTTTTGCACATCATTGCAAAGTAAATAAATAAATAAATAACATTATTGTGGCTGGACATATTATAAAAATTATATGGGAAACATTAAAGCTTGACATCTTAAAACTGTACTATCTGCTTGTAGAGCCCGAATTCCTAGCTCTTGATTTGATTGCATGTCCATCAAATCTATTGTAACTCTTTGACTTCCATTTTGTGTTATTCAAAAGACAAGTAAATGCTGTGGCGATATGCATTTTTCAATATGTCATGCCAATAAAGCTTTTGAATTTGAATGTGCCGTTTAGCCCGTTTCTTAATGAAGCGCAGCATTACTGCTGCTTTGTGTTTTGTTGTCGTGCCATTAAAGCCTGGACCGGCGATGTTGTCATGGGCTCTGTGGTGCACTCATAAGGTGTTCAAATGGGAAGAATAATGTCAATTTATGGGCAAGTTCTTGAAAAAAGTTAACTAATTTTAGCAGACATTTTGGAAGGAAGTTGCTCATCTCACTTTGTGGTGTTCTGACAATAATCTGATTTTAATGATAAATCTTCGAACAAACTGAGAAATGCACCCGCCTATCAGAATGAATGGGGATTATTTTGAGATAGTAGAATGTTTTAAATTCTTAAGAGTTCAGATCTCTAGGGATCTCAAATGGTCATTCAACTGCTTGACCATTGCCCAGAAGGTTCAGCAAAAGCTTTAGTTTCTGAGACACCAAAAGAAGTTTGATGTAACCTCCAATATATTGGCTACAATAGAGAGCATTCTCACCGGATGCAAAATGGTTTGTTATGGAATTTGCACTAACAAGGATCGGAAGTTGATAAAGTGCAGAAAAGTATTGGTACAGAGCTGCCATAGGTTACATTTATTCAAGTAGCTGCTGTGACAGGGTTCAGAAGACCCTAGACATCTGAACAACAGCCAGGAAGTTCTTCCTGCTGAGGGCCGTCGACAGGTGAAGCAGTAGTCTGTTCTTTTCACACACACACACTATTTTGGTCAACCTGCATCTCTTTCAATTACTTTTTTTTCCACAATAAAAATACATGTTATATTGCAGTTGGTCCAATGAATGGACAACCCAGCAACTTTGCCCATACTGTGTTCATTGCCAGTTTGTAAATATTTAACAGAAGGGAATGTCAGAAATACCAAAATCAAAAAAAATTATAAAACCCCGAGGCTCTACACATGAATGCATTCATGTTGTAGTATTTATTTCCAATTATAAACAGAAATATCAGTTTTCATATCATGTCAGTGCTTCTTTCCTTGAGTGCTGAGGCTTCAGGTTGCATGTGCCGTGGGCAAACAGTCTCAAGCGAAAATGAGATTAAACATAATTTTTTGAAGAATAAGCGGGTAATATATACACACACAACCTCTGGAGGCATGCCATTGCTGTACAAGCCATTTTGGAATTAGTTGAAGTGTATTTTTTTTCTTTAGACCATAAACCTAGTGATGCCCCTATACCAGCTATTGCAAACTCAGCATGTCATCAAAAATCCCTGTAAATATTTAAAATAGCCTGAATCTCACACAAAAACAGCTTGGGCCAATCAAAAGCATACACTAAAATTGTAATAATATTTTTTAAAAACCGAAAAAAGAAAACATTCCTTGAATTAGGACAACTGCCTTCCCTTTCAATAGATGCATGTATGTGCATGTGGATGCCCTGAAACACTGAGCAATTGAAAAAAG
The DNA here is from genome assembly GCA_022702515.1 of Ilyophis sp. 1 JC-2022. NCBI lineage: Eukaryota > Metazoa > Chordata > Actinopteri > Anguilliformes > Synaphobranchidae > Ilyophis > Ilyophis sp. 1 JC-2022. Next base: position 54,953,106 of record CM040395.1, on the reverse strand, counting down.
CATTCTACAGATTCATTTCACATTACCCCTTGATTGACTGATGCAGTTATGCTACCCGTGTCCCAACGAACTGGCGTAATAGTAAGAATAAGGTAATAGTATATAATCTTCCTCGGAAATGTCTTCAGTTCACTAGTGATACGCACAACGGATTTGAAAAAGAGAATGAAGTGAAATAGGATAAAGCAGATGGTGTCGGGAGTCATTTTCAATTATGTCGGGAAGCGAACACATTTCTGTTTAATTGTACATATTATGCTATGCACATTCTGCTAAAATACATTCTCCGCAAGCGACGGGAAGGCCAACGGCTTTACGCTGATAGAGAATAGAGCTTATTGAATCTTCAGAGCCTACATCTTCTTATCTGTGATGCAGCTTTGAGTGATTTGACCTTCAGGTATTTGAGCTTGAGTTCATTTCTCTTTGTAATTTGCTCAGTTTTGTCATATTTCCGAGCGTTTCCCGTAAAGGTACGGACCGTGCGTAGCATTTGCGATCGCAACTCCTATTGTGCTACTTGATTATTAATGTGATCAATTTATCATTGTTGATTTATCGGCGAACCGCTTCAACTTGTGCTGATATTCCAAAATATAACATTTTGGAAAGGTCAATTTCCACGTGATAACATACAGTGAGTTAAATAAAAATGCTACCACTGCAAACAACTACATTAAAAGACAAATCTTTGCTGTGTGTTGAAAGGCGGATGATCGGCTTGCTTATTTGATGAGCAACATAAATGGTGGTGATACGATTGGCAGGACTGGTTGATAGTTTAGCTTAGAGCAGAATGCGTATCACATGAGGGTGATGGCTCACATTCATTTTCATCTGAAAGAAAGAGCTGCCCTTCACCTGAGGTCCTTAATTCATGGAAAGTACAGAGAAGGAAGCACATTTCCCTACTGCAATAACACACTTTTGCTTACCAATTATTTGGCCTGTCAGATATACCATAGATATTTAGTCACTGCAAATGGATGATAACCAAAAAAAAAACATGGCAGTGCCAGGGTGACATCAGGAAAAAAGAAACCTCAAACATGCATTTCTTATTTTTTTACAGCTTGCAGCAGTGACAGGCTGCTGTCCAAGGAAACGTTCTTCATAAATGTAATTGATTTATATTCTGGTAATTGGTTTATATTCTACTTACAGCAATACATACTGCATGTATTTTGCCATTATAATAAAGGAATATTAATTAAATTCAGAAATATCAGGGGTGAGGCAGTTGTGTTTCATAGACTCCTAGTAACCGAGTAGAAATAAAACAAAAGTCTTAAATAAATAACAGAGAGAGCAGTGTTTGCTCCCTGACTGTATGACTGAGAGTGGCCGAGTTGATGGATTTAGCTCGCTCATTTACAAACCTGCCATTAAATATTAACTGTGTGAACAGACTCGTTGGCCCCGCCCACGGTGGTCACTTCTCTTGTGGTGGCGTGCGGTTGCCCGCGTACAGATTCGCCGTATATCCTGTCACCACAGACTGGTCTCACATAATCTCTGGAGCATGTGCATTCGAAGCACAGCTTGTACCGATTTATAATACACACTGTTTCTCTTACATGCATGATGGCTATTCATGGATTTTTTTTGGCTGAATGCCCACGTTGTAAATATTTACTGAAGACATCTGCTAACCATGTTGTGCAACTGTGTCGGTGAATTATATTTTCGACAATGATGCAGTGACCTTGTTTTTTTTATTACAAAATAAATGATTTTTATTTTTTTATTTAAATGAAAATGTGTTCATTAATTTAAAAAACAATGGTTAAAAGCGGTGGAGAATTGTTTCCACTCAACATGCCGTCCTTTTATCCCTCCCTGTCTGGGCGCGTTTCTCGGTTCTGAAAGGCAAAGGCGAGTGACTCAACATGCTAAGCTGCACATGAAGTGTCTTCCTCGTCTGCGTGAGCCCAGATAAACAACTGCTTTGTGATAAGAAGTGAGCTTCTGACATCGCGTGCCCTAGAGGAGAGCGTGTGCTCGTCTGCTCCGTCCCGGATGAATAGCGGAGGTTACAGCAGCGAGTGCTGATACAGATACGATTGGACGTTCCAAATTGGGGCGAAAAATGGAAACAAAAAGAATAAAAAATATATATTTGTTAGCAGAATCTTGCCGCTCTTTGCTTTGTGGTGTACAACCCCTTGTTTCCCATGTTCTGTGTTCTTGTTTAGCTCTGAACTGCTCTTGTTAAACGTGGCCTTAAGGCTCCACAGTGTTCTGACATTCACCGTCGGCAGTAACGTAACAAGCTTTGAAAACAGGGCGGGCGAGCCGAGCAGATCTGTTTCAATTTCGGTATGCATTTCAGAAAATGACAAGCTATTACCGTACTCTGCCATAATGCTGCGATTTGCTGCTTAGCCAGCTTTTGTTTATTTTAAGCCCCTACCTAAAGCAAAAAGCAAAAAAAAAAAAACGATGAGTCCATCTCTGTTTCTATCTAAAAATACAACAACTGTGTGTGTGTGTGTGTGTGTGTGCGTGTACAACTGACTTGAACATTTTATCGTAATATATGAAGTAAAGTATAAGTAAAATATATAAATATATATTTTTTAAATTATGGTTTATTATTTAATGTGGGTACAATAGAAAACCCATACCCATACCATACTGAGCTCTTTAGTCAGTTCTAAAATTGACGCAGCTGGTGTGAGATTTTTATAAATGTTTATCACTCATAAACAGAGCTTGTGACTCACATAAACAAGCAGCATTTTTTTAAAATAATCTTTTTTTTTTTTTAATGCCAGTTCCCTAGCCACCAATCCAGGTAGCTATGTACAATTCAAATTAGTGCTAAGATTCCAATGCTATGGAAATGCTCGGTAACCAGTGACTCATCGAGCCACATGATTCTGCAGTGTGGGTTTACTGCTGTTCAATTGTGACACATTGATCATGATTTCGATAATAATTATCCCTTGTGAATATAAAAAAAGTTAACAGGAAAGGGAAGCACAAGTAGCATGACATTTTAAGTCCGTCTTCTAATCATAAAAACAGAGCGTTAAAGTGGGGTGAACACAGACACCCCGAATAACCAGGAACATGACTATTTAGTACCCCAGCCCAGTCACCCCCTGCGTCATGAAACACAAACCAGTGATGTGAATGTGGCTAATCTCCAGGGCACTAATGACCCCCCCACCCCCTCCTTCAAGGTAAATACAAATGCGGGTGCAATGTCAGACTGGGCAAAAAAAAAAATGTCCCCTCAATAATGCACTGAATCAAAACAAATTAGTTTCTGGAGCAGGAGATTTCCTGATTCGCCTGAAAAGGTTTTTTTGGCCAGTGAGAGGGGCCCAGCGGGGTGAAGAAATAATTGAGGATGTTTATCTTGTCACAGCTGCCATTAGCAGAATGGGCATATCCTCCAGCCCAACCCGCGTCTGCCCCCGCTCCCATTGGTGACAGTGAAACCGATCTGGCTGTGTGACGCTGACAACACAAGGGTACTGGGGCTAAAAAAAAAAGTACAGGGGAATCATTAGAGACTCAGATTCCTTTACTACAGGTCAATGTCACAAGCATTAGCATATGTCTACTTATCAAGCCAGACTAGAACATCTTTTCTGCTTATTGCCATTAGAAATGCCATTCTTTAAAAAAATTATTAAAAAATTATATATATATATATATATATATACAGGGGCAAGGCTAATGATCATGTGTGGTCATGGTGGTTCTTTTTAATGACAGCCTAACTACATCTAAAGCAAAATTCTTTCCATTGACCCCATATCCAGTTACAAGAAAAAGCCTAGAAAGGAATTAAAATGAGCCGTATCTTGAGATTCTCAACTGACAACATTACCTATTAGGAACAAAACATAAAGAGAGATGGATAATGAGATTATCCAATATCGCAGTCATGACAACTGTAGCACCTGATATGGTTTTAATTGACAAAAAGAGGAATGACACACTGGTCCCGAAACAATTCAAATGCACACTGCTGGTGAATAGACACGTCTCACCAAGGTGAATGCCCACAAATTGATTCATTAAACTGCTGGGAAATGTTCAGGCTTCATTTTTGCAGTAAGGCCCTTTTTTTAGTTTAAGAGGCCAGTATATGTTCCATAGCAACATATTCTGTTTTCTCCATACACAACAATTTCTCCATACACTGTGTTATCACTGTGAGGATATTAAAGCTTCTTAAGCAGTAAAATACATATGGAACTGAAAATATTTATAAAAATAATAAACGAAGAGAGAAAGAGAGAGTTTTAAGAAACAAGCTCTTCCAAATGACCTTTCCAAAATAATTTTCAAAATAATTTTTAAAGAAATGTTTCAGTAAATATTATTCTTTACGCCACCTACTGCTTGACCTTTTTTCGCCACCTTTTTATGTTGCCTTTTTTCAGCCTTTTCTATCACCGCTCCATCTGGCAGATAGTTAATCAGCTGAAATTTAATTATTTTGATCTTTACATACTTAAAAAAAAAAAAAAGGGACGGAGAGCCAGGGAGAGATGTTCTGCGGCAAACGATAAGGAAGATACAGCAATGCTATAATAATGATCAATATGATAAGTTCAGTGTTCCCCAGAATGTTACAGAAGCTTTCACATTTTATCTCATTCCATTAGAAGAGTTTGACAATATAATCTGAAAAGCTTATTTTTACAATTGCATATTGTTATCTTGAGTCCTTGTGCTAAGCTGCCTCAGCTCGACTGGTATGCTTGAATTTAAACTCATCTACAGTGCCCTCCACTATTATTGGCACCCCTGGTAAAGATTAGTAAAAAGGGTTATGAAAAATTAACCGTTTGGTGAATTAGCTTAATCTCACACTGAAAGAATGATATATCCAACCTTTAATTGAAATAAATGCATTATGAAAAAAATAAATTTTTGTTTTTAATATATATATAGAATTTATATATAGAATAGAATAAAGTAATAATTTTAAAGATTTGGTCGCATATCCTTTGCATGCCATGACTTCCTGATGTCTGTGACCCAACAACATAAAAAAAAAGCTCTTGATATCTTATTTGCTGGTACTCTTACAAGCGATACTATAATGTTTCTGCATTTGAATGGATCTCTATGGGAATTGGGGGGCAGGATTAGATTTAGCTGTAAATTATGCTGGAACAGTATGAAACACTTGGTTGATAAAATGGCTGTACGTCATCAAGGGTCTGAAGTATCAAACGAGCCTCAAACCATCACTTTGCTTCCAGATATGCAGTAGATATGGATGGATCCCTTTAAGGGTTGTTTCTCCTGACAAATTTTGAGGAGACGACTGGGAAGATTGACGCAGCTCGGTGCTCCGTTTTGGCGGTGTACAGAGACCGCGGCGCTGCGTGAATGAAGGAGAGTCTGTGTGTTGGACTGCTTGGTGACAATGGACATCTCGGGACAGCGGGGGCTATTTTTAATCATGGCTGTATTGCACTTTAGTTCACTTGATTGTTGTAATGATTCTGTTAGATGTTTTTGTTAGATATGTTGGTTTTTGTGTTGTGGGTCTGCCCCACTGTCTTTTTTTGTTGTTGCTGGGGCTACAACTGAAGTTCCCTAGCGGGAAAATAAAAGTTATTCTATTATATTCTATTATGTGTGTGTGTGTGCGTGTGTGAGTGAAATAGGGGATGAATGGAACTTTAATCATACCAGTATAGCTAGGGCAGCTTAGCGCAAGAAATCAATGAATTTTCCTCTAACTGATTTAGCAAATTCCATCCATACTCACAGGACTTGTTATGTATATGTAGTACTCCTTCATTATCTGTACCATATTGACATAAAACTGTGCAGAATAACATCAACACATTGAGTCCAAGTACCGTAGGAAGCCTGAGAACTGTATTTATTACTTTCCATGCATGGGGGAATGGAAAGAAAAATTGTCAACACACAAAAACAACAAACTCGTAAAGAAGACAAATAATGCATGCTTAAAGTCTGGAAAGCTAATGCTAACTGGAGATTAAGGGAGTTTGAGTCCCTTTCCCTCAAGCAGTTTAAATCTTCCGCAGCTCGGAGTCTTTGTGTGTGGCATGATGGCACAAGAGCGCGGCAGGAAGGTTTCTCTTCATTAGGTGAGTCTTGGCGATTTCCTCCGGGTTCAGAAAGAGCAGCTGTGCTGATTACTCATCCGAGCTGGGTATAACCTGCAGGGAAACTCTGTGGTCGTGGATGAGCTCTCTGCTCACGGTCTCTGAAGGCCCCATCGCCTGCCGAACGCTGATGACCACTGCCCTTGGCTGGTTCCCTTGTGAAAACAACACCTTTGCGGCCGCACCCACCTCTCTCAGTCACTGTGCAGTCAGACATTTGTTTATTGTCCCTTTTTTTGGGGCACATCAAAACAAATAAATAAATACATCGATAAATAAAAAAGTAATACAACTTTTATTTTTAAAGACCTTGAATGAACTGCACACAACAAACACAAGTGGAAGAACAAGCTAAATAAATGTCTCCATTGGCTTCTCACGCATGAGGGCTGCTTAGTTAATAATGTTCTGCTAATAACAGACGTGAGTGGAGCGCAAGCACTGTGGTTCTGGCTGTAATACACAAATCAAGTTTGTTATTGATAAATTCTCCAGAATAGGCACACATGGTCGGTCATTTCCTTGCCGATGAGTGAATATATTAATTTATGGCAGTGAAGCGCCAAATTCATCAGCTTTTTTTTTTGAAGTAAGATGTACCATCTTTTCTTATTGTTTTTATTATTGTGGTAAAAAATACGCTATGAATGATTCATGAAGCAGTGAACCTCAACAAATTAATTAATTTCCATGCAGTCCGATCAGTGGCACACATCTCCTAATTATACTCCAGTGTAATCTGTGTGTGACAGTTTAATTTGCTTATCTGTCAACAAGGGCTTGCATTTATATTCAAATACCCCACCACCCAAAAAAACTGATGTATGCACTGAACTGTTTTAATGGCTCTTTGTTCAATGTGTGATATAGCCTCCGGTGCTAATGTAACATTAGTTGAATTCAAAGGTGTTTCGGAATTCGGAACCAGTAAATGCACAAAATTGCTAAGTATTCCTGGGACAGAACAGACAATAATGCACTGAGAATTTAACCCCAGTCAGACCTTAGAAACATCTAGATCTCGGGTTTTGGTTGCCCAGCTCTTGCCTATAGGCAGAAAGAAAGAAGAGGAGTAAATCAACGCACAACATCGGGTGTAGTCATGCAAAGTCACATTTTCACGACCACTATTTCCGGATGTGAAGCTGAACAAAGTTTTGTGTTTTCATGAACATTTTTCAGGTTTATCTGAGAATTGAAACAAATAAAAAATGTTACAATCAATCAGGAAGCACAGCGGTAATCCTGAGAGCAATAATGCACTGGATTTATTTCAGCAACACATTAAACATTTGTGGGCGGCTTAAAAATTATTTTACGGACGACAGTAAACTGTGAATGCTCAATGAACGGAGAATGCTCACACACAGAGAATGGGATATTCTGGATTGAAAAGGAAAGAGAACAGCAGAACTAAGCTTTGGCTTCGGCAGAGAATGACAACAACTATTGGGATGCAAGCCTTGTTTTTATTTATCCAGTCATTTCAGTCTTCTCCCTCTTCTGCTTTTTTTTTTTTTTTTTACAAAAAAGTTACTGCCAACTCAGGACAAAATTGTCACTTACAGAGATGACATAGAATTAGAATGTGAAGACAGCATATCAATAAGTGAAGAGTTTTCTCCCAATTCAGTCATCTGATCTGCAGACAGCTCCCTTCCTGGATTGCACATTAATAATGGAGTGCCGACGTGAGCAGAAAAGGAAAAATGTGCCACTGTTGAACGTCTGCGGTTGAAATGCAGAACCAACACCGGCCATGTGACACAAACAGGCCTCTCAAACCAAACACATGGACTTATAGAGGGTGTTAGAGGGGCAGTCGCTCACATTTCTAACAGGGCACATTTAGGCATTTTTAACAAATAATTAAATAAATCTATGCCTGATATGACTACATTTGCAACATTCGCTATATAGGATGGTATTCAAATTGATGGTATTAAAGCTGATATAAATAAAGTAAATGACCTCTGATGCCGCATCGCACCGCATATTGTAATTGTCTGTTACAGATACATTTTTCATCTAACTAGTATTAGACTGCATTGTGGCTATGGCTATATTCCTGGCTCATACAGCTAGGTAGAATTGGCTAGCTAACACCATGATCAATAATTACAGTTCAAATTGAAGCGGTAAAAAAGGCCTTAGAAGTATCTCTTCTGCAGTATCTCTTTAAAGTGATCCATCCATACTGCATATCTGGCAGCAGAGTGATGGTTTAAGGTTTGTTTGATATGTCAGACCCTTAATGACTTAGAACCATTTAGCCAACCATGTGTTCCATACTGTTCCAGCATAAATTACAGCTAAATCTAGTTAGCTATGCAGAGACATTATAGTATCGCTTGTAAGAGTATCAGGAAATAAGATATCACGAGTCTTTTGATGTTATTGGGTCACAGACATCAGGAAGTCATGGCATGCAAAGGATATGCGACCAAATGTTTAAAATTATTACTTTATTCTAAATATAAATGCAGGGGTGCCAATAATTGTGGCACACGTGGTTTTGTTAAAAATAAAAAATTGTTCATGAGGGATTTTTTTTCTCATAATAAATTTACTTCAATTAAAGGTTGGATTTTTCTCATTTTTTCACTGTGAGATTAAGCTAATTCACCAAATGGTCAATTTTTTATAACTTTTTTTATTCATCTTTACCAGGGGTGCCAATAATAGTGGAGGGCACTGTATATTTTTGTAGTATGCTTTTTCTTCAGCTTCATGCAGCCCTGCAAGGTACGTACGTTGGCAATTCCAGCAAGCTATCTTTCCATAAAATAAGACACAAACAGGAATGAATTAGCTTTAGCCCACATCGGTAAGATTCTTGTGAGCTAGCCAGCGGCAAGCTTGCTGTAAGCTTCCGGGCCTATATGACATGATCCAGCTTGCAGAGCAAGCTTGTTGCCAGCTTGCCAGGAAGCGTGCTGCAAGCTTGCAAACAAGGTTGCCGGCAAGCTTGCAGGCAAACTCTGCAGGCAAAATGACTGCAAGCTTGCATGGTTCCAAATATGTAATATGCAAACTTGCCTTGATTTACATATTTGGAACCATGCAAGCTTGCAGACATTTCTATAAGGGGTTACTCTAATGTACACAAACATTGTAGAGTTTATATTTTTTAATGTGTCAATTTGTATTCATATCTCTGTAGGCTATTATAATTTTTCTTCACTTAGCAAAAACTCAGCTTACCATTCACTCACTCTGTTTTGCATACGATGAGTTCACAATTTTGACTAGGCGACTACTGCAAAGGTAGTTTGTTTAGCCTACAGCCCGCCAAGCCTGAGCATGGCCCCTCTCCTGTTCGCTTCCAAGGTGAGAGGGCCCTCCTTTTCCTTACTCACATCAAAACGGGCAATGCTGCCTTTTTGTTTTTATATCTATGGTTTTCCTGAGTACATTCTGATGCTGCCTCTGCCTGGACTGTCCTGGCAAGTAAAACAATATTTGAGATTTAAAAATCAAACTATCAGACAAAGGCTTTTTGCTTACATGCCTTCCCTCTCTCTGGCTGGCCCACCCCCTACTTAACCACAACGTAATGGCTAGCTAACCAAACTTGTATAACTAAGATGACCAGACGTCCCGGTTTTACTGGGACAGTCCCGGTTTCAGGCTATGGTGTCCCCTGTCCCGACAAATATCTGCAAAATATCCAAATGTCCCGGTTTTCAACATATGTCCCCAAAATGTCCCGGTTTGGATGGCAGTAGAAAATATCCATTGACTGTTTTATGTTGTTTATTTCGTACGTCCTTTCCCTATACGTTCTGTCTGTGTATCTAAGGGACTGAAAAATCCAATCAAAAAACAAACAGTAGCAACCACACCAATCTCCTCTCCATAGCTGTCTCAATCGGCTTCACGATTAGGCTATATGCCCTCTGGGAACGAGATTGCAAAATGGAATTAATTTCGCTCCAAAACATCGGTCGCATATATCAGTTTGCCATGAGTCTGCATGAAGACCCCATGGAATGGACCTTCTCTATAATGAACAATACCTGGACGGAGGAAAGAAACTGCATGGATCTGGTAACTCTTAAAGCACTGCTCAACACAAGAGTTAACTTTGATCACACCTGTGCAGAATTCCACAAAGAGCTTCTTAGAAACAGCAATCTGCTCAGATGTGTGCTAGGATGTATTAAGTTAAGAATACTCTCATCAAATTTTTTGGATAGCTTAGTTAAACATATTTTTGCTACAATGTAGAGTACTGTATCAATGTAGCTTACAGTCTGGCAATGGAAACAAAGTGGGTGCATGCATAAGTGCATACCATGTGAGAACAATGTGTTTGGGATTTAGAAAATCTGGTCACTCTACGTATAACACAACATTAGCTAGGTAGCTGCTGAGAAATGGACCAGTCAACCAGCCAACGACCAGGCGAGTCCACCAAAGTTGAAGATCCAAGTTTTATGGACTGAAGCCCGTTTGGCCAAACGGCAGTGTAACCGAAATCGGGCAAAAACAAGGGTGACAACAATCGGGCAGGCATTCCAGCCATGGAAAGACCTACGTTTGTTGCTAGCTTTCTTCGTATTGGACAGGTAAAGTTACTACAAAGCATATGATGTATATTGTGATGTTTCTGATGCTGAAGTTAGCTTGGAATTTGTGAGATGTTGCTTACTTGATTGCTAAGCTAGCTAAGTTACATCTAGCTGGCTAATGTTAGCTAGCTTGCTTGCTAATGTTATCACTAGCAAAATACTGTGAGTGGATAATGTTAGATAGCCAAGTTACCTAATTTCAAACCCGACTCCCGGGGCTGATCTGGCTGGTAACATTAGTTAGCTAGCTTGCCGTTTACAAATTACTTTACCAGCTAACGTTACCAAGCAATGCCAGATCCAGACCGAGTAGTAGCTAACGTTATCCGGCCACCAAATGTTGCTCGCTCCCGTTGCGCGAGTGTGAGGAAGCACGCTAGCAGCAGGCTGCTGGCTGCAGTTCACTTTTGGACACAGGTGTCAGTAATAAGAAGGATTTTCTGAACGTTACATATAGTCCCTTTAATAGTTGTCAACTAGGCCTAAACAGTAATTGTGTTTTACCAATATAAAATTATAATTTAATCAAATAAAAAATGCGCAATGGCCCTTCTGCACATCTCTGCTCAAGCTCTTGTCCTCTGTGATCTCTGACAGTCTTCATCTTGCACAATTAAGTTTACTATTCTACTCAGCCACACATTTCTACACAAATAGGGCCGGACAAACATCACGTAAAGTTTTTGGCTTGTCTTTCAGCATTGGATGTAATTGATGTTAATTAATTGATTAAAATAAATAGTTCACTACAGACATCAATTTGTGCAATGCGGACAATTTCTTACTTGAAACACAAGGATTTATCTTGTTTGCAAAAAAAAAGTGAAAAGAAAAGAAAAATAAATAAACAGTGAAATAACTGTGATTATGCGTGCACTGGAAAAAGTACTTACTCTTCAGGATGTGGCTAATCTGCCCGTGACAGCTGATGCTGTCACTGCAGCAGGATTTTGTGCCAGGAGAGCATGCAGTACTGGATCATGTGGGCCTGCCTGCTGCAGTGTGTTCTCAGTGAGATCTATGTTACTTCTACTCACTGATGCTGCAGTGCCCAGAAAGAACTAACACACACACACACACACACACACACACACACACAAACACACTTCAAAAGAAATAATGAAACATTAAAAAAACTTAAAATGTTGGCTTGGCTCCAGTGTGACAAGAGACTGTGGAAAGAGACAGGTATGAGTGAGTGCATTAAGGAAAACAAATGTTTTAAACGGTGTCCACTGTTCCATCTGGCCTAGTTTAAGAAGCCCAAGTCATCTAGGACATATACGGTACATACACCTACTGCATGTAATGTTACTTTGCACATTGCAAATATCAGAATATTGAGGCATTTACTTTCATTGAGATAAAAATTCAAAATAAAAAATTCAGCAGGAGTTGAAAGCTTGAATACTGACTCATCCAATAATTTATTTTGCAGACTGACAAAACATTCATTTGTTACTTTTATTTGCTATGATAATACCTCTCAGGCCCCAAGCAAGCGTATACTTTAAAGCTTTTATTTCATTTATTTTTTATTTTTCTGTTTTTAGAGCATCGCATGAACAGCGAAGTCTACTACAATTGCTAATTTGTTTGAATGGGTCACAAAGTACACCCAGCCAAATGTACATCTGTCCCAACATGAACAGGAAGTTTATCATCCAGCAAGTCAATATCTCTCTGTGCATGGGAATATTTTATCCTGCATTACACGCTGTTCTTAAACAGATTTAAACTTGCCTTAACTTTTTTGTACCTGACTAAGGTAGCCGGCATGCTGTAATTCATCCTAAATGCTTGTCGGACCCAAATGAACCTCTTTACCGAAAACCATTACACAGTGTAAGTCTCGGATGGAACTTGGTCTATGCGACACACTCAGGTTATTTCCAGAGCACTATGGGTAATTGAATGGCTGGTTTTGAGACTCCATTATTCCACACACACCACAGGCGACCAGCAAGGAGCATAGCCATTCCCGCAGTCTGTAGCAGGCACAAACTGATTGATAACATAATGAAAGTGATACACAATAGAAGCTATTTAGAGAAAAATTGCTTGTGTCTCCCCCTTTTTCACTCGAGAGGGTAGAGTCCGTGTACTGTACATTTGGCTTGAAGGACAGAAATAAACCAGATGGATTAATGCATTCCATGTTTGAGGCCAAGATTTGCTGGTTAGAGCCATGCTGTTTGGGTGATAATTCATAGTAAAATTCTTAGAGTTTGCACTTAATACGGATTTCAGAAGGCTTTGTAAAGTTATTTCACAGATGAATTGATCCACGACATCTTTCGAAATGTGCTTTTCACATTTTAGCTATTTATAAAACATTCAATTAATTTTTATTTTATTTTACCAGAACAAATTGCTTCCTTGCTTAATTGCCTTATTGCACAATTGTCCCCGCTCTATATCATTCCTGGCAGCTTGCCTAGGAATCTTTGTCTTCCCATCTGCTGGGAAAATGGGCATATATGCCATACATTCCATAATTTTGTCAATATTTAAAGTAAATAAATCATTATGATTCACATATTAAATTTTTTTTTTTTTTTGGTGCAGTGTGTGTCTGGCTACAACTGCTTGGTTGATGCTTTTGAGAACTCTTCACCTGTGGCAGTTAGTTTTATAGTTTGAAATCAGTATACTTAACTATTTTCACCCATACATCAGTTGTGAGCTATAAAAAATGTGCTTTCTGCTGTTGGCCACCCAGCTGCTGTACTGTATCCCCAAGTCATGGGGTCCACACCCCCATATATGAAAATACAATATATGAATGTTCTCCATGTAGAATTTATAGTGAGACACCCCCATATATAAAAATATATTAATTTCCTCCATGTACGTAGCATTTATAGTGTGAGGAGTGAACAGTGAAGAGGACCTTTTTTTTAGCTAAATAATGTACATCCACTGCACCTTGAGGTGGTGAGGTCTCTAGATATGCACGCTGTGTAAAATAGATTGCCATGTGCCAAATACAGCCAAAAAACAAAGGCTCCAAAAAGAGAAAACATCCATGAAGACTTTTCATGAGACAAAAGACAAAGGGACTTGCTTCTTAAATTGAGTAGAACTGAGGTACTATCAATTTTCCTGGCGTGCGGCATGTCATCAACCAAGTGCAACAGAACAGACAGCAGACAGGTAGAGGGATTTTCGAGCCAAGCGGCGTCCCCGAGAGGCAGAGAGACCTGATGAATTGAAAATATATTTTTTTATTTTTTGCCACATTACTGTTTTGAAGAACTTGGCACTGAAGCAGCAAGTAGAAAGAAGTACGAGCTTGAGTTTGTGGATGGCAGTGATGTTAGAGATTTTACTAAATCTTTGTAAATAGCTTAAAGTGAACTGCAAATTGAGGGGCATGTTAGCAAGAGGAATTTATTTCCCTGAGGATGTAAAAAATTCTATTTTCCCTGAAAGCAGTACCCTTATACATTGGTGCTCTCTAAACTGAAATAGATAAAACATATCTGCACTTAACAATGGCACATAATTTACTGAAGGAACGTGGGACTGTTTAAAACGAGCTTCAACTGGTAAAATACAATTGGATTTAATGAGCACAGAGTCAACTTTTTAAAATTGTCAGTAAACCTTTAGCTCTCAACTCTTGTTGCAACTAGGGTTGCAAAGGGGCGGAAAATTTCCGGTAAATTTCCAGTAAGTTTCCGGTAAATTTCCATGGGAAGTTAAGCTGGGGAATTTTGGAAATATTCCATATTGGAAACTTTACATGGGAATAATGGGAATTAAGGGAATTTATGGGAATTAATGGGAATTTAGGGGAACTAACTGGGAATTGAGGGTAATGTAATGAAATTGTATCATATCCAAGCATAAATATAAACATAAGTCATAAGAAAACCTCCATGCAAAATGATACAATTAAAAAAGAAAGATATTTCAACAGATTTATTTTTAAGTAGAACAGAACAAGTTTTAATTATTTTATTGAACCATCATTTGTTTCATTGAAGAACATAAACATGAATGTTGAGTTAAATATTACTCATCCCCCCCAACCCCACTCATTCAAAAATGCACGCCCCCATCCAAAAATCCCCACAAAGTCCCGTTCAAAATGTTAAATGAAAAGAGCCCCACTCCCTCCATAAAGTCCCATTTAAACATGCAAATCTTCCTTCAAGCAATCCTCTGCATTTTTGCCTAACCCTTTCAGTCAATGGGCTCTTCCTGGGCCTCATCAACATCCAACAACATGTCCACTTCCTCAACATCCAACTGTGACTCTTCCTCTTCAGTGTCACTTTCCAGCCTTGTTGAGGATGTCTCTGTGTCAGGCTCAAAGAGCCTTAGGTTTGCCCGAATGCCAACCAGTTTTTCCACTCTCACATTTGTGAGCCTGTTGCGAACCTTTGTGTGTGTGTTCCCAAACAGTGACCAGTTGCGCTCGGAGGCGGCTGATGATGGTGGGATTTGGAGGATGATGGAGGCTACAGGTGCAAGGGCCTCAGATCCACAAAGTCCCTTCCACCAGGTGGCTGCAGATATGTGCTGGCATGACTGCCATATTCCATCCCCTTCCCAAAGGCCTTGCTTTGTTCGATACTTCGCCAAACTGCCTAGAACTTTGCCTTTATCAAGACCCAGGTGGTCAGACATGGCTGTAATGACAGCGTAGGCACTGTTAATTTCTTCCCCAGAAAGTATGCCCCTGTCATATTTTGGGTCCAGCATGTATGCTGCTGCATGCACCGGCTTCATGCAGAACTCCCGTCGCTTTTCCAATGTCTTGACCACAGCTGTTTCCTCTGCTTTCAGTAGTAGGGAAGTGGGCAGGACCGTCTGGATTTCTTCTTTGAGTTCTGCAAAAAGACAATGGACATCCGATAAGATGGCACCATCCCCCTCTATCTTCGCTATTGCTGCTGCAATAGGTTTGAGTATTGTCAGACTGCTAGATACTCTTTCCCAGAACACATCATCTAACATTATCTTCTTTATGTCACTTTCAATCCCTGCAGTCTGGGATATGGCCATCTCTTGCAGAGACTCCTTTCCCTCCACAAGGCTGTCATACATGATGACAACGCCACCCCATCGTGTGCTGCTTGGGAGCTTCAGTGTAGTATTCTTGTTCTTTTCCTTTTGCTTTGACATATACGTAGCGGAAGCTACTTGTTTGCCCTTCACATATTTAACAACTTGTTTCGCTCTCTTGTTCAGGGTGTCCATTGTTTTCAGTGCCATTATATCTTTTAGCAGAAGATTGAGTGTATGGGCAGCACAGCCAATAGTTGTTATTTGAGGGAAGGTCTCCTCCACATGTGCCCAGGCAACCTTCATATTGGCTGCATTGTCAGTGACCAGTGCAAAAACCTTATCTGGTCCAAGGTCATTGATGATCACTTTCAGCTCATCAGCAATGTATTGGCCTGTGTGTCTGTTTTCCTTTGTGTCTACACTCTTGTAGAAAACAGGTTGAGGAGTGGTGATGATGTAGTTAATAATTCCTTGGCCCCGGATATTTGACCATCCATCAGAGATGACTGAAACTGAAATACAGTCAGCTTTGTCAATGGTCTGCTTGACCTTTGTTTGAACTCTGCTGAACTCTTCATCCAGCAAATGAGTAGACAGTGCATGTCTGGTTGGGGGGGTGTATGCTGGTCGGAGAACATTTAAAAACCTCCTCCAGTACACATTGGATGGCAGCATCAGGGGTGAGCCAGAAGCATAGACTGCACGAGCGAAACACTCATCTGCATTTCTCTGGCTGGGTTCATCCATAAAATCAAAGAATCCTCTGATGCGAGAGGGACCAGGAGCTGATGAGAGGGCTGATACAGCTGAAACAGATTCATTTTCCCCTGGAGTGGAACTCCTGTCTGCTGCATGTTGTGGGCCTTGAGGATTTTTTAGGCACTTTGCAATATGCTGCTGCATTTTTGTGGCATTCTTCACATATGTCTTATCACAATATTTACACATATATACAGACTTCCCTTGAACATTAGCTGGTGTGAAATGTCTCCACACATTGGATAGCGCACGTGGCATTTTTCTGTAAAGTAAGACAAGAGCTTGTAAGAATACTAATGCAATGGCATGAACAGATATATAAATAGTAAGGCTAGCTAAACAACTGGAATGATCTTTAAAACATCTTTCAGGAGGCAGAGAGAAACAGCATCACATTTGAGGTAGCTAGCATTTTTATAAGAGTGCCTCATAGATGCACTCTTATGCTAGCTATGGCTTATTTAGCATTTACCTTATCAGCTATGCTAGCTACCTATGACTCATTTAGCATTTAACTTATCAGCTAGCTATATACTAGATGAATACATTTATGCTAGCTATAGCTATGGCTTATTTATGCTAGCTATGGCTAGCATATATAAGCCATATGCTAGCTATAGCTTATTTAGCATTTAACTTATCAGCTAGCTATCTACTAGATGAATACATTTGTATGTGATATTTGCAATTTAAACATTTAATAAATATATTTCCCCATAATATCATCAAAACTTACTTAACTTTGTGTTGTCCACAGGCGCAAATGTGTGCCTTCAATAGTCTTGTGCTTTGGGCTCAAAAGTGTGGTCCAGTCTTCTGGAAATCATCTGTACATGTGATGGAGGCATGCACAGTGCCTGTAGGGGGTGTGGTCTCAGTAGCCATGCAGTAAGCAGTGTGCTGTGTGCATGTGATTGAGGAATGACATGGATATTCAAGTGTACTTGGATGGGATCTGTTTGTTTTAGTCAAGATTATACTAAAATATATTTTCCCCAACTATATTTAAGTTCCCAATGAAGAGCCAACCTTCAGTTTTGAAAATTCCCAGTTTATTCCCGTTTATTCCCATAAATTCCCGTTAATTCCCATAAATTCCCGTTTATTCCCATGGAAAGTTTCCAACTTTGAAAATTCCCGGAATTTTGCAACCCTAGTTGCAACATCCGATTCTGTTGGTCATTCTAGTTGTGCTTGCTAGTTTTTATAAATCAAGTGTAAATAGTGGATGGACAGAATGGATGTAGATAGATTGCCTGATCTGCATAATGTGCAGACCTACTAATAGGCTAATAACAAAGGACTCTGTGATGTGGATTAGCTATTCAGATGATTGGCAATGTGCGGTGATGCCAGCGCTGGCTTTATGAAAAACCCCTTTTTGAACGTGGATCAGAGCTGTCATTTCTGTGCTGAACCAGCCATCATGAGCTCTGATCTGAGAGCTTGTAAAATCATAAAACATGAGTGCATGAACGCACTTGAACGCAACATGAACATGAACGCAATTATCACTTTCATAAATTAATATCAAAAGTAGTCATACAATTGTTCTAAAGATGAGCCAATGTACGTACATGTAATTTACAATGAGTAAATTAAAAAGTACTTAACTGTGAATTAATATTTTTTATATTGTTCATAGAAAGTCAAATACCAGCAGAAGCTCATGGTTGTTTTACTTTCAGGCTGGTAATCAAACCTGCATTTCAATAAATAAACCTGCATATTTGTCTTTAAAAACAAAAAGCATTTAAAAGCATTTGAGCTAAATTTTAAAAGCCATCTAGCACCACTATGTTCCATCACCACTATTATATTTGTAGGGCAAAGCATGGATAATGTTCCACATAAACAAGGTTATTTACTTTGTACTGCAGGGGTAAAAGCTCAGAATCTGCTTCACCATATCATGAGTATTGCACATTTATTAGTAGCAGTTAGATATGTTATTCATCTCACCAATAATCATGGAATACAAACCACACTGACACTAAAAGTGAGGTCAACGTAAGAGGTTATTCCATCTAGAAATATTTTTCATCATAAACTTCAGCTTTTGGAGTAGAGGTTGAAGTAGCTGGTAAAATCGCTGTCTTTTTCATTAAAACACCTGACACATCTTGATCAATCAATGGGAGAAGATGAGAGGTTAATATTGTCCATTTAAAATGCTATGAATGTCCAAAAACACAAAAGTAACGGTACATACCGCATAGCTGCAACATTAGGCTATTGAAGTGGCGGCCCAGTGTTTGTTACCCGGAATTCAACCTTCCCACTAATTGTTGATTTGTACCCCTTAAATAATTATCAATCGAGGCTGTAATCAAAATAAATGAAGAAACAGCACTAAACAGGAAATTCAGTGAGGCTGAGGAACCCTTCAGGAATCCCCCACCAGCCTGTTCAGCCTGTGATATTGCCGTGGTGACACATCTCATAAAGGCAGAAGTCTTGATTTAACGCGCGGAGCGCCCAGGGGGCTCTTTTATATAATGAATGGTACACGAGAGAGACTCCTGTCATTGGAACACTGTGAGATTGTCACAATACCGAAATGTGGCGGGGGTGGGGGGCGGGGCGCTCCGGCGGAAACTTGGCCCCCGCGCAGAGCGGTCAAGCTCAACGGCTCTCATCACTTCATGCAAATGTCTTCCCGTCTCGAAGCGTGGCCCCCCTGGTCCTCAAATGTCTGTCCTCAATGTGAAATTGAACAGCAGACAGTTTGCCAGAGTATGTGGGACAGCAATGCATCAAAATGGCCTGAAGCTCTTGCTCTGGTTAAGGACCACACAGCATGTCAGCACGCGACAAGGGTGTTTTTTACACAAGCAGCATTGAGTAGTATCTTTATTAGTTTTTTTTTTACCTTTAAAAGAAGTATATTTATCTATTTTGTAAGCTTGGTAGATGCTGTTCTTCAAGATGGCTTGCATTTCATTATTTTTTTCATAGTGATTTTATAAATGATTCAGGCAAAATATTTCACTCTGACAAGGCCACTTTGGAATAAAACATGAAGCATTCTGGTTACAGTTTCCACTAGGTCACACCGCCAACATAATTAAATGTGTACACGCGTACTGTACGCCATAAATTAAGCAACAAATTAATGTGACTCCGATTGCCAGGTAATTGTCAAGGCAATACACCTTTATTTCCTTCTAAAACAGAAACAAACAAACTGTATACAGTATGTCCAGCACTGACACAATAAATTAACTCATTATCAAATGACTGGATGTTCAATAAAGAGGAGGGGTCCATTTTAAACAGTAACTACATTGTCATATTTAAAATGTTGCCACCAGGGAGTTATTTTTTTGCCACTGTTGTCTTTGGCTTGCTCTTGTGGGGGTTTAGGCCAGGGTTTTCTGGGAAGCATATTGTGACAATTGGTTGTGAAATTAGTTCTATAAATAAATATTGATTTGATTTGGTACAAGTTCTCTTCTGTTCGTGATAGCTATACTGACATGGCACTGACATGACATGGATTTTTATTTCTGTGGAATCATACTCCACTTGTGATGCGGATGGTAAGATGGTATCCCTACAGTTTTGTGAATTGAGCAGATCAGAAATAAAAGCTAAAACGTATAAGCATGTTGCATTGTAACCAATGCTGTACCATAATTTCTCCACTTTCTAACTGCTCTACCTGTCTGCAGTAGGCTTTTCCATCTTATTGTACAGTTATACAATTTTGGAACTGCAAAAAATTCCTCAGCTCTGAAAAATTGAAGACAACTTCTTGTTTATAGTTTGAGAGGTCCTCGCTGGTTGCTGAAATACAGTTATGCTGCCACAACACCTGTCCGTTCATTATTAATGTTTTCTTCAAATTCCCGTTTTAGAGATACTCTTCTGTGTTTCGCAGGGCAGTGATGGGCATGCAGCTATCTCTTTCCTCACTTGAGATATTCTTGGTCATGTGACCTTTCCCAACAGTTAGTGAGGGTTACAGTGTCGCTGAGCTGCCATCCTTGTCCATTTTGCACAGGATTAGGTTAGGATAGGGGAATGTATGTTCTGGCTGTTGTCATGCACTAGTCCATCCTATGTCATTGATTGCCAACACAGGCATTATATTTTCAGCGCATGCCAAAGCATTTGTCAGCTCAGCATACCAAAGATGTTTTGTCTGTCCCCTTTTGCCGATCATGACTTCTTTAAACCGTTACTAATGCACTTCACGTGATACGAGGCATTATAAGCACATGGGAAATTCCACAAATTACATCTACGCCGCCTCAAAACATTATCCCTTGCGTGATACAAATACACATGGCCAAAAGGAGTTTTTCATACAACAGCAAATTATTTTTATGAATTGGATTAAACCTGGATTGTATGTAAAACGAAACACCTGTGATGCATACACATGGGTAAACGTTTTCCCAGAGCCTATACCAAGGCAGACTGTGCTGAAGAGCTGCCTGTTGAAAAGCTGTGTTGACCTGATGACATGGAGAACCCTGGGATTGTGGAGCCGCATGGACCTCAGTAGCTCAGTCTGCTTCACTCTGATGAGAACTCTGGATCAATAATGTACCAGAGAACAGATGGGCTGGCCGATTGGCCATCATTTGCGGATGATGCCTGTCTCGTTCCGTGCTTGTGTGTGTGTGTGTGTGTGTGTGTGCATGCGTATGTGAAAGAAAGAGAGAGATAGAGAGAGAGAGAGAGAGAGAGAGAGAGACAGACAGAGAGATAGAGAGAGAGAGAGAGAGAGAGAGAGAGAGAGAGAGAGAGAGAGAGAGAGAGACAGAGAGATAGTGAGAGACAGAAAAAGAGAGAAGGGAAGGGGGTTAACATAAATTTTGTTGTTTTGTATAGCCTTTATGACAACAATCACATGACATGGGTTTGATGAATGCAAGGGACTGCACAAAACAACAAGCAGAATGTACAGTCCATGACCAGCATGGCATGCACCAAGTGTTTTCTTTCATAAATATCAATACAAATCAATAGAGGGCGGCAGTGTAGTACAGTTGTTAAGGAACTGGGTTTGTAACCGAAAGGTCGCAGGTTCGAGTCCCACGTAGGACACTGCCGTTGTACCCCTGAGCAAGGTACTTCACCTGAATTGCTTCAGTATATATCCAGCTGTAAAAATGGATACTATGTATAAATGCTAAAATGCTGTGTAAGTCGCTCTGGATACGAGCGTCTGCTAAATGCCTATAATGTAATGTAATAGATGACATGTCTGTGATTACCAAGATTTATTCGGGTAGCAGTGTAGTCTAATGGTTAAGGAACTAGACTTGTAACCAAAAGGTTGCAGGTTCGATTCCCAGGTAGGACACTGCCGTTGTACCCTTGAGCAAGGTACTTAACCTGAATTGCTTCAGTATATATCCAGTTGTATGAGTGGATAAATGTAATAAGAAGTTGTGTAAGTCGCTCTGGATAAGAGCGTCTGCTAAATGCCTGTAATGTAATTTATGCATTCTAAAATTTGACATTGTTGCACATCAGGTACATGGTCCTGCCTCATTATTTTCAGAAACATCTCCAAAAAAATTACAATATTAATCACTCCTCTGCAGTGATAATGTATTAATAAAAGGCTCATTCACATCATTTATGACAAAGGAACACGGCGTCTTGATGGAAGCCTTGCTTTACTCCTTTGGCTTATAGAAGCCCTTCCTTACATTCAAATGGGGATCTAATGGATCTTTTATCATTTTGCACTTTTAAACTCGTCTTAAAGGGTACCGAGTCTTTCTTTCCTGCCCTCTGTCTGATGGTGCACTCTGCCTGAACCTCCCAGGCAGTTTTGAAGCCGAAGCCAAACGCCCGGTACCGTCATGATTAATTAACCGAGCACGCCGTGTACTCTGAGAGATATGCCTGCTCGCTGGGGACGGCCATAATTTAAAATGGCACTGTTAGGGTAAGTGTGTTTACAGCTGCATGCATCGATAATGCACCCACTCTCACCCCTCACACACACACACACACACACACAATGCATTAGTGCCATTTTACAGGTAGTCACTGTAGTGTGCAACCAATGCATAAGCAGATTGCTACACAGTGTGGTGCTCGCCCTACTGTTTATGACCTGTTTCCATCAAACTACATGTAGCAACCGTGTGCTACTTAAATTATTTTGTACTGTGTTACACCTGTTTAAGCACTCTGCAGTTAGAATTACACTGTGCAGACAGGCCCCGAGTGTTACATTTGACTTTATTTTTATCAAATGATGTACGGTCTGCTTCTGATGTAATTCTGTGAAACAGCCCAGGCTATCAGCATTGCCACAATGCTAACGGTACATCACCGTAACTCTCTCATCACTGTCTCTACATGCCAACAAAATGTCAAGAAGATAGTGCTACACCCAAATCAAGATGAATGCAGATAGCACCTGGAGTCCTGTCACCTTGATGATGCTGATTGCTTACACGCACATAAAAATGGCAAAACCTAAGTCGGTTTGCTAATGTCCTAATTACATTTACAATAAGGGGGGGGGGGGGGGAGGAGGAGACAGGGCCGTTTTAGCATAATGAGAGGAAGAATTTTAGAAAGTCTTTGAATTTTCTGTAATTTGGCAAAAATGTAATTTTAAGTGCCTGGCCTGAAGCATCCCCATTTGAAGAGGAGGTCACCTTAATTCAATTTAATTCTGCATTACTGCCAAGGTTAGAAAGCTTCCTCTCCGCACTATTTCACACCATGGTAGCCTCAGAAATAGGGCTTTCACAAATTTGATGAAGTCAGAAGCACCAGTTAATATGTAGTGAAAAGACAAAAAAACATCAAGGAAAAGCACACTTAATACACATAACAATATAAATGTGGGGGTTTTGTTCTTCATGCAGCTGTATAACAAGGGGAAACAGTTACAATGGTACAATGGAAAGAATTGCCCTTGAGTGATTGATCCATCCACTTATAATAGCACCGTTTCCTCTCAGACTGTGAGTGGGAGAAGAGACAGTGAGATCAAGTCAGACATCAAATCTAGGATTTGTGCTAAAAGCTTTGACCCCCCCCCCACACACACACACACAATAAAAAAAGGAATACGATTGAACACTCCAGAAAATGGAGCATTCAATGCAGCTGTAAGTACCAAATACTGGCAAAAGTGTGGCAAATCGGAAGCCACAAAGGCTCTGACTCTGACACTGTTGGCTGCTAGTTTAGGGCTTAATGGCTTTGTGAGGCAGTCATTAGCACACTGGACACATATCCTTCAGTGGTCAGGCCCCCGCAGCCGTGTTCCGGTCAGGGTTTGATGCACTAAAAGCAGCGGCCATAAAAGTGCTGTGTTGTTAAATGGTGTCTGGCGGAAAATGCCAAAACGGCAAAGATCAGTACAGGTAAAAATGAAAGAATGGATTGGGGGAAATTATATCCCCTGGCGCTCTGTCCACCGGCGAGCATTCCCATGAGTTCTAGGACACTTGTTTCAGCTAATTCATTGCCCTGGTCATCTGGCACTTAGCTTAAAGTTGAAATATTATGTAAATGAACAATCCCACCAGAAATATGTGGGGAATTCTATAAATGGGAAGTGACGAGGGAGCCCAGTTCATTGCAGTGACTTGGAAGCCAAAACTTGTTGATTAGCACACGCTGTTCCGTTACAAAGGCAGGTGCAATAACGGCCCCTTCTCTGCTATAAGCTTTAGAAATGCCAAATGTGGCGTAACCAACAATGTCACCTGGCTAATGGATAAACATTATCCGCAGGGTGACATAAAACATGCTTACGTATGATTTATGAAGCCATTATGTCACGTTTATGAACGCTTTGTATATGCTATATAAAGCATTTATATGGACACTTCTTTTAAAGTGTGACCAACTGTTTTTTTTTTCTTTCATAAGCTTTTGAAATGATAAAACATGAGGTTTGCATTTGTCAAAGTCTATTGGTTACGTGCTTTTTTTATTTCAGCAGAAACCTTGTCCGAGTGAGCCTTCCACATCCTGAGCATTAAGATACGTAAAGTAATCTGGGTTCAATACAGTTGCAGTCGAAATGAAGTTAACACTCAATTTAGCAGGGCAATTATACACAGCAGGTAATTACATATAGTTACTCACACCTTATTTTCAAAGCTGGCAGCACAGGCATCGCGTAAAACACAAGCGAAAACATATGTTTTCCAAGAACAGCATATTACAATGCCAAAATATGAAATATGAGCGCAGAACTTTCAAGCATGCATTAAAAACTCGCTCTGCAAAGCAGAGTTTAAGAAATTAGGATGACATGATAAATCAGAGGCATAGCTATGAATCAAAAATAATTAAAATAAATGCAGTAGAGGAAAAAAAATGTAAGCAGAAGTTTTTCTTAATGCCAGTATATATTTTTTATTTTGTCACATTGTGTTTTTACTGGCCAAACTTATCTAGGGTAAATTTGATGCACACTTACATACCACTCATCCAAGTAATATAAGGCAAATTCAGACTTAATTACATGAAATATGTTCAACATATCAAAGTCACTTGTCTTTTACTCATGGATGTAGCGGATGTAGTTTTAATGGCGGATTTTTTTTATTTAATTATGCATTTAATTTTATAAAGATTAATGCTCTTTTTTAACCAAAATTATTCTCCCATATGTCAGTTAAAAATAAATATACTGTATAATAATGTAAAATCTATTTAAATTAAAAATCTAATTGAAAAATTATCTTCTCAACATTTATATACATGAAAAACTGCATATCTATGAGGAGCAAAAGAACAATGTTCCACTATCCCAAACACTCCTTAAAGCTGAACTGAACTTTGGTAGAACTTTTGTAGGGTTGTGTCGTTACCTGGCCATGATATGAGTCAAAATGGTGGTGAAATATGTTTGTTAGTTGCTCTGTGCTCCCCTGGGGTGATAATGCAGAATAGGGAATTTGTCACTCTAAAACAGTCTTAAAATCACACTACCACTTATACGAACGCGAACTAAGTGGCTTCTGCCAATACAAACAATAAGCAGTCCTCGTATTTTTTTTAAATTAAATGGCCCCATCCTGGCTTTTTCGTATTTCATTTGGAACGTAGATCCAGTCGGTATAATTATTGTGCCATAAACAGTGTTAATGTCTATGGTAAACAAACCGACCTGCTGACATTTAGCTAGTCTTTTCTGGTAGCTTGCTAACAACATTGAAAAAAAATTGTAATTTTAACAGAAAGAAAAATACCTACGAGGACTGGTTATTGTTTGTATTGACAGAATCCTCTTTGTTCTAGTTCGTATACGTGCTAGAAATGTTATTTTGAGACAGTTTTAGCTGCCCTATAAAAGTGAATGGAGAGCAACAAATACCCTATTCTGGATTATCATCCCAGGGGAGCACAGAGCAACTAACAAACATATTTCGCCACCATTTGGACTCATATCATGGCCAAGGAACTACACAACCCAAAATTCTACCAAGGTTTAGTTGTGCAGTAACTGTGAATTGCATCTGTTATAACTGGTTGGTTAATCCCACTCAATTTGTTTCTTCAGTCCTTTTGTACATCAGTGTTTTAGACTTCTTCAGAGTAATGAGATGTAAAGAAACCTTTGGACACAGTCAATAAAGAGAGCACACTCAAAAGCGGTTATCCGAGCGTCTTGATTCTTCATCTGAGAGACTAATGAAGATGGGCAAGCCCTTTCTTCACATTTAAGCTGCTGTGGTCGCCCTGTGGTACCCTGGTCCACTTAGCCGCCAGCTGCCGGTGTCGAAGTCTGACACAGAATCAGGAGTTTAGCCCACTGAGCCTTGGCAAGTGCTCACCAGTGGGGTATGTCCCTTTTCGCGGCACGCCTTGTCCTCTCTCATTACCTCCTGCCCCTCTTCCCCCATCAACTCCTCTCCATGCTTTGGTGGCTAGGCGAGATGGGACATGTTTACAGAGAGCAGTGAGGACTATTAGTGGAGACAGGGTGATGGATGAGTACCGCCGAGTCTCATTGGCCAGGCGGCCATTCGCTCCGGCCATGAGAAGACACACGGGCCATTTAAATCAACCCTTATTGGATCTGATTTCTGCGGTCCCTCGTTGTCCCACAGTCTGACGGCCTCCACTACCATTCACAATGGTCGCATCTATCCCGCTGACGGGACAAATTTAAAGGACACATCGCTATCAGCATTTAGTAAGGATGTGCACGCTTTGGTGAAAACTCACGTTTTCCCTGCGCCAAGATCTGCAACCATAATTTCTTTCCACAGCCAAGTCATTAAGGCAGACGGCAGTTGTGCGTTGTCACCAGTGGCGCCCCCAGACATTTTTCATAGGGGGGGCCCGGGGGGGGGGGCACTGAAAATCTTGGGGTGGCACACCAAAACCAAAAGCCATTACTGCATTTCAGGAATTCTATTATGTTGTGGTAGTATATTAAAAAATATACATTATTGATTTAAATGAATAGCACCTAATGTAAAATATCAGATAGAAGCATATTATGCATATGCGACTCGCGAGCCGCGAGGGGGGGCCAGTGGTGGGGCCAGCGATTTTATCAGGGTGGCCGTGGCCCCCCCTGGCCACCCCTTGGTGGTGCCACTGGTTGTCACACATGGTAGGCAATGTTTGAAGGAAAGATTCTCAATCCATCACCAAATCTGCTCAGTATTGTGCTCATCTAAATGTTGGATTTTCTAAAACATGCTTTGCAGCCACATAAATATATGTATGCAATCTTTTAAGTATGCAGTTACACAGTTACCATATATTGCCTACTTGTTTTAAAAGGTAAATGTTCACATTCCAAATGACATGAACAGGTGTGGTTTGAATGTATTTGCTTTGTCACCTGTGTGTATTTAAGGGATAGCTCAGAAATAGCTCAGAATGTCGTTAAACCAATGTCATGCTCTATACTGTATACAACGGAATCAAAGCTGATTCCTTAAGTGTCTTGCATATTCAGGACTCAATTATCAAGTCATATTGAATTTGTAAAAATATAGGGGAAAAAAGTGACCTTGAATCACACTAATATCGATCATTGTTGGAACTAGAAGGATGTCAGTTTGTTTCCGTCATTCTTGATATCAAAGACTGAACATGTTTTAAAAGCCAGTTGCTATTATGTAAATGATTCATCATAGCCATAGAAACCACACAAGCAGTAAGAGGGCTGAAGAACATTTTTTTTTTTCTGGTGTCAGACAAAACTAATCAAGATTGAAAAAGGACTGAACACTGTCAAAACCTGCTGTTCTATGCATAACAAAATCGCTTGCATTCACCTACATGGGCTTATATTTGGCTGCTGAAAAATTTGCTCTGGTTCAAAGCAATTTCCAGCTGTGCATTGGTCAAATACGATGACGATTCATACGTCTCGTCTACGTGTCAGCATTTTTTCCATTTTTTTTTTTCCAAGATGCATAAACTACTTCTACGTTGAATAAAAAATACCTTTGCACAAATATTTTATTTGCACAATTTATTTACATTTGGCTGAAAGATAATAAACATATGTCGAATGATGTATGGTGCTAGTTGCCAGGCCCTTTTTGTGAAATGGAAATTGAAAGTACTGTCAATTTTATTGTATCTGATTTTTATTCAGCATCCATGCACCAATTGTCCAGCTTTCAAATATTGCAACAAACTTATATGCATTCCTAATATCATCCTATTTTGAGAACAGCACAGCTTTGGCTAAATAAAAGCGCCACATCTGCAGTAATTGTGGCTGAGGAATAAAATGGTGGTATGCATTTAACACCATAGGGTGTTTATATGAGACCATGGTCTTGTATAAACACCCTAGGGTGTTAGATTGTACACCACCAGTGTTAGATTTACACCGGCATTTTTGCTGTGCATCTCATTCCTTTTGAGACGTTCGGATGTTCCATCACCATACCGCATTGCAAGCATCACATGCCCTGCATAATAGAAGGCATTGAGATCCACATTAACAGGGGTAGACTCAGAAGGTTGAAGGTTTCTGCTCTGTATGCAGTTGTGTGATTTCAACTGCTCTTGTATGATTCAGGGAAGGCTTTTTGCTTGCTATGTCTTGACTGTCAAGGCAAGTGGTAATGATTTCGAGACAAGACAGGCTCACAAAGAGCTGTCTTGGCACAGACAGAATAAAAAAAAAAAGCTATCTAGTGAGGAGTGATCTACAAGGAGAGAGAACACGAGTTTACTTACAATTTAAGGGGAAGAAATACTTTGGTATTCCCCTGACTAGCGCTAGCATCTCCCTGTCAATATTCAGAAACGCGTCTCCAATCATCCCTGTCCTATTTCAGAGATCTGGTCACTCAAAGGCAGTTGTGATGTTTGCTCTGTGTGAGCTGTCCAAGGTGCACTGTTCTCCAATCTTCTCAGAGGGAGTGGAAAGTGTGCCTTTCCCTTCCCACCATTAATTATTCACAAGCAGCTACCTGGAATATAAATGCTCCGCTCGTCTCAAATCTCTTTTTTTATCCACAGAAGTCAAGGGCCAGATCTGTGCCTTTGTGTAGTTTTTCTTACAGATGGGGCCACACTTCCATCTCCCTCTCTTCTCTTGAATCTGCAGTAGGAAATAAGGAGTGGAATATATTGAATTATGAATGATTTTTAGCTCGCAGCTCAGCTAACGGATCAGAGAAATGCTGTAGATTAGCATTCAATGAACGTCTTGTGTGCAAGGCAGAGAGAGGGTGTTATGTTCCGAAATCAGGAGGCTTTAGAAACAAACATGGAGTCTCAAAACGTAGTCTTTACTCGAGGGCAGGCACGTATCCATCACTTCCTTTTACATTCCCTACGTCACATCCACATTCGGGTATCCTTCCAGCTACTATCAGGAAAGTAACACAGTGCTCCTAGTGGTAAGTATTTATACTCAGTCTGTACCATTTACAATAGTATAGTAATGAACACAACATATTCCCCTTTCTTTAAAGAAGCATTTCTCTGACCTGCAATACTAAACTGTACTCAAGCACATAGTAAACAAATATAACATGCAGTGCTTATGAATATTAAGATTTCTTCAGTTGTTTTCTTTCCCAATAACCTTATTGTCCTATCTAACTCAGGAACTAAACAAAATCCTAAGTAAGCCTTAACCAAGGTATTACATTTTAGGACAAAGTTGTCAACAAGGATTCAGTTCATCACAAAGTCCTTAACCCACAGTGGTGGATTTCTCTGTCTCATGCTCCTCTGGGATTCTGAAACAATCTCTGTCAGTTCATCAGGTGGCTCAGTGATTGGCACCTGTGCCCTATCTCGACAGAGTGACAAGCGCTCCGCATTCCATCTCCGTCCGTCACTCAGAATGAAAGAGCTCGGCCCGGTCTGCCGTTCCACGGAAACAGGATCGGTGAACTTGGCATCAGTTTTCTTGACATGGAACGGTTTGCGCACCCGCACCTTATCTCCCACTTTGAAGTTTGGCGCCTTGGCTCCTCTCTTCTCATCTGTGTAGCGCTTGCTTTTTTCTTGTTGCAGAGTGACTCTTTCCCTAACATCCTGATGTCTTTCTTTGTCGCGGACTGGCAAGATATCGAGTTTAGTGCGCATCGGTCGTCCCCGCAGAAGTTGGAATGGAGACTGGTTTGTCGTTGCATGCGCTGTAGCTCGATAACTTTGGAGGAGAGTAGTCACCTCTTGTTTCCAAGGTTTGTGGTGTTTTTCGGCAGCTTGAAGACAATCTTTTAACACCCTGTTGAAGCGTTCTGCTGCGCCATTGGCTTGAGCATGGTAAACGCTTGTCCGAATATGTTTTATCCCTCTCTCTTTCAGAAAATCAGAAAAAGCAGTGGAGCAGAACTGAGTCCCATTATCCGTTACTACGGAGCACGGATTTCCTTCACGGGCGAATACTGATGCAAGGAAGGACATCACTGCTTCCGTAGTGACATTTGGCACAAATGCCACCTCCGGCCATTTACTGAAATAGTCCACGAGAGTGATGGCAAAACGGCAATCATAAGACCCTCGCTCGAAAGGGCCCACTATGTCCATCGCGACCTTTTGGAAAGGACCATCCGGGAGGTCAACTGGATGCATTGGAGGAGGGTAGGTCCTCGCTGATTTGTCACTCGTTTGACAAGTGACACATGATGTGATCAGAGCGTTGACCATAGCGTCCATGCGCGGCCACCAATACAGCTCACGCAGCCGCTGTTTGGTGCGGACAATCCCCTGGTGCCCTTCATGTGCCAGGTGGATTATCTTGGCGCGCAGAGATACTGGAACCAGCAGGCGCGAACCCCGCATAATGAGAGGAGAATCAGTAGCCAGTTCATGGCGTACTGAGAAGTAGCAGGAAAGTTCATCTGAAACTGTTTTCCTTGACGTTGGCCAACCATTCTGCATTTTTGCACGCAGCTGTGTCAACTCCGGGCATGATTCACACTCTGCTTTGAAATCAGCGAGTGGCAGTGCAGTGAGGAGAGGAGCAATTTCCGCGACCAGCTCTGGTTCTGTTGTCATTTCAGCATCTGGACAGGAAATTGGCATTCTGGAGAGACAGTCAGCGGCAAAATTTCTCTTGCCAGGACAGTGAACTACGTCATATTGAAAACACAAAAGCCTTGCTGACCAGCGTGCTATTCTCATGCCAGCCCGATTCATACCTGCTGTGGCCAGCAGTGTTGTAAGTGCTTGATGATCGGTCCTGAGGGTGAAGCGGCGTCCCCATAGATACGTCCTCCACCTTTCCACCGCAAATACGCACCCTAATGCCTCTTTTTCCACTGTACTGTATTTTCTTTCTGCAGGTGAAAGTGTCCGAGAGGCAAAGGCAACAACGCGCTCACTGCCGTCCGGGTGCAGCTGCGACAGGACGCCACCTAACCCATAGTCAGATGCGTCGGTAGAGACAAAAGTTGGCAGGCTCAGGTCGAATAGGGTAAGTGCAGGGCTGTTGGTTAGTAATGTTTTCAGTGCCTGGAAACTGTTATCGGCATCCTCCGTCCATTTTATTTCAGTCTGTGATGCTGCTCTCAGCAGACTTCGCAAGGGCTCAACTACCGTGGCGTAATTGGGAATGAACTTGCTAAACCACGACGTGAGGCCTAAGAATGAACGCAGTGCAGTCGCATCTTTTGGTGCAGGAGCCTCAGCAATAGCTGCAATGTGATCTGGAGTGGGGCGCAATCCCTCTTTAGATATGACATGGCCCAGGTAAATGACGCTCGGTTTTGAAAATGAGCTTTTTTTTAAATTCAGCCTAAGTCCAGCGTCCGTGAGGCGCTGTAAGACTGCTCTGAGATTTTTGTCGTGCTCAGATTTTGAAGTTCCATAACAGATCACGTCATCCAAGTAACTTTGACAACCAGGCAGATCACCAAGTAAGGTGTGCATCATCTTCTGAAAAGCGGATGGTGCTGATGCTAAGCCATACGGAACTCTGGTGTATCTGAACAGGCCATCATGCGTTAGAAACGCAGCCAGGTTTCGGCTCTCTTCGTGCAGTGGCAGTTGATGATATGCACTTTCTAAATCTATCTGGGAGAACACTGTCGCACCCTTCAGCTCGGCAAACAGTTCCTCCATGTGAGGCAGTGGATGGCAATCCATAATAATACTTTTATTGGACTCGCGTAAATCAACGCAGACTCGAATGCCCCCTTGCTTTTTGCGTGTCACAACGAGGGGTGAAACCCATGGGGAAGCATCAATGGGCTCAATAATTCCAGCTTTGAGGAGACGCTGAATTTCGCAGGACACCTCTTGACGCACAGACAGGGGTAGTCGACGTAATTTTTGTTGCACAGGTTTGACATTTTCATTAATTTGCACTTTGTGGACGAACCCTTTAACACATCCAACAAGCTTGGGAGTGGTCTCGTCGGCCTGTGTTTCACACACGGGTACTGTTTTCGTCATTACCGCATCCCCAACAATGTGACAGTTTAATGCTCTAATTAAGTCCATGCCTAAGAGCGGAGATCCTGTTTTTACGATGTAGAACTTAGCGGGAGACGACACATTATTGTGGGATACGGAGGCATCAAGGCAACCCAGCACTGGCAAAGGGTCTCTTGAATAAGTGACTAACTTAACCTGGGGCTCAGTTAGCAGGCAGTTTGCAAAATGTTTTTTGTATAATGTCTCTGGTAGTATTGAGACTGATGACCCCGTGTCAACCAGTAAATCAAGAGCATGGACACTTCCGTTCTGAGCGTCAATGTCCACGCTGCAGTATATTTTGTCATTTGCATTAACGTCATTCAAACAGAGTATCATTAACTCAGGAACAGACACTTCACGTACCTCTTTAGCTTCTGATTTGCAAACTTTAGCGAAGTGTCCTTTTTTCCCACACTTATTGCAGGTGGATGATGCAGCAGGACAGTTTCTAGCGTTAGCTAAATGACTTGTTGATCCGCAGCGAAAGCAATTTCTACCTTGTTTTCCCGATGAAGATTCTGTGTGCATTGAATGCGAATGCGAATGGAACGGCTGTCCGGAGGAACGTGATTTTCGTTGATGTCGCAAGCCATGCTTAGCTGTAATAGCCTGCACGGGAGCAGGTGAATTTCCGCCGGAGAGAAGGGAAGAATTCTGTACTGCTAACTCCACTTGACACGCCATCGCCATCGCTTTCTCTAAAGTAAGTTCGTCCTCCATTAAAAGTTTATCTTTGACTGCGGTCAGATAAGCACGTTCGATTAATTGGTCCCGCAACATCTCGTTCTCCATCTGTGCAAACTGGCACGGCACAGCTAGCCCGCGCAATGCTGCAACATACTGTGTCACCGTTTCGTCGGACCTTTGTGCCCGCTGTCTGAACTTGTGGCGGCAGGCTACAACGTTAACTTTAGGCACAAAATGTTCTTGTAACGCAGACATAGCCTCATCATACGTTGTGCCTCCGTTTGGTAGCGTATAGAACAGACGCTGACCCTCCGTGCCTAAACAATGCAGTAAAGTAGCACGGCGTCTCGCCTCTGGCCATGCATTTCCCGTAGCGTTAATAACTAGCAAATAGTTTTCGAAAAATTTTCGCCACGTTTCAAAGGGAATTGCTGGCTCACCCACACACGGAAGAAAAGGCGCAGGGGTTGGTACCGAAACAGACATCCTCGTCGCCAATTTGTTATGTTGCGAAATCAGGAGGCTTTAGAAACAAACATGGAGTCTCAAAACGTAGTCTTTACTCGAGGGCAGGCACGTATCCATCACTTCCTTTTACATTCCCTACGTCACATCCACATTCGGGTATCCTTCCAGCTACTATCAGGAAAGTAACACAGTGCTCCTAGTGGTAAGTATTTATACTCAGTCTGTACCATTTACAATAGTATAGTAATGAACACAACAGAGGGGAGAGAGAAAAAGAGAGAGAGAGAGAAATAAATAGAGAGAGAAAAAAGAGAGAGAGAGAAAGCATTCCATAAGCATTTTAATACACTACTACATTGCATAAGACAATCACCTTGACAATCTATGACTTTTTTATAGTTTCTTTGATCTGAGATTTATTTTGCCATTCAGTGGAAAAAATCCACATGCAATATGAAATGTTATAAGGGTAGTGTAAGGTGGAGTGTCAGGTTCGGAGTACCAAACGCTACAGCCAAGGAATCTGAAAGTGAACACCGTAGTATGCACCAATAAAGTGGACAGGTCCGCACCAGGAGAGGGAAATAAACAAAAAATTGAGAATGAAAAACACTCCAGGCAAAAACCAAATCAAAACTACCCAATGAAAACAGAGAGAACTCGAGATCCGAGAGAAAACAAAAACCTCTCGCTTAAAATACGAGTAAGCAAAATAAACAGAGGTATAAAAACAAACTAAAAGCAAAACAGAAAAAGAAAAGAAGTGAGTCTCTCACTCTTAATACGGGAGAGCACAGGAGAGATAAAAAAAAACAAAAAAAAACAAAGGCAATCTGTCTCAATGAGAACGGTAGTGCAAATCAAAATGAGGGACAGAAAGCAAAGAAAAGAAAAACAAATCTAACCACGGCTATCTTCATCACGGCACACCTAATATACTAGTCTAATAAACAAAAAAACTAGTTGACTTTTTTTATCACATTAGTCAGCCTATATCATACTTAGATGAAGTGATCTTGTCAAAAGCTATTTAATTAAACTGTGGGTATAATTAATAATGAATGTAACAAGTTAAACAATAAACATATGCCTATGCATTAGCCTACTCTAAATAAAATGATAGACATGCTAGGGACACAGTGGCAGCAGAGCCTCATGCGTCAGACACTTATAGGACATAAGTGCAACATGAAACCACATTTTTTTTTGAACAAAGAGCCACATGAGAGCCAAACGAATGGCTCTTTTCAATGAATGGAGCCAAACGAATGGCTCTTTTCAATGAACGGAGGCAAAAGACCCGGTGTGGCACAATGAACAGAAATATTGTAGCAGTTAAGTAGCCTATGTTTATTGCATACAGACTGGTTTCAAAAGCATTCTGGTACATAGGTTAAAGTTAAAGCAGAGATATGATAGCTTTATTTAAGGAGATCATATTAACGACATGGTTAGCTCTGTCAGTGATATTGTAGTATTGTTTTTTGTAGGAGCCCATTTCTGCCGCCTTGTACCCGAGCCCAAAGTACACTAGCGCTGGCACTGCCTACGTACATAGCTATCACTAACTAGTTGGTCACCTTATAGACAGTACTATTTAGCAGGCAAATATTCTAACTGTCGTAGCTACTTGTAATTGTATAACCGTAAGTGCAACAGAATCTTAACAATGCATTCAAAGCAATCTGTTAGCGTCAACCTTAGATAAATGCAACATTTATGCAATATGAATTGAATCAAATTTAACTTGGGTTTATCTTCACAAGCTAGCTATATTAGGGTACCTAAGTCGCTAACATTAGCTATCTAAATCACAACTGCTAGTAGGCACGTAGCTAGGTAGTTTTATCTACTACCTAGATATTTCCCAGGCGAATATTCTAATTGATATCGTAGCAATTAGCTAATTATATGTATCCTATGCAGGCCTGCATAAATCTTTAATAAACATTTAATCTGACATTTATTCAGTATTACCCATATTTAACATGTCTTAATCACTTCACTAGATTTGTAGGTGTATCCACCTTGCTAGCTAATGTTAGCTATCTAGTGTAATTCACAACTGTTAGCTTGGTAGGTAGCATTGTTAGTTACCTTTGTAGTTCACATCTTACTAATTTAACTAATGTACCCAGTAGCCTATCTGTACGTATGCATGTGCAAAACTGTGTCAAACTACACAATCATACGATATAATTAAACCGTAAATAGATCAGGAGCCGACTGCAGGAGGAGCCGACTACCGGCTCCTCAAAAACACTTGGAATGGCCATAACTAGGGCCCACTTTCTCTCTATTCCAATTCACTACTTCCTCATTGTCTGACTATACTCCTATCTGTTTCAAGATTATAAATGTTCCCATGGCCATTCTTTTTGTTCTCCATGTCGCTGATAAGAGGCACGGTTTCTTCAAATAAAGCAGTTTGGCTAGCAGAATTTTCTATTTAGGACGATTCTCAAAGTGCATTGCTCGTCAACTTCGTTTTTGTAGATGTACTTGCTGCACCAAAGAAAGTTGTTACTTTAGTAAGACTGTATGGACATTCATTTTTTATTTTAAAATAATTCTCATCTAAGAACCAATGGAATGGATGAGTATCACTGAAATAGTTTAAGTTAGGAACAGTGTCTACAGTGGCTGAATGGGGAAACTACTGGGTAGTTTTTCACTGTGGGGATTTTTATAAAAAACTTTTTTTTTTAGTATTTATGATTGAGGCAAGGCTAGTTGCGAGGCCCATTTCAGTTGAAACAAATGAAACATACATATGCCTGTTGCAGGCAGAGTTAATCTTCAGCCGTGAGTTGGGGAATACCCTGCTTACTGAAATTTTTCTTCTTCAGATGATGCACTTATGCATTTCTCCACAGTTGGAGGATTCAGTCTGGACCTGGAGGCTGCTTCCCTACATCGGGAGTGATGGATGTTTTAACTGGATGTGCTGCTCACCGGCCTTTAACATCCTACATTTTTTTCTATTGACATTTTTTTCTTTTTTCTATTTTTTTTCTAGAGTGTTTTCTTAAATATTATTTTATTATGTCTTTTCTTATTCTATTAAGACCGATAGCATGTCAGAGAAGTCCGATCAAATTTGCTCAGATTTCTAAAACAGAAAGAAAACTGCTAAGCCTACAGAGTAAGAATGGGTACCCTCGTCACAAGGGCCCCAGAGGATCAAAGGTGGGGCCCCAGAGGGACAGCAGGATTCATTGAGTGAGCTGGGCAGCATAAAAATAACTTCGCCAGAGATGACTGACACAAGATTTGAGCAACCGTCAAACTGCGCTGCTAATACGCTAATAACAGCAACAATTGGAAATTAGGTGCCCCAGAGTAAGCAATTAATTAAAGTGGTGAATAGTTGGTGAAAGACAGCTTACTGGATGTTTTGTCAAATAGTCATAAACTTTTATTGCCTCTCAAACATGAAGAGTCAATTACATGTGACTGGAGAAGCCCAGTGTCAGCCCTGCTGGAAGAAAGGTTGATTGAGGGCATTAAATTCCTCCGTTCATTAAACGGTAGCTCCGTAAGTAAATAAAGCGGTAATTAAGAACCAGCAGAGACAACAGGCCCAGCTTTTCCTGTGATGGTTGGGTTATTGAAAGCTTTTGACATAATGAGAGGGTCCTTAAATACGGTTCCAATCCTTTTTTTATTAACACATTACATAATTAGCCTATTGTGTGTTTGTGTGTGAGGGAGAGATAGAAAGAGAGAGCAATAGTTTCTACTGTGTACATGACACTAGATAAAATAGCAGTCAAAAACATTTGAAATACTTTGAAAGGTATTTTGCAGTCGTACACCAACAATGCATTTCAGTTTGCTTCATTTTGTGGGCAGAATGTGTGCAATTGAAAGTGAAATCCCACTGGTGCACCAATAGAGACTATTGCTCCTAGTTAAGTGCAGTGCTGCTTTGAGGCCTCTGTGATGCTGTTCTGACTATTTAGATGTTACCCAATTTAGAAAAGTTCTGTGTGTAGCCTACCTTAAAGCTGAGCTTTTAAGCAATGCAATAAACGGGGAATCTGAGACAGTCGGTCAGCCAGAACATCCATTATAGACATATTTTGGTAACACAAAAAATGTCAAGTAATGTCAACAGCAACCACATGATAACCAATATGTAATATCTTACTCATTGATGCCAACTGATAGTAATGCGTGCATTACAATATTGATATACGGTAATACAGCAACTAATGATTTGGTAGAAATGCGGCCAGATCCCCTTAGCCGTATCAGCATCAACTGTCTGTGTTCCTTCCCCGTCTTCAAAAAAACAAAGGGCCTTACAATGATAACACAATCATTGAGCCATGGGCTTTATTTTTAACATTCTGTGATTCCTGGTACCACCACCACGGAAAAAAGTTATGTTTCCATTCTAAGGAATGCCAGAATACCAAACATGTGATGTGTGGAGCCCAGGGATACAAAAAAAAATGCTATTTAACTACTCTGGGACTTAATAATTATGTTCAAGCACCACCTTTGGTGTTAAAAACAGGCGTACATCTAAGGTATTCACTAGCTAAATTTTATTGTCTCAGAGTATATTTTTGTTTGGTCTCTTTAAAAAAAAAAAAAGCCTTACACATTTTGCCAGCAAAGTAAAGCTGCTTAGTACTGCTTTCAACAGAAACTGCTTTTTTTGAAAGTAACTTTCATTAATGAACCTGATCCCTCTAATTTTCAGTTTCAGCCTCACCCAATCAGGATTCATATTTTCCGCCCATAAATGCCTGATTTGCAAAGTTATTTATATGACTGCTGTGCAGTTTTTTTTATTATTTGTTTCTTGGTTGAATGTACTAAGCCATCTTTGTTTAATTCACGTTTGTTCTGCTCCTGCTGTGCTGCAGCTGAAAGTTTGGCAAACGGTGTCAGACTGTTTGGCTGCTTTCAATCTCAGCTGGTAATTTTCAATTGAATACATTTACTAATGCTTTTTAAAATTTATTAACAAAGAATGAACCTACGTTCCAAAACAAATGTATAAATAGTATTCCTTTGCGGGAGTCTTCTGATCCTTGTCCTCTTGTGTAATCTTTCAGAGGAGTAGCATAAGGAAAAAATTTACAATAAAAAATGCCCAACACTGCCTTGTAATCACATGTTTATATGAACTTAAATTCTCTCTTATACTCATGCCAGTGTGCATGAGTCAGTGAGTTTATTGTTTGTGCACATACCGGCAGTCTCCGTTTCGCAGAGCCTCCACGGGTGCCTTATCGTTCAACTGACGATTTTAGCCAGAGGTCGTTGGGTTTTTTGATACCCAGACTTGAGCCTCCTGGATGGGTAATGCTGAGAAGATGATTTATGACAGGTTTCTGTGAATCAGCAGGCCTGTTCTCCGAGTCAGCTCCTCCTAGGCAGGGTCTGTCTGCCTCTTTGTTTTTCTTTGTTTGTCTCCAAAGTGCCGGCGAGACGGCTGACGCACCTGTGCGTCGATCGAGGTGGAGAGACGGGTCACGTATCGAGAGAGGCAAAGGAAAAATCTCCCCGGTCGCTCGCCTCTGGGCACCCTGACTACCGTGACCATCGGGAGGTTGTCGTTCTGAGGGCAGGACACCCATCGCTCAATGCCCTTAGGTCAACGGAAAAAGTATTTGTACAAGCTGATCATCCCGGCCGAGGGCCTTTCTGTGTGGAGTTCGCAAGTTCTCCTTGTGTCCGCGTGGGCTTCCTCCGGTTTCCTCCCACAGTCCAACAACATGCATGTTAGGCTAGTTGGAGACACTAAATTGCCCATAGGTATGAGTATGTGAATGAATGGCATCGGTGCCCTGCGATGGATTGGCGACCTGTCCAGGGTGTATTTCTGCCTCTTGTTCCAATGCATGCTGGGATAGGCCCCAACCTCCCCGCAATCCTGACCAGGAATAAGCAGGTTAGACAATGGATGGATAGATAAGCTGATCATAATAAACCCATGGAGAGGAGCAGGAAGGCTCATTCCACCCTCCATGTTTTTTCTCTTTGCGTAAATGCTTTGTCTGTAGACTTGCGCATTACGCACATTTTGGCAATTATTGCCATCCACAGGTATTCAAGAGATTCCCCATCCATGTAATATTCACACAGAGGGTATTGGTAGATAAAAGTGTCTAGGAATCGTACCTAGCTCAGAATCTAACCGTAAGCAAACGGATAACAGTGTCTGTATCGCAGACTAACATTTGTCTGCGCCATTGTATTTTTATTTGGGAGAGGCCAAGATGTGTAAATTGGAGGACCGATTTTTTTTTTTTAAACTAACAAAATGCACCTGAGAAACGATCCAGGAGGAACATACCTAAATCCTAGCGGTTCACTATATCCCCATCGTGAAACGGTAGTTATTTTTTGTTTGTTTGTTTGCAACAGCCTCCGAGTTTTTTTGTTGGCACTCTTTCCTCTGCTCCAATGAACAGAAATATCTGCACTGCTGATCAAACACAATAAGATGTAGATTGTTTATTTGTGTGGCGTTTTAATCCTGTCAAGTGGGTTATACTAAACAGATGTTGGTGTGCGGCAGATTCTGGATGTATCTGGAACGACGCGCTGCCTCCGTCGGTGGGGTTCAGTGGATCTACAGTGCCACACTGAGGCTGGTAAAGGCACTGAACGGTCTGCAAATGAGTGCTTTTGGAATCCTTGACCTACTTAGTTGTGTGCGGTGTGTTTCTCGTTAATCTCCGTGAATCGATGAGCTACGTGTGGGACTAATGCAAATGGATCTCTACGGCAATGGCTACCATTAAAAAAGAGGAACGATTGATGGGAAATTCTTGACAAGAAAGGTTTTCGATT
Organism: Ilyophis sp. 1 JC-2022; assembly: GCA_022702515.1. Classification (NCBI taxonomy): domain Eukaryota; kingdom Metazoa; phylum Chordata; class Actinopteri; order Anguilliformes; family Synaphobranchidae; genus Ilyophis; species Ilyophis sp. 1 JC-2022. The sequence continues at coordinate 54,912,809 of CM040395.1, read as the reverse complement.
TAGCCTCATTGAATGGAAAGAAACAGCATTTAAATAGGAGTGATTTTACATGTAATTATGATACAATGGTACAGATAGTCTGGCAAACTACTGAACAAGCCCAGTTGAAAAGCACCAGTTTAGGATGTAGTAATTCAGTTCTACATGTTTTAAGTTATTATTATTTTTATTTTTTTTGGGGGGGGTGGGGGGGGGGGGTATTTTCTTATCTTGTCCATGTGCTCCATAAATAGACAGATGATTAATTTCTGCCTGTTTTATTTATGTAGAGTTAAAACACAGGTCTTAGATACAGTTATGCTCATGCACTTAAGGCTGCACAGCAGGTAATGACACTGGCTCATAACAGAGGATCAAATTAAGAAAAAAAAAAAAGAAAGAAAGCATAAAAAAACGGTACGTGTGACTATATTATATGCGTTAAATTCTTAACATGTTTAACATCACATGTGTTGACACAATAGATGAGATGACATTCATAGGGACACAGTTTTCTTGCAGGCTCATTGACCAGCAGGAACTGGAGAGATGGGGTTGGGGGAGGAGCAACATTTGTGTATTGTAGGACAACATTGTGAGGCAGCTCAGAGGAAACACTGCCATACCACGACTCATAGTCTAGCACTACCTCCTCAATGCCGCCCCCCCCCCTTTTTTCCCCAGAAACCCCTTTCCACTACCCCCCATGGATCACTGAGGTTGGACCACATTCTGGCAGGTTCTTGGAACAGGCCCGCCTGTCTGGAAGCAGAAAGTAGGAGATGGAGGGCTAGTCACTAATCTGTTTTCAGCGTCTGCTTGGGTCATTCATCTCTAACATGGAATTAAGTCCTGGTGGGAATGGCTGGGCCCACTTCCCACCTGGCGTCAATGCAGTGGGCACTCGCTGTGTGGAAATAATTTACCCAACTACCAACCCAGAGGTCCTAAAACGCTTTATCAGATTGGCCTGTTGAGTTTAATATTTGTCAGTTTGTGTATGTGTGTGTGTGTTTTTCATGTAATAGGTACACATAATATAACTGAAACAGCAGTGGCCAATACTGTCCTTACTTGTTCTTGACTTGTTTACCGTGAAAGATTCTTGCATACTGTATATATGGATAGTCAATGGATCTGTCCATCTTTGAAAGAAATACACTGAAAGGCATGTGCTGCACTTTCAGACCTGCATTTTCTTGGATGACACCAGATCTATTGGGGTCATCGCGCAACATTCACAGAAGTGGCACATTTCATAAAGATGTTGGGTAGAATCACATTCCCTTTGGTATATCAGATGAGACTTTTCTAAAGCCGTCTCTGGCAGATTGAAAGGAGCAATATGAAATAAACAGTAAACGAGAGCAAACTCGTGTCAGAGGTAAAATGCAATGTGGGTCACCTGAATCTTTGTTCTCGTCTCCCTGCATTCCCCTTTTCGCAATTTAACAATCCAATCAGGATTTCATTTTCTGTTTCTTCACCTAAAATGTCCCCCTATCTGTCACCAACTTTAATCTCGACACCACTTTCCTGTCCTGTCCTAGTTTTTCTAAGATCACTTTCAAGTATGACATATAAACTCTTTTCAACATCTGATGTATTATATCGATGCCAAATAATTGGTTTGCATTTGCATTAGCTGAATGCTAAGTGTTTCCTTCCCTGAACAGATATAATGTAGTTTTCTATAAAACTGCCATTCCCAAAGAAGTGAATGTGGTAAACTTTGACTTATCAAGCTTATTTGTTTGAAAAAAATGAAAAAACATTCTTGTCATAATTTAATGGAGCCGCCAAAAATAAGCACCTATATTTATCCCAATGACAATTTGGAGTTGAATGTCTGAGTTAAAAAAAAGGGTTTGCAGGTGTGCATCAATTGTTGAGTGACATATTTATAAATAGGTCAATTCTGAGACTATGGCTGTGTTCGGAATTGCTTCCTATTCACTATATAGTGCACTATTTAGGGTATCGGCCATTTTGTAGGGTGTCCAAAATTCAAAATGTCAAATTTGACACCCTAAATAGTTCACTCAATATCCCCCACAATGCACCACAAAATGTAGGGTATAAACGATGTACACTACATTACCGGAGACATTTTTTTTGTCAAGATGGCGACGGCTGAGCCTGCACTGGTCTACAAATGTAAATATAAATGCAAGTTTAATCTTGTAGCCTATATTAAATCAGTTTAGTCGGTTTTATAACTGAAATATAAATAAACACGGTAGATTAAATATATTACAAAGTGTTAACAATTTTTTTTATTTAACAATTATTACTGTTTAATAGAAAATGCCACTTAATTAGCTAGCGAGCTACCTATAGTTACCTAACTTACCTATCTACCTACCTTTTTTACCCTTTCTTGCATGCTTTCTCACCAAACCGGTGAAGTGTCGCGCGTTTCCCACCAAGCGTCGCGCGTTGTGCGTTTCTTTTTTTAAATTTTTTTAAAAAAATTTGTTTCTGATTTTTCCCCATTTTTCTCCCAATTTAGTAGCCAATTGAACCCCTATTCTACTTCAATTCCCCCCATGTAGCAACCGCTAGAGAACCACCGCTATACAACCCCGTCAGCCGGTAGTAGGAAAGAGGCCGCCACGTCCTCTACAGGGCACGACTCCCCAAGCTCCTGACCGTGATTCCAACTCGCCCGGGGCCTTATTTTGCGTAGCGATTCTCATCCGAGCCCTCCCCCCACCCGGAAGCAGCCGCCAATTGCTGCTCCCACAGGGCGCTGGCCATGCTCGGAAAATGGCAGGACCGGGGCGCGAACCCCGATCCTCGGAGTACAACTGCGCTGACTGAAAGTCAGCGCTTTTACCGCTGTACTACCGCAGCGGCGCGTTGTGCGTTTCTAAGTAACCTGCTCAGAAGTGGTAGTGTCTGAAATCGTCTCCTTTTTTCACCAGTGAATCCCTATCTAGTGCTCTATGTAGATTTCCCTAAGTATTGTATAAGAAGGGAGTGAATGAGTGAGCCATTCCAAACACAGCCGATGACTAACTTCTACTTGGTCATCCTCTTCCCAGGCCAATCAAACTCAGGTGTCCTGTCTTACAGTGTTTTATTATAACACAAGTGAAATAAAAATATAAATAATAAGCAATGCCAAATAAACAAGTGCTTAGTTTTCCTGGCCGGTACCCTTTGCCACTGCCATTTCAGGTATGCATTTTACTGTTTTAGATTGATTGTTTTCTCTCTGCCCACTTGTGTTACCTCCCATAGTTTATCCTGGTGTTTCAGGGCAGGCAGCTTCTCTTATTCTTGTTTGCTTGTTTATTTTTAATAAATATATGTGACATGGCTTGATGGGTTCCCACCTTCAAAACCTAACCAACCCGCTCCCTCTTCTTATTTTCTTCTTTTTCACCATTCTAAGACCAAACCAAATTTGTGGTAATTTATTTCCCTCTTCAGCAAAAAGTCATATTGTATTACTTTCACAGCTTCTACTCTCAAGTAAATTATTTGTGATTGTATAATGTCAAGATTTGGAAGCGCAGAGAGCACGTAACAAATAAACCAAAGTTTATTATGGTCAAAGACCAGGGATCAGGCGAAGACGTAAGGCACAGGCAGAGGTCAAACCAGGAAGTCACGGAAAAAGTACAAAAACACAATCCAGGAAACAAAAGTCAAAAACACAATCCAAAAGTCCGGAACAACAACACACGAACAAAACCGAACAAGACCGAAACAGACGTAACAGAAAAAACACATCACGGATTCAAATACTGACATATAATGAATGTGATTCTATAAATAACCATTTAACTTTACTTGGAGGAAGTATGTATGGTTAAAGTTTTATGTCTAGGCTGCCTGTATACACTGTTCTATGAGCATTGGTCAGTTTGTCGTTATTGAAGGTCCATTAACTAATTTACGGTCACCCAGCGAAGAAGGATCGTTTGATCCCCTTTGTTTACCAACCATGAGATAGTCAGCATAGTTATTTAATAACTGCTTTTGTAGCAGTTAGGTGAAATTATTATTTTTTTTGACAGAATGTGGTGGTCCTCTTTCCAAAAATTCCAGGTTCAAGTACAATAGATAGGTTATTGATGTTAGACCGCATTCTTTGAGGGGGGTGGAAGCAAAACCCCCCACTGTCCTGCACTACACCATCCACCCACCTCACACCTCACACCATTCACCCACCTCACACCATCCACCCACCTCACACTATCCACCCACCTCACACCATCCACCCACCTCACACCATCCACTCACCTCACACCATCCGCCCACCTCACACCATTCGCCCACCTCACACCATCCACCCACCTCACACCTCACACAATTCACCCACCTCACACCTCACACCATCCATCCACCTCACACCATCCACCCACCTCACACCATCCGCCCACCTCACACCATCCGCCCACCTCACACCATCCACCCACCTCACACCATCCACCCACCTCACACCATCTACCCATCTCACACCTCACACTATTCACCCACCTCACAACTCACACCATCCACCCACCTCACACCATCCATCCACCTCACACCATCCGCCCACCTCACACCATCCGCCCACCTCACACCATTTGCCCACCTCACACCATCCACCCACCTCACACCATCAACCCACATCACACCATCAACCCACCTCACACTATCCACCCACCTCACACCATCCAACAACCTCACACCATCCCCACTCAATTTGTGGGGTTTTTATGACTTTTTTTAAGTCAACATTCCCTGTCAGAAAAAATGCATTTGACCTAAATGCTCTTAACAATAAACACACCACTCTGCAACACCATGGACAAATCTCCTGTCATGGCAAAAGTCAAATTCCTTTCTTGACCACATGACAATGATTGCAGGGTTTCAGATGTGGACGTATGATCTTGAAATATCCATCACAGTGACCTCCATGAGTGAACCCACCCAATCCTTTATGTCAGGGGGGAGGGGGGAAGATTCTTGCAATTTCAGCCTGACAATGACAAACTTCTCCTGAAACTTTTGGAGGGTCACGCTTGCATCCTAAATCGCGGCACCATTGATGAAGGGCCACAGGCTTTTTGACAACTTATTTTCCCTGGTATATCCGTCACTGAGGTTGATTCCATTAGCTCTTACTGACAGAAGGGGCCCGCATCTGAGAATATATCAGTCTTTTGTGAAGCAATGCTGAGCAATTCAACCTTTAACTGTCACTTTGTGCTTGAAAGGGTACCTTGGCTTTGCTCAGAAAAATACTAAATTGCCTTAGTAAATGGCCTGTGGTATTCTATTGAGCATGCGTGTAACACGTGTGTTTGACCTGGTCTGTGCATTAGGCTATACAGAATAAATTACAGAAATATTTGTTTTTAAATATATAACAACATGTCTTATTTTGTATTTGATGAGGTGATTTTGCAGGTTCAAATGCTCACTCCATTAATTCAGAATAAATGTAGATTGAGTGACTTACGGTATCGTCTAATATACCTGATATTCTTCAAATAACATGTACTCACAGTTATGATTGATGTCTCAAATTCCCACAATTAGCTTCCAATGTACTGTGTCACCATTTATATTTTAATTTTTTTATGAACATAAAAAATGCTTCCCTTAATAACAAGTAAGCATGTTTTTTGTTGAGGTGTTGCCCAGAACATACTTGGCACGACCGTGTCAACTTCCAAATGAATTAAGTTGTGTCAACTTCCTATTGAATAATAAATTAAATAATGAGTAACGCACCTGTTGTTACATTCTTCTTCATCTTAAAAAGTAAACAAGAATTTTGTTTATATTTAAATATGTATATTCATTCTGGTGACCTTATTCTCATGGCCTTGTTACTCATGAATGTCCAGAACCTGCATTTACACGTGTGGAGTTGGGCAGACTGGCACCATTTTTCTTGGCGCCAGCTTAATAAAAGAGAACGGCCCTTATCATGCTTTATGTTGGGTGACCACATCTGAAAAAGGAGTTCAAAATGTTCTAGTCTGCAGTAACAGCATATATCTTGTTCTTCCCCCTCCTCATTTCAATTGGAATTTAATTCTCCAGCAACATTTTTTTAAAGACAAAATAGGTCCAAGAGGTAGTAATTTCTGGCAATATCTTCCTTTTTATCCTGCACTGATAAATTACCTTTAGAAAAAATTTAGTGGATATTTTGCCATGTATTTTATCTATGACTGATTTTCGGGCACTCTGATACCTTCCCTGTGTCTTTGGTGCTACGGTAGTCAAATTTGTTTAGCCTTCCAAATCGCTTTTGATAAAGGGGCCCTTCACACGCAGATTCCATTATGGCCTAATTAAATAAGTAAATAATTATTCTTCCACCCAGGTCCCAAGTCTCATGACTTTTTCTACCATTCCTCAGACCACCTCACCATTATCGCGTAAAAATGTATGTTTGAGAGGCGCGGTGGTTAGCGGTAAGAGCTTGCGAGCAGCAGTTGTAGTAGCCGTGGATCGCAGTTCGTTCGCGCCCCCCCCTGCAGCCGGGTAGCGGCCCCAGGGCCCATGTGGGAGCGGGCAATTGGGGGGGGGCGGGGAGGGGGGGGGGAGGGGGGAGGAGGGCGGGGCTCGAAGCATGTTCGCTGTGATCGGCAGTTGGGGGGTCGCGGAATCAAATAAGAGGAGTCGCGGAATCGTCTCGTGGACGCGTGGCGGTTAACCCCAGGCTGACGGGACTGGGGGTGTGCAGCAAGGGGGGGTAGCGATTGCTACATGGGGGGATTTGAATTAGGAATTGAATTTGATTAAATAAAAAAAATCAAAAAAAAAAAAAATAAAAAACAAAAAAAAAAAAAAAAAAAAAAATTATTTAAAAAAAAGAAAAATTTTGATGTCATCATGCCTGAATCCATCTCATCATGCGGGTGATGCATCACCTTCATCGTTTCATCAAGCAACTGTGTCTCATTCACTGATTCATTGGAATCACTGCTATGCATTACTGTGCCCTATAAAGGCATGTAATTTGCCAGGGAAGTTGAGCAGTTGGCATTTTAATTTGCCCACATTACAATTGTTTTGGTTGGTAAACAGACAGAACAACACCGTGATTAATTCCCCTCTATTACATATGCAAAAATCCATATGATCCATGTATGAATGAAAATAAGAACTGTTATTTTCCCTGTAATTTAATTAATTTCATCTTGTTGTATTCTTACAGATGTCAGTCGCTCTTTCATTTGTCTTTTTTTTTGTACTGACCGTATGACAGGCCAGCTGTACAGTAGCCTGCGACATGTTCCGGGATATGCTTTTCACGTCGTGTCCATTGTTAAAAACTGACAGGTCTGTCATTTTTGTCTCCTTTCACCGCACTTGTAGTTTCTCTTACATACACCCGGGAGCTCAGGTTTAACACTGATGTAACAACAGTCGCATTAATCATTATTTTATTCATTATTTTTTAAATGTATTATTCATTACAGCTCATTTCTGGTTTCAAACCTAGTGTCATGAAGTTATTACTCATTACCTCATTATTTATAATGTCTTCTTTGTATGCATCTTTGCTGGTGACATTGGGGAACAGTGCATGCCAATGCGGAACTTTATATTCACGTTTTAAAGAAAAAAGATTAATCATCAAGCACCCTTTTTTAAGCATTAATATATTTTATGAAAATGCAAAAACTTGTTTTGTGTGTTACAGCCAGCTACCATCTTGAGAAGAATGAGTATTCACCAGCAATCACTCACCGCGCTATGCTTAAAATGAAGAAGGTGTTGTTACGGTTACAGCCAGTACCTGAAATTCTCTATCTTGTATAGTCTTGCATTTAGGCTAAAACAGATTACTAAATAAAAACAGCTAAACTACACTTTACAAATAAGGTTGACGAAGAAGTGCATAGCACCCAACAAATTATTCATGGTAAACTGGCCTGGCACAAAATTTAATTTAACAATATGAAAATCCACAGAACCACAATTTTTATCTTCAGAAATTTAAAAAAGAAAACTCAGTCAACAAATGTCAAATTCAATTATTGATGAGCTGGGTTGAATTAGATTTCTTTCCACATTTTAACCATGGAATTTCCTGTTGAAATAGAGTTCAGAAATGTGGAGTGTCCAACAAAATTAGTCTATATTTTGCCGCTGCTGATCTGAGATGGATAAGTCAACACAAGGCCATGTGGCACATTGCACAAGGGCTGTGTGTGTCCCACAGGTTGTTCCTTTATCCTTTTTTATGCTGTTGCACCAAAAACAGACTTACTGGTCACCTTAAGCCATACACTTGCAATCCAGGTGATTATTTTCAAACCAGCAATCAGGATTTCGATTCCAGTTCCCAGCTACGCATATTCCCCTCCAAATCTATTCATGTTTTTTTGGCATAACATTGCTGTCAGTCTATATTAACAGTACTTACTTCATGGAAGTTTGGAGAAATGTGCCTGTGTGGTATTTGTAAGAATAAATGTACCCCAATGTACCCCCCTCATCCCATTATTTCTTTCAGTTTCAATGTTTCATTTGTCTTGATGACCATTTCCCATTTGAGAAAAACAATTCTAAAGCACAGTGGGATAAAAGCATTGAGGTTCATTGTGACTCTATTGTTACGTGATGCATAACAGCCTGAAAATGGATGTCTGTCAGTCAGACTACTTTAGCATTTGCCATCAAAGCTAAAAAAACGAATCAAAATGCTTCTATTTATGATTTACATTTAATTAAAATGATACATAAAAGCATTGCCGTAGGACTACAATAGAAATTTGAACACCAGGCCTTGCCTCCTTTTAAGGAAGTGAAGAGCGGAGCACAGTTGATTATCTGCTGCAAATGGGTTTAGTGCTGTGTGTCTGTGTGTTATTCATCGATGTCCTTGAACCTTAGTTGATAAATCCTTACAACCATGGTTTTTTTCAACCTCAAGATTTAGTAGTGAGGCAAAGAGCCAGCTTTTCAAGGAATTGTGTATGTGTGTGTGTATGTGTGTGTGCATGTATGTGTGTGTGTGTGTGTGTGCATATGTGTGTGCGCGCATGTGTGTGTGTGTATGTGTGTGTGTGTGTGTGCGCATGTATGTGTATGTGTGTGTGTGTGTGTGTGCGTATGTGTGTGTGTGCATGTGTGTGTGTGTGCATGTATGTGTGTGTGTGTGTGCGTATGTGTGCGTGCATGCGTGTGTTTGTGTGTGTGTGTGTGCGTATGTGTGCGTGCATGCGTGTGTGTGTGTGTGTGTGTGTGTGTGTGTGTGTGTGTGAATTATTGAAGTAAAATGTAATTCACACTGTCAATTTACACTAATTAATTGCAACTGAGAAGATGCATTCTACTGGTTTTGCACTTCACAAAACAATTGGAATAGGCAGAACTTGGCTGTAATTTGAAATTTGACAAAACAATATGCATAATGCTTCAGAAGTCATTAGCCTGAATAAGCGAATTAATGCTTTCAGAAGGGCTGACACAACTTTCTGTACAGTCTGGCCAGACAAGCAGTGGACTGGACAGATCACCAGAAGAGTGAGAAAAGATAATTTAAAAAAAAAGACCTCCCACTAAAATGTTGAATTGACTCCAATGACCAGTGGACGCTATTTCATGTGGAATACCAAAACATAAAAGCATAGCATACACGTTACAATCAGTTCACACACGTACAGAAGTGGAGAACAAGGAAATGGTGGAACTCGGGGGAATACAAAAAGTGCGATATCGTCAAGAAGGTACAGAGGCCCATTAATCTGAAGAGGCGAGTGTTGTAACATGGAAAGGGCATTGGGAATATGTTATGCCACCACTGGGGGGGGGGGCTTTACAGCCGATCATCAACATACCCTTTATGTAGACTTGAGTATAAAGCTTACATGGGTGTGTGTGTGCACTTAAGAGTTGACTCCCAGACCTGCTCAGTCTGAAAAGGGTGGTCCATGGGTTTGTTGGGCAGGGGGGAAGGGGGGTCCAGAGGGGTATGTTGGGCAGGGAGCTGGGGAGCTGGGGAGCTGGGGAGCTGGGGGGGGGGGGTTCATCAGCAGTTTCCTTTGGCTGCGCCAGCTTCAAATTCTGAAGAAGAGGTTCTAGATCCAAAACTGAAAGGCGCTGTCCAAAAGTCATTCATCATCCTGAAAGCAATTCACTTCCACCAACCCTTTTTTTTTTTTTTGCATCGACATTATAACAGTTATATTTACATTAGACTGTTGCATTTCAATGCACAGGACACATATAGTAGGATTTGCAGACGGTTTCTACAGCAGTTGGGAAGATTATGTAATGAGGTGGTGGATGCCAGGGATTCGGAGACTGTGGCAAACCTTTAAGACAAATAATAATCAAGGAAGACTAAATGCTCTTCTGTAGAACCTCATCATAATCATCATCCATCAACCCGCTTATTCCTTTTCAGGGTCACGGGGGGTCCTGGAGCCTATCCCAGCATGCATTAGGCGAGAGGCAGGAATACACCCTGGACAGGCCGCCAATCCATCACAGAGCACTCACACCATTCACTCACTCATTCATACCTATGGGCAATTTAGAGTCTCCAATTAGCCTAACCTGCATGTTTTTTTTTGGACTGTGGGAGGAAACCGGAGTACCCGGAGGAAACCCACGCTGACACGGGGAGAACATGCAAACTCCACACAGAAAGGCCCTCGGCCGGGATTCGAACTCGGTACCTTCTTGCTGTAAGGCGACAGTGCTAACCACTGCACTTCTGTAGAACCTTCTAATCTAAAAGAGGGAGGAGGAGGGAGGAAAAATATCCTGATTATTTTGGAAACACTTAAAGCAGTCTCCACTTGTAAACATCTGGTCAATGGCAACTTATTTGCTAATTGCAATCTGAATGAATTCAAACTACCCATTTCTAAGCAATGTGAGTCAAAATAAAATAAAAACACACTGCATTTTAAATCTGCATACATAAAAATGTACACCAAGCTATCCATTCAGAAAATAGTGGTTATATAATGCTGTACTAGACCTAAAAAGAGCAGGCAGAATTAACATTTTTGCATTCTCATTATAAGTATCACATTAATGATGTGTAAAATTAAGGTTTCAATGGTAGTAAAACTAGTCATACTAAAATAGCCCCAGCAACCAGTGTTTTATTCATCGTAAAAAATGTTCAACCAACACAGTTAGCTCTTTTCACCACAAAAAGACAGAAAGTAATAATTATAATACCATTTATGAATTCTCAATGAGAAACAAACAAGTCCATTCCAACTTTTGAGTGAGACCATTGGCTTGTCCCAGCTCACCCCCTGGTCATTTCCTATGTTCCTTATGTCTGCCTTCTTCAAGGTCCAAATCCACATGCAAATATTTGTTCAAATAAGTCCACAAAACATCCAGTCGAACAGTAATATGCTTACATAACGCAGGGATCGACCGGAGGTGTTCAGTGTTCTGATCTCAGTGGGGTGGCTGAATTATCCAGCACGTTGGCAGTCACTCACTGTCACCCACCGAATCCATCACTGGGAGAACTTTGACACTATTTACCATCGCCGTACCGCGCGTGACCTAAATGCGGGAGACGAGAAAGAGGGAAAATTGAAGGTTATAAGTCACATGCTGTCATACCCATACCTAACTTATTTCCATCCCCATTTTTTCCCCCCCGTCGCATAGATGTGGGAATGGTAAATCTGTGAGTCATTCCATTTCTGATTAAATTGTCCCATGAGACAACATGGGAGCTGATATGCTGAGCCTCTATCCACTTCCACCCCCACCCCTGCAAATTCCCAACTGCCTTTCAATTGCACTTTCTCCCTTTATGACATAAATCCCCAAGTCCGAACTCGCAACATGTTCCCTCAAAGATTTTTCCATAATCCCTTTAGGGAAATTTACAAGGTTGTCTCACTCAAATCAAGTAAAAAAAAAAAAAAAAAAAAAAGTGTCACACACCACCATGTGACCTTCCATTATTTGTATGGCACTCCTAGTGGTCATTGTGTGTATCTGCAGGCGCTTCTTCCCTACTCTCTCAGTCACATCTGCGGTGTTTCAACCTGTCCTGCAGTTGTTTGCTTTATGGGTCAGAGACAAAAAGGGGCCCCATGAGTTATGGCTGACTTAACTCGGGCAGGTGCCACATGTTCCCAACCGGCCCTTTAATTGTTTTGCCTCGCGATGCAGAAAAGTACCACGGTCAGGAAAACTCTCATAATGAGAGAGACAGAATGATGGAGGGTTTCTGCCAATGGTCAGAGGAGCTGTCGCTTTGACTCCCCTGCCTCAGAGAGTATGACTCACAATCATGACTCACAATCATGTTATTTTCCTCCTTTCAAACAAACGGTGCACAGTTAAATTTCCGGCGTTAATTCAACTCTAACATATGAGTCCAACAGGGACCGCAGAGTATGTACTCTGTAAGAGTTTATTTAACACTGAACATTTTACTGTGTATGCAGTACCAAACGGCTATTTTTATTTTTCTCACTGAACCACTGAGCCAAAAGATGAATGTTGAGAAAACCTGTTCTGTACCCTTTTTTTACCCTTTCCCAGTCCATTTTAAAAGATGTATTGTAGGACACAAACACACACACACACACACACACACACACACACACACACACACACACACGCACGCACACGCACACACACACACACACACAGGAACCTCAGGAGCTCGCAATATAAAGTTTGTCACTGATTGACTGTGGATCGTGTGACATTGATTCATATTCTCAGTGTCTCAGAAGTGCGTGCAAGGCCCATTAGCCACTGACAGGAATGGAGCGGAGGGACGCGGCTAGCAGAGATAGCGCGATGCCTGCTCTGCTTATGACAAACATGCCTCTCTGGCTGTCTCTGCTTCGCTTCTCCCTCCCCCTCCACGCCCCCATTAGACTTGTTTGGATGCACTTGCCCCCCAGAAAAGAGCGGGCGGCCAGCAGCGCCTCTACAGATTCCTCTCTTCTCCTCCACCAAACAGTGCGACTGGCGCATTCTATCTCCATCTGTCCTTTCGGCCCCCGCAGGAGGAGGTGTCCGCGCCAAACGTTTCCACATATTACACGTACAGTAACACCGCAGCCTGTCTCTCTTTAGGAAGCGATCTTACTCAGGGGGCGCTTACATTACATTTATAGCAAGATATAGAGTAACATGATTCCGATTTAGCACCCTGTTCAAGAGTAAAATTACGGCACCCTCCCAACCAGGTTTTAGATCTGTTCCCCTCTGTTTACTCGTCCAGTTCCCTCGGCGCAACATAATAGTGTCGCCTGCTTCTTTTATAACAGAGGCCTGTCTGAAGTTATTGATTTTGCAAGCGCAGTTTGTGGGTCAGCACATGTACATTTTTTAGCAAAAAAATAAAGAACAACCGTTTGTGAACAGGGTGATATATTGAAAAAAATCACTAAATACAAGGGCATGGCAACAGTGAAGGGCAATGGCTAATGAAAAGTGTATATTTTTTTGTGTGTGTCTTATAACCCCATGATGCAACTCTCAGATGATTGGAACTCATGCCAGAGAACATGCATATATCCTGTCTTATAGACTTCATCTATGGGTTTCCATGACAATCTTGTCAGTTTTTGAGAGTTATTTTTCTGGGCTTCAGCTTGGGGACAATCTGGGTGAATTATGTTTGTCACGAGGATAGCTCTAGAGTCCCTGGAATTAAAACTAATGAAACCTCATATGACACATCCAGAGTGCCGCTGGACGATCAAATAGCTCTTCTGCCGTAAAGCAGTTGAAACCGATGAACTTGATGGTTGCACATTAATATTTAGGAGACTGGGCGGAAGTAATCTAACATGTGAAATTGTTTTTTATCACTCTGTGGAAGCATCCTTCAAACCAGCCGATGCATAAATCAATGCATGACCGTGATTTTCGGGCCAGAGTGGAATTTAGGTGGAGCAACAATTAGTGTACAGTAAATCCATGGTATTAAAAAAATTAACTTTTATTTATTTATTAACTTACCTTTTATTTAATCCTAAACCCAAATCTTTTAAACCACATAGAAAGCCTTATCACTTCTGAGTCATGCTGTACTGCAATACTGCACTACAATTTATTCCTTACAATCTTCAATAGAACAAAACAATGAATGTAAACATTATAATATAAATCTCTGTCTGTACAAATAGTAGCCTGGAATATGTTAAACTGTAGGAAAGCCGCCCATTATTCTAGTCTGCAGAGACTAAGTAAAAAATAAAAAATAAAAAATAAAAAATAAAAAATAAAAAATAAAATATTAAATAAATAAATAAATAAATTATTAATAATAATAATAATAATAATAATAATAATAATAATTGAGATTTTTTTTTCCTGGTCTGCAGTCATAGTGTGCTGTCTTAGTCCTCATCTGGGAATGCCTGTCTGGGATATTCCCTGTCATAAGCAATCAGTCATTGGCTGAATCATCCAGGAGCATTTGCAGGAGCTCTTTTCTTTGTGTAAACAAAAGTCTCCACACTCAAGCGTCTCATCCTTTGGGGGGACAGTTTTGGAATGAGCGGCAGGGACGTCCAGAGAGAGAGGGCCCTGTTGCCGAGGAACAGAAAGCCAATTTGACCACCTGAAGCCACCTGGCGTGGGACAACCGTGATGACTGTGAAGAGATTGTTAGAGTCAGGCCATGGTGAACGCCATAAGCACCCTTCATCCCCCTGTGCTTCCGTAATGAAGCCCAGTATATCACGTTATTTTTATATAATTTATCCTTCATTTTAACAGGAAAAGTAATAAACAACAATGCAATCCAACTCTGTGTGAAGCCATTGCAATCCGGCCGTTACCTGCACCCTTAAAATTGAATTCAGAGCAAGTTTTTCATCCGGAGGGGCTCACCACCTGCGTGACCCTGCATTTCTTGCACAGCGCCCCACAGAGAGCTTTTGTTCGAGTTTTGTTTACCCCTGCCCAAAAGATTCCAGTTCTGCTTAGTTCTGCTTGCCTCTTTATTTTCTACTTTGAGAACCCACCACACGAGCGAGACGCCGAGCCCGGGTTAGCGACCCGAGCTCCCTGGCGGTAATGAGCGGCGAGCCGCGGCCAGGGAACAGAAACTATCATCAGAGAAATGGATGGGCGCACTTTGGGAGAGTGATTTAATTTTGCGAGGCGTTGGATTCAGCACGCCGGCCCCGGTGCCGAGGGCTTATTCTTGATGGGAGGGAGAAGGCTGTTCCAACAATTCGGGCCTGCGATCCATGGCCTGGCTCTAGTTTCCCTCGACTGACAAGGCTTTGCTCTCTCGCGCCAAGAGTCTGTCACAAAAATTCAATGACGGGTCTTTGGCACCAGGGAGTCATATAAAACTAATTTGGGAGAATTCAAGACCAGGCTTGGGGACGCTGCTTGGCTGCATTAGAGGTTATCTCCGTTCCCAACGTACCCCCAGAAGAAATAGAAAGAAAAGGAATAAGTGACCTGAACGTGCTGACCGTGCATTTCTGTCTGCCTTAATCGCAGCCCTAAGGCTCCTTGGTTGCACAGTATTTCAGCCGTTTTGAGGTTGGATTGTGTGCTTAAGTGTACAGCATGTGTATATATGGTATGGTATCTATGGTTAATCTTACAAAGAAAACAGAGTCAATTGAAATATTTCAGTGAATCAAAGCAATGCCCGTATTAAATATATGACAAATACATTTCCACAGAGTAAAGACATTTTAATTGAGCAGTTCTACCTTTATAGCTGTCCCTGCAATTTAGGTTTGGAAGAGTGCGGAAAATGTTCATGCTCTGTCTTTAACAGCTTGTTTATACAACACCTACAAAGCAGTGGATGAATACAAGGATGTGTTACGTTTATAAGTACGGTATAAACAATCCGGTTTGTCTACATGTGAGTAGAGTATCAATACTTTTTGCACAGCAATTAGCCCACAAATGCCTTTGTTTTGTTGTTGTTGATATTTTAAACAAACATTTTAAATACATGTCATAGAACCACCATGCTTACAGCCCTTGAATAGGTGAGTTTCAGGATTGCATACATTTTTATTTATGCATTACTCTTTCAAGAGTGGGATTTCTACAACTAAGGGAGAAATATATGATTTCACTAATGTAGTAACTTATTAAATAATTAAATAATATTATTTGAATGCAATAAAAGGGAAATATTGATAGCTCATTAAATACATTAGCTGAATATATTAACATAGGCACAGTTCACTGGGGGACATGGACAATTTTGAATGAAAGATTACATAATATTGTTTTTTATCAATGTGTGAATATACCTAGGCTGATGTGTTTGGGATTCATTTACCTCTCCTTTCCTTAAAAAATCCAGGTATCCACCAGAATTGAGGAACCTATCATTTGTTTTTTTATTATATGCACTAAGCCACACATCAAGTTAATTGTGAAGTCCAACAAAATGACCCGAGTTTGTTTCAGAGGTTGTTTCAGAGATCTGCTCTTGGTATTTTTCTGTGCACTTGGATGGGATCTGTGGCGCTCAAATCAGAGGAGTTTTATTTTTAGGAAAGTATAGGACCTATGTGGAAACCTGTTGGGAGGAGCCTAAAGAAACGTTCATCCTTGTCAGGTTTCCAAGGTTACAGAAAGCAGTTAAAGGATCCCTTGCGATGCATAAGAGTGAGGCCACGGTGCAAGTGGGCCACAGGGAAAGAATACTCTCAGTGCGGTCTGGCAGAAGCATCCCGGCTGTGGGATTAGGGTCCAGTTTTGCGTATGTGTCGGTTCATCCTCAAGCAGCTGGCGCTAGAGACTTCTGAATAAAACATTTGCTCCCTGCCTGGACTAATCTCTGAGTCTCTCACTGGTGGCAAGTCTTGCCATTCTCATTCTCTGATCTCCACACCCTCTTCAGAGCCAGAGAAGGTATATTAAGCATTCTGAACCCCAACACACCCCCGCCTCAATGACGCGATCTCTTGCCCTCAAGCACTGCCAGTTTAATTGCATCCTAGGGTTCCCATGCTCAAGCTTACCATTGTAATTGTATGAATTTCTCTAATTGCAGCTTAATGCTAACTGCTAGTTCTCTGCAAAAGAGGCAGAGAGAATTAGAACGTGAACATGGAAAAAAGATATGATTCCAAGCGCACACCAAGAAGAAGGCTCCCCACAAGGGTTTTGAATAAAAGCTTTTTTCATACTACTAAATCCTTTCCTTAGGTGTACTATTTTTCAAAGACAACCATTTTGTTGTCGTTGCCTTTCAAACATGCCGTGTTTTACATTCGAATACTGTCACAGCTGAAAGCAAATATCTCAAAGCAAAACTGCACGTGCGTCAAAGCGACCGCGGCACACCCGTCAGAAATGAAAGCAGGTAGTTGTGTCCTGTGTGCCAGTAATGGCAAACAATTTCAGAAAAGTGTCAGAAAGTAGCATCTGCTGTTTGTATTTTCAAAGCTTAAAATTGAAATTTATCAGAACAAAATTTTTTATCTGAGCTACAGCGTCGCATGCGGTCAAAGGTCATCGTTATATGGTCGAGTATTTTATCTTACATTTTGCTGCCCGCACTGTTCTGTGCAGGCCTCAGAGCGAGCCGGTTTTGACGGATTCAGCATTTTCTCTTCACATCTCAACTCCACTTTTTTATATAAGTACAGTATTCTGTCTTGCCTGCTGAGTGATTGGACTGATCTTGCATCCACCTCCACTCAGCTGAGACCAGCTGTAATGCTGTTGAATGTGAAGCATGACCTTATTGTCCAGTGGGGAGCCCAGTATATTTGTAAGGCATGAACTCTTTGCCAGCCATCAGTTGTGGCCCAGATGCAATGAATTGCAAACAGAAAAATGCAGCATTTGCAGTAGGACTTATTAGGAAATAAATAATTGTTTTGTGATCCTCATGCTGTTGATTTTAAAAAAAGATCTGAAACTTTAACTGGTCTGCTTCACCGGCGCTTGCAAGTATTGCCTGTGCGCATGCGCAAATTGAAAGAAATATGTATTTAAGAATATTACTCATTTAATTTCTTAGACTGCAGTCTGCACTCACAGTCATGACTTTTCTATGAGTGACCTGAAATAAGGACACCTTTCCAAAAAAAAAAAGGTACTGTAAAAAAAATAATATCACTCTATAAGCATATAAGTGTCACTACCCATCGATCTACTACTCCTATAATTATAATCACACAAAAAAGCTGCTTTGATTCCCGTTTTTGTCACTTTAAATTTATGTAACTAGTCAACTTTGTGATTGTCAGCAATTGTCAATCTATCAGGCGGGTTTAAGGCCATTTTGTTGTCAATCATTAATTCAGTCAGTGTATCACACAGTGAATATTGTGAGCTTGTTGGTACTTCTTCTTTTTCTGTGGCCGTTTTTCTTTTTTTTCTCGGTCTCTGATGAAGGTGACCGGCCAGGGTCGCAATCTCTCAACGATGTGACACTGCGCACACAGCCGAGAGAGCCATGGATCTTGCATCTAGTCTCTGCAGCTCCGTGGTGCTGTGCGGGAAAAGGAAAATTGGGTTGATATCGTAACACCGAACGACTGAATTTTGTATATATGGGATAAAGTGCAAAGAATATAGATTTTGTCTATTATGTGAGTATGTTGAATTTTTATGTTGAAAACATTTTTGTTGAACTGTATATGTTGTCATGCATGATATGTCTTGATTTAACATTAGTACAGCTCTCTCTCTATTTCTCTCTCTCTCTCTCTCTCTCTCTCTCTTTTTCTCTCTATCTCTGTCTCCCTCTCTCCCTCCATCTGCTGAGACACACACACACACACACACACACACACACACACACACACACACACACACACTCTCTCACACACAGAGCCTATCCCAGCATGATCTAATGGGCCCATTTCTGAATCATTTGAATTATCTGTCATGTCATTAGCTAATGGAAAATAAATCAGGATTTCCAGGTCACCTGCGAGCGCTCTGCCTCTTAAATTCACGACGTCCTGGATGTATAATGCAAGATGCAGTCTGTTCTCTCGTCTCACAGGGAACATTGGGTCCCAGTTTTATGATAGTGTCGATTGACAGAGCGCAGTTCAAGACCTCCCAAAAGGAATGTCACTGAGGACAACCTGCACTCTCACCACCTGTTAATGTTGTTGTATTATGTGGGAGTGGAAGGTTGATCACAGTGTAAGCCGTAGGTATGCGAACTAAGAACTCTGCAGCAGCAGCAGAAACCCTGCCTGGAAAAGGCAGAGAAAGTAATAAATTCTCCAAATATTTAAATATTATTTCATATTGAATTGTTTATTGTGTCAGTGCTGACATCTATTGCACTGCTACACTGCCTGGCTAAAAAGAAAGTTGCACACTCCAATATTTTGTTGGACCGCCTTTAGCTTTGATTACGGCGCGCATTCGTCGTGGCATTGTTTCGACAACCTTATGCAACATCACAACATGTATTTCCGAGGTCTTGTATTGATGACGGGAGAGTCGAACCACACCGTAAAGTCTTCTCCAGCACATCCCAAAGACTTTCAATGGGGTTAAGGTCAGGACTCTGGTGGCCAATTCATGTGTGAAAATGATTCCTCATGCTCCCTGAACCACTCTTTCACAATTTGAGCCCAATGAATCTTGACATTGTCGTCCTGGAATCTGCCCAATGATGGAATAACCTGGTCATTCAGTACATACAGGTTCTCAGCTGACGTATCAGATCATAACACTGCCTCCAGAGGCATTTACAGTGGGCACTATGCATGGCGGGTACAATGGCGACTTTTCTTTTGGCCAGGCACTGTATTATAGTTGTGTTTTGTCCTCAGTATATGTGTACTGCACTTTTTTTCACACAGAAAAAATCAGCCTATTGTGTATTCATAATTTTTAAAATGTGTGTGAAAGTTGATTGCAAAGAACTCGATCCTCCCCGTTGACAATTCTTGCCACTCAGAAGTTTCTTGGTTCATACTTTAGAACCCCCCCCCAAATGAATTCCTGGTCATGTCACTGCTCCCAGCAACCCCACTGGAGAGGAAGACAATCCGGCGTGCCTGTCGTAAGGTGTGATTTCATTACAGGTGTGTCACAGAGATGAAGATTCCCTCAATACTCTTTTATTGTGCCGGGCTACATGCAGTCCCAAAGCATATGGATACGCTTTGAATATCAAATTTAACAGTCGCTTTGAATTTGAAAGCCAGACTTTCATTAAAAGAGGTGAAGCAAAGTGGGCTGAAACTGACGAGACAAAAAACAACACAATGCGCTAAAGGGACTCAATCTCAATTCAACTATTTGAAAACTTTAAATTTTCTTAGACATTTGTTAATATCAAAAATTACTTTTTTTCCCAAATAAAAATAAGAATGCTAAGAAATCAAAAAATTGTGATTGCTTTTTTTTCATTTATATATATTTTTTTGTGCCATTGCTTATCAGGCACATAAGTGCATGTTTCACCACGCAACTCTCTAAGTTTAAGAAGGGAAAATATACATATTTCTGCACATCCCTTGGCCATCACTTCTTGTTCTAATCTACATGTATTATAATTTATTTTTACCTAATTATAGAAACCCTGCACATGTTGACTTCAATGAGTATCCATTAATCAAATTATTTCTGCGATATCAATATATTTATGAAATTGAGCAGCACAAGATCAAGAGCTCTCACAACTTGAATCGCCGTAAAGGTATTACACAAAACCTTTATTTCTACTTTTTCTTCTTTCATACATCAGCTATCTGATTCTTGGAATTAGAAATGGATTAAAATGTAATATCTTAATGAACATTTAATATTTAAACTTCAAATAGTTTTTTTCTTGTTTAGTTTTTGACTGCTCCAGCATTGAGCGTGTTGAATGAAGCTCACCTCCATTTTGTGCTTCTCCTCGCTGCTTTTTGGAATGTATTTTTAAGGCAAATGGAGCTGTGCCGATGTCTGCTCGATGACGGGATGAACATGAGGCTTGCTGGATGATTATCTTTGGCATTTCATAGTCCTGGGCATGCACATCTGAAACATCAGCTCTGACACGTGTTAAACATTATCCCTCTATGGTACTGCTGCAGTGCATCATTTGACATGCTGACTTATTAATGTTCAATGTAAACAGAACCCCCCGCCCCTGCATGTGCTCACACACAATTCAGTAATAACATGTATTAATTAGCTGTTCTTATTCATGTATGACATTTAGCGACAGTCTTCTTTTATGCACTGTGTTTCCCTGTTATTTAAATAAATAGATCATCTAGACAAACACATTTGCTTTCATGTTCCCCTGAGTAACAATATTCTTACTTCTTGGTGATTATGATTGGCCACCAGTAAAGAGTGGATAGAACATGTTCGGATTTAAAACTGCTGATTTGAATACTTGTAAAAAAAAAAGCAGAGAGAAAAAAAAACATGGCTTTGATTTTTGAACCCAACTCAATTTCATGGCTATTCTCAGGAGAGTGTTTCTCTTCAAGCGAGACACCATTTCTCTGTCTGCGCTAATTGTGTGTGCAGCCACAATGAGGCTCAAATCACAGGGTCCTGAAAGAGTTGATGATAAACTGTAGCGCCAGAGCTGCGCTCAGTTCTGACCAAAATCTCTGTGGGGTTTGCATAATCCAAATTACAATAAAATTCAAATGAATGGGAACAGAGATGCAGGATGTTTTTTTGTTTGTTTGTGTGTGTGAGTGTGTGTGTGTGTGTGTGAGAGTGTGTACGTGTGTGTGTAGGTGTGTGTGTGTGAGTGTGTGCATGTGTGAGTGTGCGTGTGTGTGTGTGTAGGTGTGTGTGTGTGTGTGTGCACTACCAGTGTGGGAGTCCATTAGGTGTGAGTGTGTGCGTGTGTGTGTAGGTGTGTGTGTGTGTGAGTGTGTTCGTGTGTGTGTGAGTGTGTGTAGGTGTGTGTGTGAGTGTGTGTGTGTGTGTAGGTGTGTGTGTTTGTGTGTAGCTGTTTGTGTGTGTGTGCACTACCAGTGTGGGAGTCCATTAGGTGTGAGTGTGTGCGTGTGTGTGTAGGTGTGTGTGTGTGTGCGTGTGTGTAGATGTGTGTGCGTGTGTGTAGGTGTGTGTGTGTGTGAGTGTGTGTGTGTGTGTGTGTGCATGCTGAGGCTGGGGGGGACCATAAAGCCACATTTATCTAATTCTGTAGAGATGTTTTTTTCCATTGGATACAATGGCTGTTGTGTGTCCCAAGTATGACTGGTGGTGAGTGATGTCATGAGTTTGGGCACACTTTGCCCTGACTCCCACACATGCACACACATGTCAATCCATATAATCCCTGTTCCATACCGTTTGTGGCAAACACAAATCTTCAGGCCTGGGCAGACAGTGGAGTGACAGCCATGCTTTGCCTCTAACCGATAAGACACTGCAGAACTGAGCTTTTGAGGTCAGGGACTTAAGTTCATGCCTAAGGCAGAATGCCAGTCCAGCCCAGATAGAATTTTTGACATTATTATTATTTTTATCTTTTTCCATTGAGTCCTGAAATACACCAGTGTGAAATAGCACTTCACTAGCACAAGCTCTCCCTCTCTCCCCCGACCTCTCCTCTACTTTCTCATCTCTCTCTTTATTCAGACTCAACTCATGAAGTCTGGCATACAGAAAAGGTCATGGAGACAGATATTCTTTTGTTATAGCGAAAGGATTAAAGATCAGCTAAAGAAGTGAAAAGCTAGATAAATAATTAAAACAATAAAATCATTGCCCCCCCCTCTGTTTAATTATTTAATGTGAGATATGGGTAAAGTTTCTCCTGAATGTTTGATGGAGCCTGTGATGAAATTTAGACATTTTGAAAAAAAGAAAATAGATAAAATAAGAATGGCACACTGTGAAAAAACTGCAGCAAACGTACTACCAGTGTGGGAGTCCATTAGGAAAAACGGTGTAGGTGTGTGTGTGAGTGTGTGTGTGTGTATGTAGGTGTGTGTGTGAGTGTGTGTGTGTAGGTATGAGTGTGTGTGGGAGTCCATTAGGCAAAACGTCCATGGAAGTTTTCATGAAAATTGAAGGGTGTTTGATTCCATTAATATTATGGCAACAGTGAAAATCCATTGTGTCATTTTTAATGCTGTGCTTAGCATACAAGAATGAGAAGAATGTCTCACCTTTACATCAGCTTGCCAATATATTTGATAAAAATGTTAAACACAAGCACACACACACACACACACACACACACACACACACACACACACACACACACACACACACACACACACACACACAGAGACAGACACACTTACACACACAAACAACACATTTACATGATCCACAACAAAGTACAATGTCTCTTCAGATTTACACAGTAGCCTTTAGCGAGCAGACACTTGACAGAGAGAGGTCACGAGTAAGTCAGTGAAAGCTATGAAGAACACTTTGGCCATTGACAGGAGTAGCCATTTCAGACAGACTCTGGCCATTTGAACATATGGAACACACATCCCAAGTCCACAGACCCCCTCCTTATCTTTACTGTACTTTTAGTGCCCCCTGGTGGAACAAGGTCATGAATCCCTTCATCACGTTAGCCTTCTGTATGTTCTGCACAGAACATTTTACCCAAAATGAATTGTCAAACGTCTGGGCTGAATTCTTCAAGAATGAAGTGCCATGTATTTTCATCACTGAGAAATCTAAGTCTCTTTGGGGAATGTGCACATTATAAAAATAAATTTGTTGTTAAATTTGTTCAGAGTTGCCTGGGTAAATGTACTGCAATTTTGACTTATTAGCCTTCTTCCACATTTTTGGCATATTAAATGTTGACTTTTGAAAAATGTTGCATCACTTTATTAAATAAAATAAGTGTGTGTGTGTGTGTGTGTGTGTGTGTGTGTGTGTGTGTGTGCGTGTGTGTGCGTGTGCGTGTGTGTGTCATTGTGTGTCCCAGGTGTGTTCATTGGTGTGCTCCAAGAAATATTCAGTGGCTTGGACATCTGCCACCTCTCCATAAACAACCCTGCTCTTTTATTATACAAAGTTTTGGGAGCAGCAAAACACAGTTGTCAGGTGCTCTCAGTAAAGCAGCTGACTAACACCCGGGGAGACCCAAAAATGAGGAGAAACTCCGCGTCAATATATTACAGCCCACGGAGCACTTTGTGAAAATGCATCGGCACGCTCCCGCGTCGGAATTCCCGCTGCTCGGCGCGTCTGCGGCCCCGTGCCACCACACCGGTGGCCCCCACACTGGCAGGGTTATGAAGCAGTCTGAACAGCTTGGAAACAACGCAACAGGAGCTACGGCGTAAAGTTCGACCGAGGATACCCGCGTTCCCCGGATCAGTGATGTTTCTCGCTGCGCGCTACCTTGTGAAGAACGTATCCGTTGCTGTTAAGCTGTCAGAGTTCAAAGTTCTATGAACGGGGCGTGACAAGCAGAGGCCTTCATTACCGCATTGATATTATAGCCAGGCATTCTCTCAAAGCAGCAGTCAGACATGGAGAGGCCCCGGTGATGTCACACACTGACAGATATTACTGCCGCACTACATTGATATACGTTACTGCAGCGAGGTTAATGTTTGATGTTATGCGTGTGCCCCGAGTTAAACCCACAGTAATGAGGACCACTGATTTTCAGTATTTTTAAAAAACAAATTAATTATAAATGCCTACGAAAAGCCCTGTACTCATAAAAGAAAAAACATGCCCGTAAATGTTGTGCAGCTGGCTGAGAGAAAATATAAAGTGGGGGTACCATGAATAAAATCGCCATCTGTGCGTGTATTCGTTCTACCTTTGTCATATCTGTCTGATGTGCATGGTTTGAAGAGGAAGCTGAAGCGGTTAGCGGTAATAGTCTGCAGGCAATGGCGGACCGCTGAGAACATTGCGCACTTAAATAATTATGCACAACACAAAAAAAGGCTCAATTGGTGATCATGAGAGAGAATAACATGGCTGTGATTAATATGGTTTGTTTAACTGGACTCAAATGATCATTTATTCATGAGGCATTGACTGTGAATGGAAGCAGCGAAGCGCCTTCCGAGTGTATGTGCGCGCATGCGCGTGTACGTGCATTGTGTTTGTGTGCGCAAGCACATCTATGCATGCATGCATATGTACGCGTGTGCCGAGTGTTACACATGCACGCGTGTGTTCTTACGTACGTATTTGTGTACGTGTATGTGCCTTGTTCGCGTTTGCGTGCGCACGCGTGTATGTGCGTGCTTCGCCCTTTGCGATTCCTGTTCACGTTTTACACTGACAGGCAGCGGATCGCAGTTGTGCATGCGTTTCTCTGGGTTTCACATTATACATCTGCTGCTCATATAAAACGAGAAAAAGCAGAGCCGCTTTGACCCCACGCAATTCCTGGGCAGCCGATACAGCTCGGTGCCCTCCAGCCGGAAGATTCCAATCTTAAACCATGAAAAACAAGCGGCTCGCTTAGAAACAACCTCTGGCCTGCTCCTCCATTGAACCCGCTCTCACTTAATCTCCACTGTGCATCAGGTATGGTGTGTACGGTTCCTGTATTTTACAGGGGGGAGTTAATTTGTTGCTCCGATAATGCCGCGTGATTGATTGATTTGATTTCCCTCGCGGCCCTACGCTTCTGGCCACACTCGCTGAATCATCACGGCCAGTCAGGCCCCCACATACATCAACTCCCCACCCGCCAAAGCCGCCACTCTGTCCCTGATTTCACCTGTACGGCCTGTCCTGTGAAAGTCATCATACAGTTCTGAGGTCGGACAGAGATTTATGACTCCTGGCCGGTCAGCCCTCTTTTGATCCCCCTTTCTTATTCTCTCCCCTCCCCCCACCCCCGCCCCCTCCCCCTCCCGCCCCCCTCCTCTTCAGAACAAGAGAAGATGGATTTGAGGACAAGGTGCAGCCCTCTACTGGAGCAGAACACTCCCGAAAGGGGACCTAATTTGTGCATCGCTTGGCCCTGGCTTCGTTGCAAATAATACAAATTAATGCGAGAGGTCTCCCGGATCCGCGACCCGCCCGTCGGCCCACCTCCCGAAGCCCCCGTAGCGTTAATCATCAGACGGTCTTTATAAAACACGAGCCGTTGGACTGCTTCCAAATGCTGTGATCCGTCACAGGGCAGCTCTGCACGTTATACAGTTGTTTGCGTTGGAAGGTGTGCATGGATGCATGTCAGGGAATCCACTGCATCTCCATCCTCACAATTGGGGAATGGGTTCCAGTTCTGAATGTGTCTTCTAATGATTTGTATAGCTTCAATGGCACAATAATCACATTGTGACGTAATTTGAAAGTTGAACATACATTTTTTTTAATACAAGGGGCAGTGTTAAATACCTAAATTTGACCTTGGTGAAATATTCCCTGATGTTAAATCATTGCTTTGGTGTTTCGGGTTTGATTTTGATTGGGGTTAGTGTGGCTAAATCCCAGCATAATTTCTATCTAACAATTGTCACTTTATGCTTTCCTATAGCAGGATCAGAATAGTCATTTTTTTTTTTAAGTAGGATTTTTGCTTATCACTTTTATTAGAAATGTTTTTAAAAAAATGCTAAATTCGTATAAAAATACATATCTCACATACATGTAATATGCACATTCTTTCAAGCTGAAAAAAAGGTGGTCTCTTTAAAACCCTTAAGAAACATATCAACTTATAGACCACAAAAACAAAAAAAAGCATACTTTTTAATCAAAGATTCCATGAAACAAAGGAAAAGATATAGCCTATAGCAAGAGAGAACTAATTACAACCAAATCAAGGAAGAGTGGAGTGTCCTGGATGGCTGCTATCATTTATAAGTCAGCTATCTGTCTTTAGGTATGGCATAGTATTACCCTACGGCCGCAAAGTCCAATTAAATCATGTCCCGTCATGTCACAAAGCAGATGTCGCCATAGGACACCCCACTGGTACACAAGCATGCTACATTCAATAGCTCCAGCATCCTGTTTGTTGAGTTGTACAGTAAGTTTTAGCACGCTATACACTAGTCGAAAGTGAGTTGTCTGTACAAGAGATGACCACAGGTCTAACACAATATCTCTTTGAATAGGCCCACTCGATGATAGCGAGAACACAAGCTGAAGGAAACGTAAGCCAAAGTGAATATTCCACTGGCCACCACTGGTCTTCCGGCACTGATATTGTCTGTGGGTGACATCATCACACGGTGCCTATTGTGACATCATCACGGTGCTCTCAGAAAGTCCACGGGCCGCACCATCATCGTCGTCGCGGTAGCTATCATGCTGGGCCCTTTCCAGTAATACCATTTGATCCCGTTGTAGCGGACCACATTGGGACCGCTGCCGTAGTAGATGCCGTTGAGGTTGGAGGGTCCGCAGGCGTCAAACCACCAGCCTATTAATCGAGGAGACAGAGAGTAGAGAGAGGTCAGGGCCCAATGGAAAATAGCAGGTAGAAATGAACTCTGCTGACTGCTTCACTGCTCGTGTCATCTCAGTTTCCATTTAATTTGGGTACATACTGTTTTGGACTATATTCATATGGAGGGGTATTCAGATGAGAAAAGCAACAGGAGCGAGCAGGAGCAAGGGCAGGGAAAGAGTGGTGGAGGTAAGAAAAGACAGGAAGAGAGGGAGTACAGCACAGCTGGAGTTGAGTGGAGGTAATATTCGGGCAGATAATGAGTCGCGGGCGCGAGGGTGACAGCTACCTCCAGATGCCATCTGAGCGCACTTGCAGCTGCAGTTGTCATTGTCTCGATCCTTAGTGCTGAACGCGGTGCCCGAATGGGTCAGGCTGCTGGTCCGACCCGCAGAGCCGCTGAACCCACGGAAGTGCAGGCTGAAAGTCAAAAAGACACAAGGCATTGTGAGCCACTTCATGTAATTCTGCGCTGGAATGAGCCCTGTTCATTCAACAGGAGACTGCGTACAGCTGTAAAGGGGTATTTGAGTATTTATGGAGTGAGAGGCGGAGAGAGAGAAAGAAAGAGAGAGAGAGAAAGAGAGATATGTACTAATCTTTAATCAAGACATATGCATAGCAACAGCTCAAACGTGTTTTCAACATAAAAAGTCGAGAGAGAGAGAGAGGGAGAGAGAGAAAGAGAGAGAGAGAGAGAGAAAGAGAGAGAGAGAGAGATTCGCTACAGACATTTTTGTATTCTGTTTTGATCCATACCCATGCAGTACCCAGGTGCTACGGTCTGGGGTAATTTTTTATTTTTTTTAAGTAAACAATCTCATCTGCAGATGAAACACGTCAACTGCTACAACTGTGCCTTAATGACACTTTTGCATGGGGAAAGCTCCCAGGCGGTAGGACCACACAACACGGGATGCAGGGGAGATGTGTTGGCTGGTAAAGAGGCGCTAACTCCTCTCACCGCGGGTCATCTCGCTGAGGTCTGATAGAATTCTGAACGACGCGGCAAAAAAAGGCAATGTTCTCGGCGTGATAACAAAACGCACGTATGAGGTGAAATGAGAAACGGGTCAGGTGGTGCTCGGCACCAGCGAGCGGCCCGTCTATGCCGCAGTGCGGCGGCTTGCCGCGCCGCGCTACCTTAATGAGGAGACATTCGATACGCCAAGATCTCCCCGGGCCACAATTTCATCTCAATTCATTTATGTGGAATTATGTCTGTAATGTTTTGGTTTTGGCTCACGGGCGGCATAATTGGGCATCGTCAGTCATAAGCATTTTAACAGCTGCCGTCTGAAAAGGTATATTTAGCTTGATTTACTCGACTTGGTCAACATAGTTACTTTTAGCAGGTGTCGCAAGGTCTTCATGTGAATGTAGTTATGTATCATTCAGTGCGCTTACATTCCCACTAATGACAAAGGAATAACTGGAACAAGGTGGACAAAGAAGACAAGGTAGCCTTCAGAGCCCAGCGGGGCTGAGCTTACTCATAAGGCCTTTTTAATGAAGGAAACAAGAATGTTAAGAATGTGTCCATATGCAGTATGTGTAAAAAGTGTACTATATGTATCTAATGCGGTGAGAGGTGGGGCCTAAATCTTGTCCATGCCCAAAATATGAAGGCATCCACTGAACCTGTTAAGCACTGATTTGAACAAAAAGGCTACTGGTACCTGTAGTTCTTTTCCTCTGCGCCAATATAGAAATGGTCGTAATGTGAGTGGGCCTCATTTCCCTGTGCATCCCTGAGCTGCACCTCAAGATTGTAGTCCTGGGATGAGGTCAGAAGGTGCATGATGTCATTGCCCAACCAGTGCTCCCCGGAAGGATCTCCAAATCCCTGTAGGAAGGATGCCAAGGGAAGAGGGACAAATCAAGCCAGGGTCAGATCCATGGAAAAAGAAGATTCCATGTACTCACTGAGGTCTGATAAAATTCTGCAAGTGAGGGCCAAGAATCAATCAAGCCAAAATGCGATAAAGAGATATTTTAAATGCAATGCATACTGTTGTTAGAATGACTAGAGGGGATAACACTACTTAAACAACAATATGATCATCATAATTATTCAAAAATCCTTATACTATCGCTTGCTCTCCAAGTAGCCAAGTAGACCGCCAGGAAAGCTATCACCAGGTGGCCCATAAGACAAGCACGTGCTATGTTTATATTTTCGTTCAATGACCACATCGGCCTTTGATGAGGGCCTTATGCAATTGCATTGTTGTGATTAATTATATTTCAAGATCTGTGTTTCCCATCGCACTGACCTGCCCTAAAGCGAATGTGATGCGGCCACCCGGCTAACACAACATTTGCTTAATGCTAAAGTAATGTTGTGGGAACGCTACAGCATGTGACAGTTAAGAGTTGAACATCTGTCCGGTTGCTGTTCCCACACTCAGACTGAAGGCAAACATTTATCGTGCACTTGTGAAAACATGCTTTTTTTTCTGTTGTTTTTTTGGAACACAATCTCACATTTTTCCGAGATTATTTTGATTAAATTGTAAGCTTCTCGAGTGGGTCCCTCTCTGCATAGCTGTAACTGCTTCCCTCTTCGCTAAATCAAACCTGACAGAGGTTTATTCAATTCATAAACACTGGAATTTAAAATGCACCTTGTGCTGTCTTCTGAAAAATAATTAACAATAATAACCTGACATATTTCAACGTATATGTACAGTGAGCACCATAATTCATTGGACAGTGACACATTTTTTGTTATTTTGGTTCTGTACTTTAGCACTTTGAGTTTGAAAGGATACAATGACAATGAGGTCTAAATGGCTCTAAGTCATCAAGGGTCTGACGTATCAAACAAGCCTTAAACCATCACTCTGCTGCCAAATATGCAGTAGATATGGACTAATAACTTGAAGGGTTTCTTCTCCTGACTTATTTTTTTATAGAGTTCAATAGGAAAATGTGTCAGGAGAAACAACCCTTAAAGTGATCCATCCATATCTACTGCATATCTGGCAGCAGAGTGATGGTTTGAGGCTCGTTTGATACCTCAGACCCTTGATGACTTACAGCCATTTTACCAACCATATATTTCATACTGTTCTTTCATAATTTACAGTTAAATCTAGTCCCACCCCCAATTCACACAGAGATCCATTCAAATGTAGAAACATTATAGTATCGCTTGTAAGAGTACCAGACAATAATATATCAATAGTTTTTTGATGTTGTTGGGTCACAGACATTGCATGCAAATATGCGACCAAATATTTAAAATTAACTTTATATAACTTTATTCTATATATAAATGCAGGGGTGCCAATAAATTTCATCTACAACTGTAGTCTACAATAAAGGACAATCATGATAAAGACTCTATCTACAACTGTAGTCTACAATAAAGGACAATTATGATAAAAACCGTATTTACAACTGTAGTCTATAATAAAGGACCATTGTGAAAAAACCCCTATCTGCAACTGTAGACTATGATAAAGGACAATCATGATAAAGACCCTATTTACAACTTTAGTGTATATTAAAAAACAATTATGATAAAAACCTTATCTACAACTGTAGTCTATAATAAAAGACAATTATGACCAGGCTACAACATTCCAACAACATCCCAACCACATAAACGCTTTTATGTCCTCAGTTCATGTCCTTAAGAGTCCCCTTCGACAGGTCACACACGTGTGTATGACACCCGCGCATTTTACCTACCATTTTGTAGTCCTTCCAGACGCGGTGGAAGTCCACCGAGCCGTCCTCACGGCGCTGCAGCACAGTCCAGCCCCCACCCCTGGTCTTCATGTCACAGAACACCTGTGGGAGACCTGGGTAAATACACCTTCCACACTGAGAGAGCGACTCCATCACAATCATAATTACCGTACATAATGCATTTCTGGATTGATGGGGCACAAGGCCGTTGATGAAAGAGAACGGGCTTATCATTTGGAAGGGTGCAGTAGTGTACAGCGCGTAATGTTTCCCTCCATTTATTTCAGTGTTTGTCCATTCGTGTGAAAGGTTTTCCACGTTGAAATTCCTGTCATATCTCACACGGGCTGAAAGAGCCGCCGAGCGCAGACGGCAATGAATGCTGTTCACAAATAATAGCTGTGGGTATGAGCTGATATCCAGTAATGCATTTTCTGTATAGTGCATCTACAGCAGCCTACACAGCAAACATACAGAAAGACCCTGACTTTCCCAACAGTTGCTCAAAAACTCAAATCTGTAAATAATACTAATAATAATACTACTACTACTACTACTACTACTACTAATAATAATAATAATAATAATAATAATAATAATAATAATAATAATAATAATAATAATAAAGTTTTATCTTAAATGTCTATGATATCTGCTTAAGTGACCATGGTGTTTTATATGGTGTTTTGTATGATTTCGGTGTACAATAACTAGCGGCATTGTTTCATGTGAATCTGAGAATTGAGTCTCATTTTGCCATTTTGGATTGAATTTACACCTTGATACAGCACAGCTGTGAAAGTGGCCGCCGGTTGAGAGGTCAACACCTCTCGCGGATGGATGGTTCCCATGGCAGCCGTGACGTGCGGAAAACGCGGATCAAGTTCAGCTCACAGTGTTTTTGTTAATCGTCCCGGCGGACGCAGTGCTGGTGTTCGAGCGTTGCTATTGGGTGCTTACGCTCCCCCATCGCCGCGCTGAACAGATGACAAAGCAAATGTTTTTAGGCGAGATGAAATGCAGATCTTCAGGGGTAGGCCTAGTGCTGAAATGTTGCACCCCTCTTGCTTGGCTTGAATGCATCAGGGTAAGCAAACTCGACAGTCGTCTGGGGACCCTGCTCCAAGCTAACAGACCCAAAAGTGCCACTTTCCATTAATCTGGGGGACGGAAAAGAGATGTCCTGGCTTTGGTTACCTGTGCTGTTTTTTTTAGTTCAGTTACACACAATTAGTTGGCAAAATACACTCCTCAAAAAAAGTTCGGAAACGTTATTTCGGTCGATTATTCCTCCCCTTTAATAATACCAATTGGTATTGTATTTAATATCGTTGGAAAGCCTGATTAGTCTTTACACCACACAACACAGGTACTAAGGAGTAAGGCGTGTGTGATTCGTGAGCACACACAGCTAACGGTGTGGGTAGCAAAAAAAAAAAAAAAAAAAAAATGCAAAATCCCTGCAATATTCTGGTATTCATTCTGTTTTCGTTTTGTGGTGACTGGGGGATGGGATCCTGGATCCACCAACAAAAAAAAAAAAAAAACAAAAAAAACACATTTTTTTTTTTTTTTTTTTTTTTTTTTTTTAGGGAGTACAGCGACCCTCAGTAGCGCCAGCCAACAACAGCTTGCAGCTCCTCCTCATGCACCTCCTCAGCCTGGTCACACACACTGGACACACACCATGGGCTCCTGGGATGCATCCCATTCCTCAGGTGCACACAGGTGCCAGTCACACACCTGTGACTGGCTAACACAACTGCACGCAGAGTGAATAAAAAAGAAAATTGAAGCAGGGGAATTGGATTTTTTTTTTTTTTTTTTTTTTTTTTTTTTTTTGTACCTTTCACACTTAGCTAGCTGATTTGCTCATTACCTTGTACCTTGTAAACAGTACTGTGTAGGTGACTAATAAAATAAATATATATATAATATAAATATATTAAATATAAATATAATTTTTTATTAATAAAAGGGGGAGAATAATTTTTTTTTTTTTTTTTTTTTTTTTTTATATAATGAATCATACTGATACCCACAAGGTTAAAAAAAGGTATTTTTATCCTAATTGTTTATTTTTTATATTTTTACAACTGGAGTGGAGAACTCTGCCTCCAGCTAGTTCTCCTTAAGTTTCACTTTCTGTACAATTTACTTTCTGAAGTGTGGTAAAACTAGATTACCAATATTTTCCATGGCAAAAGTGCATTGTGTGTGCTAAAAATCTGATAACTGCAAAACTACGTGTTATAATTTCAGTAAAAACATATTGCTAAGCAAAGGTATACCCCTTTGAGGTTGCAAATGGTAGTTTATGTAAATATTCTCCCCAGATGAATTTACTCAACTCTAGCTTCAATATATGTTTTTAATGGTGAGGGCGTCATCAGGGCCTATTCCAGATTGGGAAAGTAGGATGAACAATATGACCCAATGATAACTGTAACATCCTCATTTTACCCTCATGTTGTCATGTTGAGCAATGCAATATACTGTACATTAAGACATGCTAAAAGCAACATTGACATGGATAAGCGGGTGACTACACTATAGCCAACCTCCTTACAGCTGAAAATTACGTATTTTTTGTCTGAAAGTTGCACTATGAAACGAAGAACTTAAAGTCAATTTCGTCTTTGTCAAAGCAAGCTGTGAACACAAGGCAGGCATGCTGCATTTTGGTTGCTAGGTGACAAAATCACCCAATTTCAAATCTTGGCTCGCTCGGCATTGTCCGTGTACTTGCAGGTGTCCAAGGACTGAATGACAACCCAAGAAAATTCCATTTGGACCTTTTGAGTTTTTTCTGTGAACGGTGGAATGAGCAGATTTTGTTCCCAGCAGGCATTGTCAAAGACATACATTTTTTTCGAGATTTCTAACCTTTCTTAAAATGTGGCCCGATGTGGCTCTGTCAATAAAGGTACTCACCGGGATAAGCTAACTTTGATATTTGAGTCTGGCGTATGTCATTATCTGACAATGTCCAGTCTGTATCAGTGCCCCTCAGGCCCAACAGGTTATCAATTAAATAATAATAATACAAATAATAATAATAATAATAATAGTCATGTGTGATTTGTTATTTTGTTCGGAAAACATTCTTCCAATCTTGTTTTTATGAGGGAATTTTCCATGCGTTTGTTCATAAATTCAGCATTTAACACATCTAAACTTGTCTTCAGCCATTAAAAAGCATGCTGTGAACAAATAGGGCAATTTAAATATCTCAACCAGCCACCCAGCTCTTCGCAATAGGGTACATGGCACAAATTGAAAGAACGGTAATATTGCACCCACCAGCGTGCACTACCTAAACCAGCATTAGATCCAAGTTGGCAGAAAACAACATTCCTCTTGCCAAACACCTGGCTGTCATGCCCACAGGAAAGGAAATACAAGAAGGGGAGAAAAATAAAACTATTTCTCCAATACTTTCCAAAAAAAGGTGTACCACAGCAAAGCAAGACAGGGATTAGATTTGATTGTGTGAGTCGATAGCGAGCGCTAACTGCAGATGAGTAAGGCGCTTTGGTTCAGCAGCGCGCCACTTAAACATATCTGACATTAATTTGTGACACACAGCCCCCAGTGCATGAGCTCCTGTAACATTTTTTTGTGTGTTGTTTTTAATTCTTGGCTAGAAGGCAGCGATTTCCCTTTTGCACCTTTATTGAATTACATTAATTCATCCTGCAAATTGCATCACGTTACGGGGGGTGCGCTACTTCCCCCCAGGTTTTAATGAAATCCTTGAAAAAAAAATAAAACTGCAAAATGTCACTGCTGAAAAGGATGGGAGGATTTTTTTCTCCTTCTTGTGTCACCTCTTTTAGATTCATTCCCAGCAGGAATAGTGAGCGGATGAAGTCGTGTCCAGATAGTGCTATATTTCACAGAGACCGTCCACCGAGTGCTTGTGAGGCCTTTCATTACTGGCAAGATGCCAATCAGTTTTAAATCTAAAGGGAAATGTTTTCCTCAGTCTGTTTTCTCGACACATTTGATTTCCACGTGTTACCCGAGCGAACCTATAGCACTGAGCGCAGGATGTTGGCTCATGTGAAAGCTTTATTTTATAAAGAACTGTGCGTAGTAAACCCTGTGTTGTACAATAACGTAACATTCAAGCCCAGAAATTCAGTAGCCTATGAATAGAGTGACAGGAAGTCCCACCCAGTGTTTCACAACTTCCCCATGATCTGGCTCTAAATAGTCCAAAACAGTGGGAAAGATGAATTTAGTTAGTAATTTAGCAGAGACAGTGTGTTGACTGGCTTTGGTTATAGCTCAGTATATATCTCAGTTATATCTCAACATATCAAAACTATCGCAACTGTATTTCTAATGTGCCATAATAATTAATAATTAAGGAAGTAAAAGAGTGTTCACATTTTTGGAAAGAAGATAAGTTACATTTTCTCCCAGAGAAGAACTAATATTTCAATATATGCAAACCGTAAAATTGTAAAATATAAATTGAGTAATTATGAACGTGCATCTACATTTTCCTAATTGAGAAATCAGCAGTAGGTACATTAAACTGATCAAGAACAAAGACATTTCTTCACAGCCACACCCCAGTCATCACCAGGGCAACCTCCTCACCTTCACTGTTTGAGTTGAGTTGGGGAGGTGTAGGGTATACACTCCATTTTCTGTAATTCCAGATTTATATATTTCTGCACAGTCTTGGAAGTGTTTTGCCTCTTCTTTGGGAAGATTGGAGATCTCTGTTGGAAAAAAAACCAAAGGTTTGTGTCAATACCACCAATACCACTGAATGCAAAATGCTACACAAGAAGAGTGTTTAGTATTGTCTCCGTGTTAGTATTTCGATTGCATTTACATAAAACATATCGCCCGTGTCTTTGATATTATGTGTGTTGACTCATCCAGTCATCAACAAATCCTTGGCAGCTGATACGCTCATGTGCCCTACGCCCTAGTAAGCCGACGCCGACGGTCATGCTGTTTGGGCGCATGGACTCAGGCGAGGTACTGACCATTACAATGGGTGACCATGGATAACAGCTTCTGCACGGTCTCCATGAGCGAGACCTGCTGCCGTTGGAGCAGCGTGCTGTTCCGGGTGGAGCCGCCCAGCTGTCCCTCCAGCTCGGTGACCAGCCGGCTCTGCCTGTCCAGCAACTCCTGGAGCTGGAGCTTTTCCCGCTGCAGTCCCAGAAGCTCCTGCGCGTGCCCGCTCTCCACGGCTCCCAGCCGCTGCTCCAGAAAACTGAGATGCGAGAAGAGCAAGGAAGTCAGAAGACTGAACGAATGGAAGCCTTATTTGGTAACCAAAAAAAAGCATGAATTTATCAAATTTGATGTATGATGCTGTGCCTAGTCTTATATAACTAGGAGTTTTCCGGGAATATGTTGTTTTGCTCATTTTTAATATAGTCTATGGAATCCATATGGCAGAAATGAGTAACGCAAATTAGGGGGAACAAAGTGTCTTGTAGCCAAGGAACATTACTGGCCTCAAGTCTAACCTCACGGCTCATATATTTCAGATTTGAATACTTTTTACAATAGCTAAATTTAATTCAGCATTTTCATGCAAACACACAACTCTTGGTTTGTACTACATTATTCAAACCACCGTAGAGCAGACCAAATCTCTATGCTCCATCCAAGTTTTGAACTTTTCACAAAATGAAAGGAAATAAAAATTACAGCAAGAAGACAAGAAGACGATGCATTTGGCGGCGATAACTAGAAGTAAAACAACCTTGCTTTCCAGCAGAGGGATATTGTGCAATGATTCATCTCAGGATCTGATATTGTAAAATGCATTAGGTATTGGGCACTACCTTTGGTGTCAATAACTACAAATTGCAAGCACAGTAAAATGCAATGCAGTGTTAAATCAACTGTTAAATAAAGTACATAGTACATAGCCTACACTACGTTCGAGTTAAATTAACACAGAAGATTTTACTGCAAAGAGGGAGTTTTTATTGTGTGGCACATGAATACCTCACTCGCTGAAAGAAAACTAGGCTGTGTTTTTGATCCAGCCTCCACAAAAACAAGTCAGTGTCTCCTTTTAGAAAGAGACAGTAAAGTATGGCAGACACTTTTGAACAACAGAGCCAGGTTTGTGATTGGACAAGGTGAAAACCTGGCACCTAAAGACAACGTGTGAGACTGGCCCCTTCTATCACTCCCAAAAAGCAACCCTCCTGACAGCCACAGGAAATTTTAACGGCACCTCGTTTGAAATTAAGACAGTCAGTTCCTGTTGACTGACTTTTACGGATCTGAATAATGCCTTCGCTGAGGTTATTTATTGAAACAATCTAGCCGCCCAGATTGAATAAGTTACTTTTTCTTGCTCCGTGAATGCAGACCTTAAATATCTCTAAGTGCACTTTCCTCTTCTCCCTTTTATAAACCTGTCACGGTGATCCTCCGGCAGACCGTATCGCCAGCTGTTTCTTTTACGTTTTGCCGACATTTCTTTGCCCGGTATGTCTCAGAATGTTTCCTCATGATCACCCCATTACCAGATGTTGCGCTTGTGGAATTGGCGAGAGGTGTTCCTTTCCGCATTTTGCACACAAAAAAAAAGTTCAAAGAAGCAGGCGCTGAAAATAGCAGCGGTCGGCCTTTGACACAGGTGCCTAGAATGTTCCGCCCGTTAGAGCGTGCAGGCTACTCTCGCTACTCAGACGGTGTGTCAGTTATGAAAACATGTTCGTCTCAAGGTCACAGGAAAGAAATAAATCAAACCAAATGTACACGGATGCGAAACAGACGTGTCTCCCTAATTACGCTTTCTATCTTATCGTCCTCCTAACCGCTGAGTGACTGTGCTTATGAAAAAAGACGGCCATCTTGTCCGACCACAGAATGACATTTTTCACTTGTTTTCTTTGCCACATGGCTGCCAGTGGCCGTCGGCATCCCAGGCCTCATGCTCTGTCATGCCAGTAGTCAAACAGCGCCTAGCGCATCACTTCCTGTTCTGACCCGCAGGCTGACCTGTTTTTGTCGCCGAGTCGTGAGATCTCTTGCGTCTGCTGCAAGATCTGCTTCTCCAGTCGGT
This sequence comes from Ilyophis sp. 1 JC-2022, assembly GCA_022702515.1. Taxonomy (NCBI): domain Eukaryota; kingdom Metazoa; phylum Chordata; class Actinopteri; order Anguilliformes; family Synaphobranchidae; genus Ilyophis; species Ilyophis sp. 1 JC-2022. The sequence continues at coordinate 54,874,815 of CM040395.1, read as the reverse complement.
GGGCGGAGAGAGAATACTCCAGCAACTGGATTTCCAGCCTACTGGTCTGGTTCAACACCTGGTATCGGAAATACAAACAGCCAAGTAGAAAGATAAAAAACGGCTATCACGTATCCCAAAATGGCACAATGAGTAGATCATAAGCATCATGGTCCAGATTTTTTGCTTTGACTCTTTTGTGCTCTGAGCATTTTATCACAACAAAATGACTTGTGGGTATTTTTTCCATAAGCCATCTCCCATAAGACCTTTGCACAGAGCTCTGTTTAATGTTACATAATACATCTGAGGCAGAGCTTATCTCAGTCTTCAGACCAGAATATATTTTGTGTCTATCTGGTGAAGCTGCAGTTTGTGGAATATGCTGTTGAATATGCGATTGCTATGCCGCCGAATATGTCTTACTTAAGAGTATCACAGCGGCTTACAAAGCATGTTGTAGCTCATTCTCTCCCATACCTTTTCATTAGAGAAATAGCCAAATGTGTATCTTTCTGAGTGTGAATTATTCCGTTTGATTTAATACGGTTGACTTGATATTTGTACTCACTGAAAAGTTGATCAAGGTGCAGTTTGAAACCCCTGTTGTTTCAAATTTGGCAATGGGTTTCTCATGGTGAGTTCATTTGAGGGTTTTCTCAAAGAATGCCTGTCCTCACTGCTCTGATCATAATGTGTTTTAACAGTTTCACTGATATAACAAACAAAGTCTGAACAAAACCGGTACAATATTTGTGCAGGTTGTACTGCCATACACAGTGGACAGCTGACAAAAAAGACAGTGAAGAAAAGGATAAAAACCAAACAACGGGGCCAGATCTGAAATAATAGATGCAGGAGGGAATTGTGGGAATTGCTGTTATGCTTTTTCAAAAATAAAAAAAATAAAAAAGAAATTCTTATTATTTGTCAGTAGTCCAAAAACAACCCACCTTGCCAATGAAACCTATGTTTTCTTAGACTGAAGGCATATGAAATTATTCAAACAGTAAATTCATTAATTTTAAGGAAAACCTTCAGTTTTGCAGTAACCTATGCAGTTATTCGAGAAAAATTTAATAATTCAAAAACTACCCCCTGAGGTCAGCTGCATTCTCACATCACCCTTGTTAACGGTCTACCTTGAGACAGAGAAATAAGTGTTTTTTCTGTCTTCTCGTAAACAATGCTGGCTGTTTTTTGTTTCTTCCATCTCATTGGCTCACCTGAGTCTCCACATCTGTCAGTTTGCGCGTCTGCTCCGCTGATTGGCTGAGAAGGTTGGTCCCCATCTCCAACATGGCAGCAGTTTGCGTGTGGACAGCATTGCGCTGTATATCCTCCATCTCGGTACGCACATTCTCCTGGATATAGCTCTCAAGCTGTCAAAGGCACATACTGTAAGTGAACTCTTCCTTCTCTCCTGATAAAGTCCTCATTTCTGTTGTCCAAAAATATCCAACATGTCTCATAAAGCATTCCATCACCTGTTCCATCTCAGTCCTCTACGATCTGTTCCATCTCAGTCCTCGTAACAGAAGCGGTTAAAACAAGAGACATAGGCCTATGACAATTTAATGGCAAGTTAATTTTAATGATTGCTGAACCTGTTAAATGGTGTTTAGGAAATAAAGAAAATGCTTTTAATCATTAGTCAAAGTTAAGAAAAAATGTAGTTTGAATCCCAGCTGTGGTTTTTTACCATACCTGGTATTTTCTGAGCAGACACACTTAAATCAAAAACTCAAAAGACCTTTAAGTTCCTCCTTATCATTTAGATACTGTTTACCAGCAACCTTCCACCGGGATATAACAACAGTGTTTAGTTAGAATTTGCACCCATGATCCTCGGATTACATGTCTGTCAAAAATTATACTGAAGAAAAATAAAATGAAATACAAAATGGGGGAGCGTCCAGAGTGAACCTCCAGCTGGTGTTGTTGAAGATGCGTGTAAATATTTGTACATGATCTGTATGACAGACTCATAGCCAAACAAGATGTCTGATTTATTTCCGTTCCATCTGATTAAGGCTGTTACAAAAATACAAAATAATAAAATGTATTATTATGTGATTGTTTCCATGGTGTGACACCTGTTGGGATGGGTGGAATGTTTATGACTGGTTGTTTGCTGAGCAAATGTTTGTGTGATAAAAAAATGGATGCAGAAAGTAATTTACATAAATAAGAATAATAAAACGGGTTGCTTACAGCCATGCAACCGAAGTGTCCACACTGAACAGATATTTTACCAAGATTGCTATCACTAAAAATAATAATTGTCATCCATGTCTCACAGGGAAATGGTTTGGGACAATTTCACACTGAATCTTTTTCTTTTACAGCACCAATCTTGATTTGTGTGGGAACCAGTAGAACTTGGCTTTGTGTGATAAAATGAGATATATGGAAACAGCGTTTTTTTGTTTTTGTTTTCAGTAGTTCTGGTGTGAATTCAAATGTGTCTTAATTTTACACTGGAGAAATCGCCATGACAACAGAACCAGAGAAACAAGTGAAAATGTAACACATGGGATAAACATTAGGTAGAACATTTAACAGGACCATCGAGAAGATTTAGCAGAAAAACTACTGCAATATAAATCTCATTGTCAACATCCAGTACCCTGTGGTAAAATAGAGTCCAGACCAATATGTGGGAACTTTAACACTGGAAGTTTGTTTTACTTCCACAATCATTTTAAATTTTGCTCTTAGTCTGCAACAGTGTTCAGTACTTTACACACCATAAATAAATTATATCACCTTGCAGTACCTTGGAATATGTGTTTCTGATTGGTTCCATAATCGAGGGTCACATGTTTGTGTCACTTGTGCCTTTACATGTGTGCACCATTGTGTCCGTTCAGTTTTACTCAGTTGAATAGAACGGGCAGAAAACAAATCCTTGCAATTTATGAGAGCCATGAACACGAGTGTCATTAATCATAAAGCAAAAGAATGATTTTCTTACTGTTTTAGCTGTTTTTGAGCAATGACACACGGAAGACAAATTCAGCTGTTTTTTCTCCATAAGCTGCACGGGACAAGCTTATGTGCTGGTATTTAATTTAGAAATTCTGCTTTGAGTAACGAGGATTCAGTCAGCATTGAGCAAGCATCAGTGCATTCCGATGAATAAGGGTGGGTTGTTCATTTTAATATCTGTATTTAATACTTTTTTGTTTGTTTTATATTTGTTGTTGGCAGGGAACGTGACAGCATTGCGCTAGCAGACACCATACTAAATGATGATCGTTTAACTCATAATGCTTGGTTCATAAGGCTTTATTTAACAGCCTGTGATAACTCAAGCGAGGGCAGACTAGCATGTCCTGTCTATATATGACTGAGTTTTAAAAGACCTAAAGGGGCATTAAAACCCTTTGGCTGCGGTGTCAGTGACAGATGATTTCTGGAGATTGCTATTTCATTATTACTTCCATAATGTTATGAGTTTGGCATGGCAGAAAATGAAAGCAATGTGGCCGTGTTGTATGGATTCCAGCTAAACCACAGTAAGACTGGAGGCCTGAAATGAACAGTTACCTGAGCCTCTTGCATTGAATCTTTTAAATATATTTTCAACAGAAGTATTTAACATGGAACAGTCATATCTGAACTCTTATATTAAAGTATATTAAGTATATTATTTATTTAAAAACATTTTTTTTAAAATATTATTTTATATTTCCAGTATCAACTAGATGAGCTAAAGCAAATGTATTTCTTTAATGAAATAAAATAAATAAAATAAATAAAATAAATAAAATAAATAAAATAAATAAAATAAATGTAACTTCATTGGTAACTACATTTTTTACATCGTACATATGTGTATTGCTGAAAATTTTACACTAAGCAAACTATAAATATTTTTTCTGCTGAGTAGAATAGCATTTCCTTACTGCCAGTAAGTCCAGTGCTTTGCTTGTGGAAATATTTGCTATGCACCAATACCATATTGGTGGCAGGATGCTGCAGGAGCTTCTAGCTAATTAAATGTGCCCATCTGTACATCACATTGAGGCAATCGTGCATTTCTGTAGTTGCATTTTCATAGCTGAATGATCCAATGTTTAACCTTCTTCTGCTCATGACAGCGCTTCAAAGATTGTATGATTTGTTCTCTCCATTATATCTGCGTATGTTCAGACAGATGGCATGAGGTCCCTCACTGAACAGTGATCATATGATGTGCACTTTTTTATATAAACCTAATTTGTTTGAGGCAGTTTATAAGGTTATACTTTTTTTAACTGATGTGGAGTACATTTTTGTAAATGCACTGGTTCAAAATTTATTGTGTTTCTTTTCTGACAAACAGAGTTTCAAACAAAAAATGATGGTATTCAAACAAGCAGGAGACGTAAAAAAGCTAGAACTGTTCTGCTTGCAAATGTGACTTTCAGGCAATGCTATTAATTTTGAGAAACTATTTGTCTGTGCAATAGCATTGCTGTATTAGTTGTTCTCCTAGTAGCCTGACTGAATAATGAACCAATAGACTCTTGGACGTGGATTAAGTCAACATTTATCCTCAGTGTTAGCTCACAAATAATGTAATTTTCTCCATAAACAGCTTAACAGGTTCTACAATTGCCAAAATGAACTCACCAATCTTAAAACATGTTTTATTTGTTTTTATTTGCCCAGGCAAATTTAAGGACGGACAGAAGTTGATTTATTGCAGGACTAGGAGTGTACTAGAAAGGTATGCAAAGGCAAGGCAACACATGCCCAATGGACTTGGCTAGACATAAAACATGATATGTACATGATGTATAATTCATACTTTTGTAACAGTACAGTATATTGCGGGCTGTCCGTGAGTTGTGAATTTAGTGAAGTGGATACACCACTCTCAAAGCTCTTGCCCCCTTCTCTGTAAAATTAGACAAAGGTGCATATCTTGGAACTTTAGCCAAATAATATGTGTGGGAAAGATGGGAGAGAACTAAATGAAACAGTTCACAAAATAGCTCTAAGATAGCGTAGAAAATAGCATAAAAAACTTTGAATAAATTCTCGGGTCTTCTGGTTTTTATATTTGCTACTTACGTAGACTACAGAGATTGCAGCAGCTGTAGGCGATTTAAAATCTAATCAATAAAAGATTAGAATTCTTAAAATCATTGTTAGTTCACGTCACTCAAATTACCTCTTATGCCAGAGGTTTTACGTATTTTACATCCATACGGCACAGAGTGACTTTGATATCCCCCTGGGATCAGCAGCAAGCGCACACGGTCCATGAATACTGCCATTGTTTTTACAACATTTTATTGAACTTTCTGAATGGAGGTTGGCCTCTGTGTGATTCACAATTGCTTACTCATCTTAAGACATGTGACAAGCTTTATCAATAGGTGAAATGTTGTTTTAGTGAGATTCAGCTTCAGCTAAATATCACTAAAGAGAGGTTGCATATTGTAATGTTTGAGACCTGCTGTATTGCATCAAACATGATGGCTGTAGATCAATGTCCACACGCTCATAGCGAGCCGCGATGTCGGCGGTTTGAATCCGGCCGCGCGACTTTCGTCGCATCTCTCTCCCCCTTTTTTCTTTTTTTTATTAAACTTTTTCTTCTTATTTTTGGAGGGCATTGAAACGTTTCGGTCATGTTTTGAATGTCCTTTTTTTCACGTGGTAATGGGTTTGCACGTATTACGGTTTGGGGAGAGGGCTTTCAGCACTTCCGTGGGCTCTGACAAACTGCTATGAGACCACAGCGGGATTGAATGGGCGGGCAAAACAAAGTCATGAAAAGTGCATCATGCACCATGAAGTTTGCGCGTAGAGCTAGTTCACTGGGCTGCACCAGAAGAAGAAAAAACAGGCTTGAAAAAAAAAAGCACGTAAAAAAAAGAAAGCCGATTATTTAGACTTTTTTTCCCGATCAGGTCTTAAAGCGCACGCGGGACTGTTCTCTGGAAATGATTTCAGTTATTTTAAAGCATTTATTAATAATTGGAACTCAAAATTAATTGTGAGATTTGCTGACATAAAAAGAACAAACATATTTGAGAATAAGCTCCTGGGAGAGTGTTTCATTAGCCGCCCCAAGCATGTGCCAATTCAATGGCCCATAGAGAGCTGGTTTATACATTCCTGGTGCGTTACATGTTTAACCAAATGCTTCTCTGAGTTTCATTCGCTTATAGAACTGCTCTAGGTGCCCTTTTAAACTCTGTATTTAAAATATCATGGCACTAAATAGGGTCTATTATTTGTCTGTTTTTCTTTCTTTTGGTGGTCTGTCATTGTGGTTTCATAAGGCCAGAAGATTGGGCTAAACCAGGGGTGGGGAAAATCTTATCCAAAAAAGGGCTGGTGTGGGTGGAGGTTTTTGTTTTAGTTCAGCAGTAAGTCACCAGATTCAAATAATTTACTAATTGTGCACATCAATCAATACCTTTGATAAGTAGAATCAGGTGTCTTAGTGCCAGGCTAAAGCAAAAACCGACACCAAGAGCGACCCTTTTCAGATAAGATTCCCCACCCCTGGGCTAAACATATAACCATATTTTGCTTGCGGATCAAAAAGGTGCAGTTAAATAGTTGTATTGAAGGGGCGAAACTGGCATATACAGCGCTGAAAATGGCTATGACAGTAGAAGGATTTCTTCAGAAGAGATTATTCCAGATTGAATCACATGAAACGGTCAGGGTGCCAGTATGTTGCGTCATAGTGATCGTCTGCCTTTCATCTGCTATCAGCACATTATCCAAGGCTGCTCTGTTCTGTACACGTTGTTGCTTAACTGAGAGGGCAACAGAAAGTCTCTCCTCCTACACACTAGCAGAGGGGAGCGAAGTTTCTCTGAATGAAGTCATTGACTCTACTATCTGAGGTGATAAAGTAAATTACGCCGTGTTTTATGGAACGGTACGTTTACTAATTTACTAGTTTCCATTGAATGATGTCTGGCAAAGCTCATCCTAAAACCAAATTAATTGTGTTAGTATAATGCATTGAATTAAATAAAAGCAGCGTCTCTGTTCTTTTGCAATTATTGTGATAAAAAGCATGTCTGCAAGCCTGTTACAGACCGTAGAGTAGCAATAGGAAGCTGTGACAGAGCAAGACACATGAGACAAGCGAAAAATTTTAATTGCAGATCTCTCCATCAAACTGTACTCAAAATTTTGAGGCATCACTAATCTTTTTTTTTATCATATAAGATTCAGAGCAGCAAGTCGAACCATTTTAGGGTTTTTTTTTTCTTCTCATTGACTGTTATGTATTTGATTGAAGTACGTTGTGGAGAGTGAATGCGTCTCGTTTTTCTTTTTTTTACCACAGCCTTTTTTGCTATCTTCTGGCCGCCCAGGCCTGTCTGAGATCACCGCATACGGTGCACAAAATGACTGAAATTCCTCTCAGACGCGATAGCCGATGACAGAAAAGCAGATTCGATAAGAAAGAGGACCAATCCGATAGTCGCAGGAACGCGGGCGAAAGAATCTGAAGCTCAAATAGGGTTCCAGGGCCTGTGGCCTGACGGAGATGTCATCTCTGAACAAGGCCAGGGTTGTGCGCTGGCCTTTCTTGGGAGTCTGTGTGTGTGTGTGTGTGTGTGTGTGTGTGTGTGTGTGTATGTGTGAGTGTGTGCATGTGAGTACGTGTGTGTGTGTGTGTTTGGTTGAAGAAAGAGGGGGGTGTTTGAGCGAGCGCTCAGAGCTCATAGGGTGAATCGAGTTTGTTGCTTGCCTTGAACACAAGCAGAGCTGAAAAAATTCCAGAGAATAAAGGTGTCTAATATACTTTGCAGCCCCTTAGAGGTGTTGAAAGCCCCTCGCACCCGGTTACGGAGGAGGTTACCAGGGGCTGTGTTCTTCTGTATATCAGGAGCTGTTCTGCTGCCTGTGATCTACCACGTCCTGCTGTGAATATTGTAATTGGGGCTGCCTGGCGCTAAAATCCGAGCGTGAAACACAGAGAGCAAGCGCTCGGCGTGTGTCAGACTCCTGGGGTCCAGATTGTGTCAATTAAGCACTCGATATCCACATGTTGGACTGGCTGGAAAAGCTTAACCGAGCAGCGCGTAGGCAGACTCCACCGGTGAGGGAATATTTCTCCACCCGCGTCATTGCCTGGCAGTCTGGCCCTGCCTCGCTGTGTCTGCATAGTCCATTCACCCCCATGAGTTTATAACGCAAATATCAAGAGAGGCTTTGTACTGGAGCCAAACTTTCCATTGCAGGGGCGACATGTATAAACAGTGCGGAGCAGAAAAATGCCCCCAGAAAGCCGCGTAAGCGAGTTACCACGCAGAAATTCAGATGTATAATATGACACGTGGTGTGAGAATCCGCGTACCTCTGCGCACGATGGGCACCATACGTACGCAATGTTTGGAGTTCGTGTGATATAGCGACACCGTGACAGAAAAGCAGAGGTAGCAGATTTCCGACTTTCACCCTGAGCGTTCTTTTAAGCATTCTTTTACTCAGTTTTATACGCGTGGCCTCAGGAATCATAACGGTGGACAGGCGTTGCATTCAGTTAGCCACACGGCTCTCATTCCTTTTGTGGATGTGACATTGAGCAGTGTAGGACAGGTAGCTCACAGAGGGACAAGAAAAGTTCATGTTCACTTGAGAACAGTTTGAGAGCATAAAATTACATCATTTCTGCCATGTCAAGCTTTTCCAATGTTCAAATTCAACGTCATAGCATCGGTTTGTTTTGCAACCGTGTTAATTTAACATAATTTTTAAAAGTTATCTTTTGTAGTATTTTCATATATTTTTAAGGTAATGTATTTTTAGAGATATGTCAGGTTTGTATGTGCTGTTTAGCAAAACCACATGCAAATGTTTTTTTTTAATGTCTGCTAAAGCCCTGGTAATCTACGCTGTCATTATTTTCATTCTGATTGGACCCACGATAAAGGTCTAAATAAAAACATGACCCTGTAGTCGGTCCAATAGTAGGCCGTCGCGCTAGAATGATCGTGCAGCAAATGTAAGCACGAAACAAACATGCAGGAGTTCCTGAGGTGCACAAGCACGGTGAACAATCATTATTTTTATTTATTATTCTTAGACTGATGACTTCAGCCATTCGCTCATTCTGCTTCATCAATGACAGGAAATAGCTGAAAGTTTGCTTTTTCCTGATATGTAATGTCTATAAGCCTCGCCTTCGACTTCTAACGTGCAACTGAGTTTTGTATTCCCACTGGTCTTAAATATAAGACCAAAAGAATAAACTGTCAGTAGGGCAAAGAATTGCTAAGCTTGAATCCAAATCCAGGAAATTACTGCTGAAAACGAGAACATTTAAAGCAGGCCCTTTCAACAGAGGAAGTTTAGAAACATACGCCTGAAGTGTAAATCACTTTGACAAATATAAATGTGCCTCTATTTATTTTATTATGAAAATAAACAAGCTTGTAGATGAGAGTGAAAACAGGCATGAAACATGTTAATGACCCAGTCACGTTAGCATACAGGCTATGGCCCAATACATCTATATAACATATAATGAATTATCCTCTCTTATGAACATTTGCAAAATAACAATGGGGGTACATTTGAAACCATAACTTAGTAGGGTTGTAGTATTGGACTGACTAATACTTTCAAAAAGAATCAAAATTCTGTACGGGGTACTGTGGTTTGCCTATAATCATGGCTAATATAATATTCTAGTACACAGTGTCTCAATCATTAACATCTGCTGGGCATAACGAGGAAGAATTGACTTTGAGGCTCAAATGAGAATGACCTTACCTTCTGCAGCCACTGAGTGTTATTCTCCGTCATGCTCTCCAAGGTCTCCAGCTTTCTCTTCTGCCAGGATGGCTCAAGGGGCGGAGTGTCGGGAGACAAAGGCGAGTCCCTCTGGAGCGAGTTTGTCACTTGGAGGTCCCCGGGGGTGCGGCAGTGGTCCACCTCCGGTAGAAGGAAGGTGTAGCTGCAGGGGCCGTGCTGCACCTGGTGGTGCTTCCGCTCCGAGCCAATCACGGCCACCGTTGCTGCTGTCAGGCAGCCAATCGCTAGCAGCCATCCCATCCCGGGCAGGTAAATGTAGAGTGGGCCCGGTAAGAGGAAAGTGACGTCCTTCACTTTGGCTTCCAGGTAGAATAGGAGCCGGTTCCCGAGGCTGGTGTCCTTGGCCCCCCTCCTTCTCTCTCCAAGGTCTGTTCACTTTTTCTGTTCCCCCTCTCTATTTTCCCCGCTTTTCTTTCTTGGTGTGTTACTACTATGATGTATGTTTTTTCTCTCTGTCTCTCTCTCTATCTCTCTCTCTCTGACAGTGCACTTCACTCGCTGCCAGAAGCACCTCTTCACCGCGGTCCTCTGACTTCAGAGCTGTCTGCCTGGACAGGGGGGATAAGGAGAGCGCTTCCTGTTCTTTGCCTAGGCTGCTGCCTGCTTTGCTAGCGAGAGGAAACACGCAGAGTACACTCCCTCTATTTATTTCACTTTCGCCTTGTTTTCTCTTCACCTCCTTTTTCTCTCACTTTTTATCTGCTGGCCGGAGGTCGGTAGCAGCTGAGGGGTAGTCACTTAGATGCCAGGGGCTGTTTAAGTACAGAGGTTCTACCTCCCCCCCCCCCATCTCCACCACTCCTTCCACACATAATCATTCAAACTCCCACCCCCTCCTCTCTCAGGGTTTAGAAAAGGAAGCCACAAAAATGCACAGCAACCACCACAATGCTTTAGACCAGGGACATTCTCTACTCATTATTCTCTCTCTCTCTCTCTCTCTCTTTCTTTCTCTCTTTCTCATTCTCTCTCTCTCTCTCTTTCTTTTTTTCTCTCTCTCTCTCTTTATCTCTCTCTCACTCCCCCCTTACCCACTTCTCTCTTCCCTTACTCTGTGTAAGTAGCATTTTTTCCACACGCCCGTGTCATAAAGCATATGTTTGGGGGTGGGGGCAATTTTCATGAACATGGCCACAGGTGCAAATTGAATTAAATCCATGTTTCCTCTCACATCTCCAGGGGCAGATAATGTTCTCAATTTACATACAACATGGCGCACTTTGAACATAGCGAATGAGGGAGTAGACATATATCATGGCCCATTTTAATATGCCCCCTTTACCCTATCTTTTTCATTGGACACCTCTCCAACAGGGCACTTTGCTGACAGCACTGAGAGGCCCATTTAAGTTGGCACGCAGGGAGGGGGGAGGAGATGGAAAGACTGGGTGTTAGCTCCTGCTAAATTTAAATTGAAGAAGCAATACAATCAGTAGTCTGCATTCTATAACCTATTTATAGATAGATATATCAATGACCTTACGCTACGCCAAGTCCACAGCTACATCAGTTGGAGCAGAATTTGTTGGTTGGCGAGAGGCACGTTGAGACAGAAACGGCAGCAGGCTGACTCAGTCACAAAGATATCTCTAAAACGGGGAAAAACGATGCAGAGAAGGTGACAAAGCTGAACATTCTCAGGTTGAAAGGATGTCCAGTTTGCCGATGGCTTGGTATCACGACGGGTGCTAACTCTACAAAGCACAGCATGCTTTACATCAGCCCAGTGGTTTATGGTAGCAGAGACAAGCTACTGCTTTATATCCCATTGTAAACTGTCTTAAGACCACAGTTTACATGCGTGGTCCACCCTGCAAAACTATTCTCGGATTGTAGCCTCTGTACCGTAAGCATGTGAGCGCTTACACATTGTTATGTATCTTTGTACTGTGTAAAAGTAAATAATCTTTTCTTTTTTTTAATTTTTTTTTCCAGTTTTTCTCTTTTTTGCCTCATTTGTCTATCATCACCAGCCTCTGTTATGCTTCCCTGAAACTGCAAGCATAGAGTTTTTTATTATTATTATGTATTTATTGTATTCATAAACAAGCGGTTTATTCAAAGAAAAAAGTTAAATTAGGATTTTTTAAAAAAGACTTTAAAAAAAAAAACACTGTTCAAAACAAGTCTAAGAAAACAAAAATAAAAAAATAAAAAATCCATGAACACTGAGATATACACTATAAATATATGGTGCGTATCTCCATTCCAGACCAAATAGTTTCACCCCTGTGTATATGTTTTTATACCATATGCCCTGGAGGAACATCTGCTTGGGAACATAAAGCACAATGACCCTGATTAAAAAAATAAAGGATATTCCAGTCAGCAGAAAAGTAGCCACGGGACGATAGAGGAACATCAGGCTCTTCGTATAAACATGTGTATAAAATGGCTGAATTATTTAAGCTGATATGGAATTTAAACAGAAACTATTTATGGAAAACGGTTCAAAACTACTAAAGTGGGAAACGCTTGTTTTTGTTTTTTTGTTTCCTCACTGAAACCACAGCCAGTGCGGGAAGCCAAGGCGTCTTGAGAAACACACGCTTCCGCTGATGATCTTTTTGCACTATTGCGCCTATTGTGGCAAAGGAGAAGAACATGTTCCCTGATGTGTGAGAAGCAGACTTTGAGTACGTCCAGCAAAAATGGTCCAGGGTTGTGCCGATGGGAGAGGAGAGGCTGCTGACGTTGACCGTTGTACAGGAATCCTGAACAGAGGTCACACGAGGGCACTGGATACCCAACAGGAAGTTTAGTGTTTCATAAACTCTTGGCAAAGTGTGACGGGAGAGAGTGTGAAAGTGGGAAAAGAAAACAGAGAATGAGACGGATAAATAGTTCGGCAAAATGCAACCGCATTCTCTGTCAAGTAATGACGGCAGACTCCCAGGCTGTGCATGTTTTTTTTAAATGCACGCAGTCAACTGTGCAACAGATTTGCCGTGCAGCCAGCGCAGATTATGCAGCTGCCGCAAGCACGCTGCTGACCAGAGCCGCTATTGTGTAATGAGACAGGAGATAACCTCCCTCCTTAAGCAATGCTCTGCAAGATTATGCATCCTCCTGGACACAGTCAGCACTAGCATGGCCAGGACTGAAATCACTAGCAAGATGCTATGCTGGATACACCTTACAACAGTATACCGGGGTTCACTCGGCACAGTTAGCTGAGTTGTCCACACATGCGGCACGGGGCCCTGATGCTTATGCGTTTTAAGAGCTGTAATCTGAAGCTTTTTCATTGACTATTACAATTACAAATTGACACGCTAGCTACGTATCCTAAAAATTGGCACGAGACATAAGTAATATTCTCTGTACCTAATTGGTTATTTAGCAGACTGTTCAATACTGCAAGGTATATGCAAGCTATTAATCAAACTCAATTTGAAGTCTCTCAGTAAACTTTAGTAAAATTATCCAGGCACAGCAGGCCAAAGTCTTTATCTTTAACAAGACATAAGGTACCCAATCAAATTTCAGCGTACTGATGTCTATTTAGTCTAAGAAGGACTGAACTTTTGCATCCATAAAACATTATTTATCAAATTGTCATATTAGGTAGCAGTCAGCCTTGATGATTACATCAGTGAAGCGCAATGGCATATGCAATTAAATATTACTAGTGTTTACTCAATTTTGGGATTTTGTTTTTTTATTAATGACTACAGAAATGTGTTGGACACGTTATAAAGTAAATGAAAAGACATTTGTTTGAAAGATAATGCAGATTCATTACCACATCGGTTGCTGAATAAATCCACCAATAAACTTGGATTTGTAGTTAGCTGCGAATTAATAAGCAAACTCCAACATTTCAGTTCCAACATTTCAGAACGTCCATCCCTGCTACTCATTAAGCCATGTTCAGTTTCAGAGCACCGATTCCAGCAGCCAAACCACAATCCAACAAGAATGCAGAACAGCTTTTCACAGATGGTCCTCCATAGATCCTCTAAAACAATGACCCCCAAACACACACATAAACACACACACACACGTGCACAGACACTCGCACGCATACAAATTACAAAATTGCAGTAGAGATGAATGTGTGTGTATGTTTGTATGTATATAGTCACATTTGTCACATTAATCATAGTGAATGTGTAGTGAATGTTTATATAGTGAAATCTCACAAATAATATGTTTCTATATCAGCAGTATATGTGCACTCTTTGGGCTTTCAGATTGATAAATGTATGTTCAAAGAACAAAAACATATTTATGACTTTTGTTATTGGGATCAGCTTCCTTCTTGTGTTAGTAATGGCAAGCATTGAGATGTATGAAGCGTCAGGTTATTTCAAATAGAAAAAGTAAAAAGAAAAATAACACCCACGAAGAAATGAAATATCATAATATTGTAATAGCTTTGAAACGTATAAGATCAACGCAGCTTTGGGCTTTGTTTTTTTTTTAACAAAGACAGAAAAACTAAAGAGAGAAAAAACTAAAGTAAAAGAATCGTTTCAGATTTGAGAAATGCCCAGAATTCCCAGTCATGTGATCCACCCTCCACAGGGGAATGCAATTTCTGCTCTTGTTGAGTGATAAGATGCATGTGAAATGTCACAGATGGGCAAACCTTGGCCAGCCCGCGCGCTTCTTTATTTAACCAGACAAGCGCAACAGCTATTCCCCTTCCTCTCCAAGACGCCCACTGATACCAGGGGCCACGTGTATAAAACTCTGAGTAAAAGAATGCGTGAAAGAACGCTCAGAGAGAAAGTCGAAAATCAGCTTTTGCGACGCTTTGCATTTTCTCCCTCTGCCTTTCGATCACGGTGTCGCCATATCGCACTGTCTACAAAAATTTACACCAGCGCGTGCGTCCAGCGCGTGCAGAAGTACACAGGTTCTCTTATGTTATACATCTGAATTTCTGCGTGGAAACTCGCTTACGCAGCTTTCTGAGGGCATTTTTCTGCGCAGCACTGTTTATACATGTGGCCCCTGGAGCATGTAAATCCTTCAGACTGGTTTATTTTGCTTTGCCTCTGTCTGGGGTCCGATATTTTACTGGACTCCCCGAGTGCTAAATCAGAAGGGCTGGCCGGTCTTAAAGTGACACAAGTCAGTCTGACTATCTGTCTTAGGTCGGGCTTCCTCCTGGGCTGTCCGACTCCAAACTCTACGTCTCCACGGGGACAGTAGAGGAGACACTTTGTTATTTCAGGGGAGAAAACCCTACGGCCATATCAATCGGCTGATAATATCTTTTTCAGAGAGGCCGTCAGTCCGCGCGGGCATTAAAGAGCACATCCCTGGCGGATTCCACGGGAAGGGGAGAACACAAAGTTGTGGAATTCCTGGAACCATTCATGCAGGCAGTGACTATTTTACTGGATCCTCCTGCTAAACTGTTGGCATGGCGGGAGCCAATCTATCTCTGAGTGAATGAGAAACGGTGACATTTTTAGGGCTGTTTCATGCAGGCGCGGCCAAATTAAATGGGAATGCGAGTTTCTCAATGTAGCTTTTCCAGTTTCCTATTTCACTGTGAACAATACTTTTCCAGAGCTTCACAAGCAAACACTAACCATTTTGGAACTCTGAATGGCTTGGCTCCCAACACTATGTTTTTTTCTGGAACGACATTGCATGCTGAAGAGGTAACATTAATATTAACATGTTGATATTACTCAAAATATTGAGTAATGATATAGTTAAATTCAAAACAGAAAGTTATTATTTGCATCAGGTATTCCAAAAAAACATTACGTAAGTACACTAAAAAAAGTTTCGATTTTGTATGTTTAACTTTATCTTGCTTAGGCCTAAATTATTGAATGTGTAAGGTACATCTTAAGAGATGGAAACTATTTGACTGAGCCAAGGAAAGGTTAAACACTAAAATGAGCTTAGGAGGGATATTGAAGCCGAGCGTGTCAGATGAGTAACAGACATCTTTGTGTCTGCACCCTAAACCCTTTGTCTAAAGATTGTAATCATAATAATATTTTAATTTAAATAAAAGGTTTTCGGTGCATGGTGCTCATGGCACTTTCTAAATCTTCCCTTGAGATTGATCCCTCTGAAAGGATCAAGTTTGGCTGTTTTGAACTAGGGTGACTTGTGCAATTAAGCCCCTAAATACAAGCTTCCCACTCCTCTAGTTTTTATAGCCATCAGCAATGAGAGAAGAGCGTCTTATTAGAGAGAATACTAAAACTGTACAACTAAAATAGCACTTTTAATCGGTATCCAATCGCATTATATTTTTTATTCACATGTTGTTGGATATTCTATTGTGTCGCTGAACCTGCTTGAAGCCCACTGTCTAATCACCCCTCTCATGTGCACGCACGTTCTGTTCCAGTGAGACCAACCACATACACAAGGACTTTGTAACACTCCAGTTAAACCAGCAATACAAATGGTTTAAATTTTCCAAACAAAATCAGTCAAGAAGATACTCCTCGGTCATACTAAAATCCATCATTTTGCTGCTTGTGTTAGATTTTGTAGATTTTGTATAACTTGCAGCTAATTCAATTGTCTTGGTGAAAAAAAAAATTAGCCCGTGCATTCTAATTATTCATTAGTCACAGCCTGATGTTTGTAGTAAAGATTTACAATTCCCGTGCCTTGCTCAAAGCCGATTACACAGCTAAAAATAGAAAGAAAGCAAGAATATTGTGCAATATATTCACTGTTTATACGCTCATTTTGTTTTTCCAGAGTGATCGTCTACATTGCCTAACAGAATAACTCCTTTGTCACTTCCTGCCGGGTATTAGTATGTCTAACCATAGGATGTGTAATCATACAGTGTTTTTAATGTGCTGGTGTGTTCTAATTTTCTGAACAGAACATTATTACACATGTAGAAACATTGGTCTATTTTGGCACACGCTTGGGATCATAAAATGTTGTCATTCAATCCGCATTTGTCTTTGTACTATGACAAGTTTAAGCAATAGCTAAACTCGCCAAACTGTCTGTAAAGAAAGAATTTGACTAACATGCTTCTACATGGTAGCCAAAATTAAGGACAAATGTTGATTGCATCCCAGCGTTGGTCTTGTGCCTTTTCTTTGCCCCCCTAAAGTGATAAAATTACACCTTGTGACCTTAACACACAACTCATATTTGCTGCTTAGGGAAGTATTGCTGGGGTTCTTATGGTAAAAGTACAGTGAGTACACAGAAGGTTTGGTTTAAGAAGACATGTCATATTTTATGGTTATATAGCTTATTGAAGCCATGTGTGCATCTATGGGCAGTGTGCAGAGTGAGTGTGATATGCACAGAGCAGGAAGTAACATATTTTTCCTTTATTCTGACCCCCATTAGACACTGTAGCTGGTGTGGGCTTCCAATCTTTGCATTTGAGATCAAAGCTTATACATTGTGTGCGTGTGTGTGTGTGTGTGTGTGTGTGTGTGTGTGTGTGTGTGCATATCCTAATTTTCCGCACACTCACACACACACACACACACTCACACACACACATTCACACACACACACGCACGCGCACACACACACACACACACACACACACACACACACACACACACAGCAGCAAGCAGCACCCCACCCTTCATTCCCGCAGTGAATACACCTGTGACGGGTTACCCCAACATTATCTCCATGTTGTTGCGCCGGTGTGCCGGCCAAGCTATAACATCACAGAAGTGTTTTGATATGCTTTTGGAACGCTGGGATAGCTGGAGACAAGCTATAACTGTGGCGAGAGACAAGCGCCAAGTTTGAGACGTTTTCCGTCACATTCTTTAGCTCCCGACTGGATGCATTTCTATGGCAGGTGTCCTGGGATTTCCACCCTGTCCGTATCACTTCTTTCACAGGCTGCACTGGGCATGCTCCAGCTCACCACCTGTGCCGGTTAGATTTCCAACAGCGTTCCGGCCTACAGAGAAAGGCAGCATAGGCGGTGTAATTAACGGACACAAATTCAGCCCAGAGTGCTTTGTCTCAATTGAATCCGTATTCCAGGGCGTCAGTGTCAACAGCTAGGTTTTTACCATATAAATCCAGTTAAAGTTACTTAAGTACACAGTCGCAATGTTCTTGGCTGGACATTTTAATTAATTGATTCTACAGCCCCAAGTCAAACAACTGTGGCTTGTAAAACCTTCCCAATGCTGGGGTTGACTGACTGGGACTTTCCATTGTCAATAGCAATTTTTTATAGCTGTCAGTCACTTTGGAAGAGGGCCATCACTCCAGCAAATGAATCAACCAAGGTGTAGGCTCTTTCTATTACAGCTCTTGCCAATGAATCCACCTGTCAATTTACATTTTAGAAACGCCATTTCAAAGGCACCTGGCAAAGTAAGCCATTTATTCACAAAAAACAAATAAATAAATAAATTGCCAAAAATAAATAAATAAATCACGGTAAGCAGAGGCAACTGCAAAGAAAAATGATTGCATTATCTGAAATGCATCACTCAAACATGGCCACTCTTTATACTGCTCTGTACCTGAAACCTGAACTGAATTCAAATCAGGAGGCAGCTCACTGTGCTCTTGAATGACATTTCTGTTAAAAGCCAGGATTCTGACAGAGGTTTTTTTTTTTTAGCAAGGCATCATGAAGCTCACGGTGTATAATGCACACCTGAATTAGGCTCCTAATGTTCCATTCAGAGCCAATGGTCTGGTGCTCGTGATTGACCGCTTCAGTCAGAAAAAAAGACAGCATCTCTTTTCTGCCCTCTGTTAATGACAAAGGAGGTTAAGGAGTAATGTTGGCTGTGACAGCCAGGCAGCACCTCGTCTCTCATCTCTCACCCCAAGCCATTTGTGGTTTTAACATCATATCACGAGGTTGGTTCATGAAACATAGATGCACATGTAATCCAGAGTAAGACTTTACATTAAGTTGCACCTATACCCGTGTAGTTACATTTTAACTAATTTGGTGACAATAGAGTACTGAAGTGACTACGTCACACTGTTTTGGAAGTAAATTCCCCATTAATTTAGACTGTAAACATTAACTAAAACTTACTTTTAAACCATTTCGAGTGATTATGTCTTATCGTCAATTTCCTGGAATTTTCGAGAACCACCCGTGCGTTGCAGTAATGGATATGTAGTTCGTTAAAGTTGACTACAAGTCAAACTACAATCATTAATCCATTACTTTAAAAAATAGAAATTGGAACATGCGCTATAAGGTTCATATCGTTATACCACACAGGCTAATCCAGGAACGTTTCGGCTCATTCTATGAATCAGATTTCAAGAAATAGTCGATAGTCTTCGAAGCCCGTTCTATCTGTCATAGGGAATTTACTTCCGAAACCAGACTCCGCCCACGTCTGACGTACTCACTTGAGTACTCTATAGGTTATTACTGAGTAACACCAATGCAGGTAACATGGAACAGCAGTTAATGGTATTCTTAATGATACGTGAATATTTTGAAACATTTTTATTTGCACATAGGCCACCTCTTCATGATACACGACAAATAAACATTGCCTGTTAATTTCACAGAGTGACAGAGCTATAGACTGATTTAATTTCATCAGGATAGATCTTCACATGTGTAATTAAGAATAGCACTAACTACTGATCCATGTTACCTACACTGAAGTTATAATACATTGTTTCCAAATAAGTCTATTTACACAGCTATAGGTGCAATTTAAAGTAAAGTGTTAAAAAAAACAGTGTGACCTAGAAGTTGAGCTTGGTACTGTTCTTTAGTAAATATCTATAAGATGAAGGCACATCAGAAAATCTACTGTAACCACTACCCTTTTTACCGGGTTATTTGTTTTATTTGATCTGTAGTTTACGAGAAGAGCTGATGGATGCCCTCAAGAGTGGAGCAGATGTTTATGGAAAATAACTGTTAATAATAACTATGGAAAATAACTGTTAATCCAGAAAGCTATTTGTTTTTTATGCATATAGTAATGCGGTAAAGTAGTTCCAGGGTTTGAATGCAATGCATGCTAGGCTATTGTACGGATAATACAGCAATGTAGCAATGTAGTACATTACAGTATATATATAGTAATATAACATTTAATTTTTTTAATTTTTTAATTTGTATTACAATAGAAACATGAGGGCATGACACTGCAGTCAAAATACTCAACCTTTTTATTTATTTAATTTTTTTCAGATGGATTTTTTTTCTTTCCACAATACTGAAATGAACTGCCTCTTGTGTTTATTTTAAACTGTCTCAATGTTTTACCTTTAAGCTAGGGACTTGTAAAGCACTCAACATGATAAGAGGGTCCTAAATGTCAGTCACAGACAAATGTGGTGACTTTTGGAAACAAGCACAATAACGCTTGTTTTCTAATCTGTTTCTGACAAAATACAGCCCTGCAATTTCATCCCTCGAAACGTTAGCCAAACCATTTTCTCATGTATTTCTTTGTGAGGGTAATCTCAGATGAATGACGACGATCCGTATAAATAATTGCACCACTGCGTTTTTCATTTTGCTTTTCAGACCAATTTAGAATAAACCATAATGCTGAACGTTTGCTCTTTACAATGAGGGAGTGACTGTGTAGTAGAGCAAACAATTGAATAGATTGGCTATTGTGTATATCAGGCAAGTTTCATTGCAGTCATTTCAGAATAGATTATCTTGTATTTGCAAGCCTGAACATAAAATATAGGTCTGCTCAAACAAACCTGTGAGTGGAACGGTGTCTGCCGTACAATTATGAAGCCGTGTTTCAGCAGTCGCTTCCAAATAAAGTTTTTACTTTTTTCCCCCCAGTTCCTCAATACCATTTTTTTAAGGCACTGTGTTTAGGGGGGTTGTGGACATTTGGCAAAGCCAACTTCCCTGTTTTATTTTAGCAGTATGAATTGCAAGATATCTTCACAATAATTTGGCCCCCATGAGATTTTTGTGTTTTGTAGAGTTGAAAATTTTCTCTTTATTATGCCACAATGTTCTCTTCCTGATTTATCAACATCATTTCGACACTTGCGTGTTTGTGTGTTAGACGTGTAGGGAGTGCAAGTGGGGTGTCAATTGTTCCCATAACCCATTGCAAGATTATGAAGAGTCGGTGGGGGGGGGGTGCGGGGGAGGACTGTTAAATATAGAAGCAGCTGGAATGTTTCAGAAGAACACCGCTGTGTTCTGGGGAGACACTGTACCAGACACCTATGATGACGGATATATGTCCAGTCCAGAGCCTCCTCCCATACACACAACCATCACTTTGAGTAAAGCAGAGCCGTAACTGGAAAGAAGAGACTGCTATACCTGCTTTGAAACATCCAACACACAATGGAAGTGCAACAGATGGCGTGCTGAAAATATGGTTGTTAGATGTGTTACAGCATTCCCGTCACTGATTTTGATGTAAATCACATTCTCCTTTGACTTATCCATAGGCGATTGTGGAAGATTGTTCAGCAGTATTGCTGTATTACTGATGAGCAGGTGTTTTGGTGTTTTTTTTGTTTTTTTTTTCTGAAGTTGATGGACACCCCTGTTGCAGAATCATTCTACATTCTAAGTAAACCTGCAACACATACAATGGCATGTTTTTATGGCACTTCATAGCATGGAAATTATTGACAAGGAAGCTACAAACTGGAGAGCTGTACATACTTGAGAAATTTAAATCAATAAGCAGTAAAAGAAAGGTGAAATGTTATGTCGTTTGAATAAAATCTCACCGTACAACGCAAACTATTACTGCAGTTCTCAAGAGGTGCCAAATAATTAGCTTCAGTGTCATCCAGGGAGGGAGGGTTATAGCTGGCAGAGTATTTCACATCTCATTTCACAATGGCAGCTTGTGCGGTCGATGGCTTCTGCAACCCTCTGAAGCAATAAACATTCAACTCACCTGACACACTGTAGAGAAAAGAAGTGGCAGGTTGCTAGATACTATACAGAGAACAGACACGCCAAATATGTTCTGCATTGATGGAGGAAGTTTATATGGGATGCAACAGGTACACAATAAAGATTTAACATTCAAAATTTGGAGAAAATAGTAAGAGAGGAATAACATCAGATAAGCAATGTAACAGTCAGAGAAGCACGACATTAGCAAATGTATTATCTATTTCAGTTTATTTACTGTAGCCTACATCTTATTTGCCAAACTGGACCCCTTAAGCTTTACAAGCTCCCTTAAATGCTTGCACCTCTGAGTGAACTCCTCTACACACACACAAAGAAAGTGTGCTCAGCGATCACAAAGACAAGGTGCATGTGGCCTGGATGAGAGATAATGAATGGAGGTCAACCTGCAGTCAGGGCTCATTCCCTCTTATGCACTCCAATGAGTCAGCAACTCTCTCTCTCTCTCTCTCTCTCTTTCTCTCTCTCTCTCTCTCCCTCTCTCTCTCTCCCTCTCCCTCTCTCTCTCTCTCTCTCTCTCTTTCTCTCTCTCTCTCTCTCTCACTCTCTCTCTTTCTATCTCTCTCTCTTTCTCTCTCTCTCTTCTTTCCCTACACTGATGTGGGTGCGTGTGCACATGCAAATCAGTGCGTCTATCAATACACGATTCATACTGATACAAAAACAATGGGTAAGCTCTGTACTGTACGTTTCTATCCCCGTCTGCAATGTATCTGCACTTGCTCTGCCTTCCTGCGGAATAGAGGAACTATAGCCTGGTTATAGTATTATGGGATGACAAATCCCTCTTGCTTAGCAGGAATTATCCGCTCGCTAAAGTCCAACAGAAAAAAGCCTGAAAGACGGCCATCTCATTTGCATGCAAGCTCTGTAAATAACTGCATCTGCCTTGCATTGAGGGACATATAGTTTTATGGGGCCTGGATAGACTCCTTCTCGCATTACCAGGCATTAGCACACGGGCGAGAGCCACCTGCCCCATGCAATGGAGAGAAAGCAGTCGCCTCGCCCCTGCGCCAAATGGCTTTTGACAAGGAGGGCGGGATAAGTGCGTTATGCAGGGCCTCCAGCCGCCTCAGAAGCATTTGGGCCATCGGGTCACGTGCCGCAGCCGCGAGGAGCACCATGACGCAGAATCGTCACGGACGCTTATTTGCGTTAGCATGCGTGACCGCGATAACTGTGCGATCCTGGCGTGCGTTCTTTCATCCGCAGTGGCAGGTTCAATGTCTTCCGCCATGGCAGCAGGTTTTGCGGGGCACAGAGGGATGATGTCAGAATTATGAAGACTGAGTAGAGGGGCCAAAGCACCGGGGCAGAGGTCAGTAGTGGGAGTAGGTACGTGAGAACACTTGCGCTGTTTTCAAATCAAATTTAATTACGTTTAAACTGGAAGGTGGGGTAAAGTCATAGAAGCAGAATGGCTACACATACATAATCCAGGTGAACAAACAAGTCTGGAGAGTGCTTCCTGAAATTCCAAGTGCCATTCCTCTGTTTGGGTAGTGATTTGTCATTCCCGGGCCTCAGTTTGCACAGCCAGTAAGTCTAACGGCAACATCACAAACATCATTGGGCAGCGTGCTTAAAGGGGCAGTTCACCCAAAAATAGCATTTTGATATGCTTTTACATACCCAGAGTGCTATCTGTCCGTTCAGGTGGTTTTGCTGAGAACTCACCAGTTTTGTAGATATCTGCTGCAGCTCACCGTGATATCACCCTGATAGAACGGACCTCAACGGGTCCAAAGTTTGTGGTGCTCAAAGCAGCAAAAATGTACATTTGAAAAAAATCAACAGCAACACTTCTTTCCAAATATATGACACGGTTACTCACGAACATCCACAGACTTTTCTTTTTTTAAATACTTTCTACCGAAGTACACCAACTGTGTATATCCACGCAAAGTATCAACCAAAACACACCAGTATTCTGGGACGCCATGTCAACATAGTGCGGCTTAGAATACTGCCGTGGATACTAGAACACTAGCAGCGGATATCTACAAAACTAGTGAGTTTTCAACAAAACTACCTGGATGGAAAGGGAGTACTCCGGCTATGTAGAAACATATCAAAATGTAATTGTTGGGGGAACTGCCCCTGTAAGCTGTTAAAGCAATTGACCTGTGACCATTCAGTTTTGGGTATGAAAAAAATGGCTCATTCTTTTCATTGAATGAATCCAATAACAATAATGTTGCTCAATAAATTGATAATTTAATTTGAAAATATATATTACACCCGGGTTTAATTTTTCCAATAAGTGTAAGCACTGATGTACAGTACTTTTGAGATTTGGCACATTCATTTAAAATAAATACTTTATGACAATTTGCGTTACTTGTGAACTTTGTGGATTTAGGAAAAAAATCAAGACATATTCGACTTGTATTCCTAGAAATGTATTCCTACATTTTTATTTTCGTTACACACTGTCCTGAAAGACTATTAATGGAAAGAAGTTATTATGTTATTTTTGTATTGTATTGCATTGAAGGCTGGGCAGTTAAAAAATAAATCAGGGGTTTGGACTGGACACTTTATGGAATTGTTCTAATTAAAACCATTATATGCCTTGGGATGTGTTTGTATTTATGCCCATCTATATGCTTTGTGTGTGTGTGTGTGTGTGTGTGTGTGTGTGTGTGTGTGTGTGTGTGTGTAAGCACAAATACATGTAAGAAGGATATTCTCTGCCTGGCTTTGTGGTGTATCAAGGCATGGTAGGTTATCCATAGTTCATGTCCATTTTAAGTGGACTTTCATCTCAGATTGAGCCCACAGTTGGCTCCTATTATATAAATTGCACCACAGAGTATACCGTACGGCCTTCATGATTATGATCAGTTTTGCAATATGTGTCTTATGGCCAGATTTTCACTCACACATTATGAAGCATGGCCCTACGGTTTACCCCACTCCTCGATTTGTCACGGCGAATGCGTGCGGCCTTCAAGCCTCAGGTGACACGATGAGTTTCCTGAAATCTGCCAGCGTTTTTGTTCTCCCGTCCGCCCTGACGTTTTCTGGCGCAGGCCTCACGGCTCTGCTGGGATCCAGTGACCAAAACGGGGAGAAATTTCTCCCCCTTTTCAGCACTGCTCTCATTTAGACACTTGATCTTCCTGATACCAGCCCAGTCCACATATTACAATCCACCGGGCAACAGATGGTCCTGTTTTAGCAAAGCCGCTATACCTTCATGACAGGAGTTTGGGTCGGATCGCTGGTTTCTGGCTCCTGATTAGGTCCGTATGTGCACCGCAGACTTACGGTCCCAAAGAGATAGAGGGGGTATAAAATAGGAGAGCTTTTAGCGGTCTATCCTGAACCCCCAGAGGAGAAAATGAGGTTAGGGTACACCGCTTCAGACTATAATGCCTCACCTATGGTGACCGCCTTTCCCACATAAATTTTTTTTTTCATGAGGTCACAGGGGTCGTCCCGCATTTCACTCCAGAAATAATTACCCTCCCTAATTAATCACGATACCTTCACTCTAACCACTGAAATCATTTAAAAGCATCCATTAATCTTAATGGGCTGGGGACTGGGACAGCAAATGAAGACCAGTGGTTCATAGGCTGTGAGATGCTTATTTGGTCCCCAGTGCATGCTTTCATTCGGCTTATGGACAAAAAGGGGAACAAAAAAGCAATAAAAACCTTTGAATGCCGATATTAATAACCTATATCTCATGGACTTTATACATATACTGCTGCACAAGTTACCTGACACCAAATATATTGTGTTCAGCAGCCAAAGTTCTGCCATGTTTTATGATAATGTTTGTGTTCTGCAGCCCGTGCTGTAAAATTGCCAGCGGGCTGTAAAACGATTACACAGGGGTACGCGCTTAAAGTCCCGGGCCCCCGCTTCCCAGCGCAATCCGGATGGCTCCTGGTTCCTTTCCACGGCTCACGGGCAGAGAGAAGCTGCTGGCGGGCGCGGCCCTCTTCCGCACACTGATGAAAAACATGCGGCAGACAGTTTGAAGATCTGCCTCACAGGAGGGGACATCAAGGCCTGGAGATGACATAGCTCAGGGTGGGGGCTGGGAGCGGGGGGGCATGTTTCTGGATAGGGGTGAATCAGAGGCTTTTGAAGTGTTCAAGATCCGGATTAATACGAAATGACAGTACTAGACAGGCTGAATGGTTTGTTCTCGCCATCAAACTGCTGATGATTCTGGCTCTCAGCATAGCCTCCAGCATACCAGCAAATATGGTTAATAAGAGGTGAGCGGATATTCATTTTCATTGTACTTTCGTGGCTCATAAAAGTGGTTTTGTGGAAGCCATCGTCCTGGCTGCCATTTTAACTTTAACTCCTCACATTTACCTCAACAAACCTTCACCTGAAATAGTGATTCTGTCACGAGTGAGCATTCCTCACATTCCGACCACGTCACGATTTCTTACGAAAATCTTTCAGAACCTGGCCGGGGCAGGAATCTTCATTAGAGGGGAGAAGTTCCTGAGCAAATATATAAATATCCACAAGTGGCCTTTTAGAGCATGTGAGCCAGTCGTGAATATGTGTCTCATCATACCGATGAATTATCTTGCCCATGCCATGTCTTTCATGCATTGCCCGGGGGTGGGTTGGGTTTAGTTTACCCATTACCTGCATTGACTGACTCTAGCCAGGGATCACTGACATTAAGTATTTTTGCACCGTAATGAGTCCAGGCCATTTGCTATTACCATTCCTTACGTGTTCATTTCCATCCAGTATGAAGGATCACTGCTCCGCTACATATTCATCGAGGGCATACTATACACAAATCAAGCCTTGCATGTTAATAATTAGTCTGTACATCATAACTCAGATGATGTAACTCATAACTTCCTCTTTTGCTGCTTGGCTCCAGAGACCTTTTAAATAAAGAAACTGATTTGTTCGCTCCGCTGGCCATACTTCTAGGTACAGGGGGTTCCAGTAGTCAAAATGAGGTCCTGCAAGGACCAAGAGATGAAAGATTGGACAATGATATCACACTGGCCACAACTCTTTGTGATTTCCATGAAAGTATCCAACCCCTGGGAGGTGAATGCTGAAAGGGAATTACTGGAGGCTGATTGCAAGCCTGCTACTCATTTTACAGTGAATCAATGTTGTAACAGGCTTTCATGGAAATGTCACGGCATACATAAAATTACTGATTTTTTTCATATTATTTTTGTATATCTTATATACATGCTTTTTTTACATGCCCTAACTGGCCTTTAATATCTGCTCATTTCCAAAGCTTCCTGTTCTTGCCTACCCAGACGAACTAGAAATACCCAGACAAGAGGGAAACACCAAAAATGGATAGAAAAAAAGAGCTCAGTGAGTACTAAGCTATCCAAACAAGGCCTGAGAAATTCTACTACAGCTACCCAGCGTTGATGTTTTCATTCTCCTCCCACTGCTATTTACAGTCTCTCAGTGTACCCTAGCTTCAGCAATAACATTGCACCAACACTGCTCACCATCTGCACGTGTTATACGTACATGTGATGGATTCTTTACAAGTCTCCGGTCTATTCTCTGAAAGACAACGCTGACGTGTGTACTGGAAGCCTGCCTGTCTTGTTATGGCATTCTGTCATTCTGCATGCCTAACTGGACATGCTCATTAATCCTGGCGCGCTACACCGTTGCTGGCGTTGGCTTACATCTGTTTGCCATAGAGGAACCCAAACAAGGCCTAATGTGTGGGGATAAACACTACGAACGTGTGAGAAAATCCCCCTTTTCTCACCAAGGCAATAATAACAGCACAAAACTAAATCCTCCTAAAGAACTAATCAGATTTCCATTAATATTCTACTTACAAATACTGCGTGAAGGAAAGGGGTGAAGTAACGTGGTAAGAAAACACAGCTTTTTCAAGCGAAATGTCCCTCCCCTCCGTTGGAGCTGGATATCTGTCACGTCTTTTGCCTAGAGACAGTGGATCATCAGTGAAGACGGGGATGTTGTTATTCCTACCGGTAACGCAACTGCGGGGATGAGAAGTGCGGAGAGAGTTTTTTTAGACGGTCCGCAACCCCGTGTGTCATTAAATGTTTGGCTTTCCAGCGAAGCATGCATTGCTAATTTGAAACAAAAGCAAAGGTGGTCAGCAGATTCAAACTGGAAGTTGCACTGCTGTTGATTGTTAATATCTTGATAGTTGATGCTGTTAAAAAGCTGTGAGTTCCCCTGAGGCCTCATAGGGTCACTGCCTTTTACCGCAACTTGTCCCTCTAATAAGAGTGCAGTGTCATTGACAGGAATTTAATTACCACGTATGATATCATAAGGACATCTATTCACTGAAAAAATACACATCACCATAATCGACACTATGTGGTACTGTTCATTATGTATTTTTAAATTTGAGAGGAACTGAAATGGACATATGTTCATCATATTATGTCTTGAGCAACACATTGCACATCTGTAAAAAATTTACTACAATTGGCAGGAATAGATAATTAATCACTTTATCTGACAAAAAAGACGTTCTGTGCAATGGTGCAGAATTCAGAGGCTGGAGCACTCATATTGGCAATCCAAACAGATATTAAATCTTCCTATTCCAAAACCCTTACTCCACAGTCCATTGAATTTGAAAATGTCCATCTAATGTGCATTGTTTGATTTGCAGAGTCAGCCCCAAAATGAAATAAGGCTGGATTATATCATATTTGT
This sequence comes from Ilyophis sp. 1 JC-2022, assembly GCA_022702515.1. Classification (NCBI taxonomy): domain Eukaryota; kingdom Metazoa; phylum Chordata; class Actinopteri; order Anguilliformes; family Synaphobranchidae; genus Ilyophis; species Ilyophis sp. 1 JC-2022. The sequence continues at coordinate 54,846,518 of CM040395.1, read as the reverse complement.
GAACATAATTTTACACTCCGTATTAATGGACAAAAGTGTGGTACCTTTCAGCACCTCAAAGAACAAAAAATCAACTGGATGAACCCAAATGTTATTTCAAAAGAGGTACACGTATGTAATACAAGGTACACATTTATAAGATACGAGTACCAAAAGCATAAACATAACGTAGAATAATGCAACATTAATTTCTTCTTCTTCTTCTTCTTATTGTTGTTGTTGTTCTTCTTGCATTTAATGATTGTTTCAAGTGCATGCCACTGGCAGGGCAAGTTCTTCACCAGTTACATTAAATATGTAGTATTAAAAAAGTATGTGTCTGCTTGTTTTTCATTATTTATCCATCAGAGCCTATTTGTTTAATACCTATGGGCCTGTGTTTACCTCTTAGAAAGATACAATATGTGAAACTAACAGGGTGGCACCCCAGTGACAGGTACCCATTCAATTCTGTTCTTTATTATGAGATGTTTTTCCATTTTATTGCAAGTAGCTAAAGCCCATGGCAGCTGCATTTTCAACGAGTCGACTTTGAGTCCATATTTTTGTTATTTCAAATGGTTTCCATCTTCCCTGCTATGTATTATGTTGAATCAAACAATGACAGTGATTTTCATAATTAATTGTTAGTTCTAGCTAGCTCCTGTTTAATGTTTTACATCAGTGTTATAGAAACAGTACTGAATTATATCAGATTGGATATCATTACATCCTGTGTATGGAATGCATTTATATCGTAGCAAATCATTTGAACGTACAGTATATTGTAGTGTTGATGTTAGCCAAATAACCACTTTAGCAAAGTTAATTTAAAAACTTTGGGTGAAAACAATGAGCCTAATAGAAAGCCAAATAACAGAATATGAAACTCAGGGCAGCAGAATTGTGTGAGAGAACTACAATAGACAGCTTTTTTGATGAATCCATACTGACATCTAGTGGACACTGCTAGACAAATATGTATATATATATATATATATATGTATTTATTTTTTATTTTTTATGGACATTTAGTACATTTATTTTGTTAACTTTATTTAGTGGACGAGCCGCATAGTTTAAAACAGTGTGACATGCATATTTTAATTACATTATAAAAAATAATAAAAAATGTTGTTATTTCATTAAATAAATATATTATATACAATAGTATTGACATGCTGTGCATGGCATTACTATGAAATGGCATTTCGCAGTATAATCAGACCGATATACCGCGGAAGTTAGGATTCCACTTCACTGGTTCCTGAATCTCGGTACAGGTGACCAGCTACGTTTTATAAGTTAAACTACAAATCCCAGAAATATAGACACAAACTTCCGACTTCCTGTTTTTCTTTTCCTGAATTTCAGGAAGTAACCTGATAGCCAGGCGACGAGACCGGGATCATTAACGGAGCCTACTTTAAAATAAACAAATAAATAAAAGATCATTGACAGCCACTTCATTTAATACTGCAACAAGATACAGGATGTCTAGACAATCAAACAGAACCACCGAGAGCAAGAAAATGGTAATCCCGCGTCTCTCGTTAGCTGTGTAGCTTCTGATGATGCTGCTAAATTGTTCTATCTGCTAGTCAGTAACGTTATGCTAGTTGTTTTGACTGAATACATCTGACATCTTCTAACACACACAAAGGAAAACTGCCTGTATGGTTGGTGACTTAGTACAGCAACCCAGGCCTGCTAGCGTGGTTTGGAAGAAAAAAAAGACAACAGAACTTGTATTCATAGCATGCTAGGTGATATTAGATAGGTAGCTAACGGTGGCCACATTATTATAATTGGAGAATTTGTGTAATAATTTTACCAGGCAAGATCATGGGACAGACGGCTGCTTATTTGCGCTTTTGCGAGCTGTTCGGAAGGTGGTCAGGTGTCTTATAACGTTATTGTTACGTTAACGTTACGTTATCTAGCGAGATGGCTATAACCACGAGCAGTCAGGTGACATTGCTGTCCATTTTAATTTTGTTTACTTGTTTCTTTAATTGAAACATTGTTACACTATTTTTATGCAGCGCCTAAAATATTTATTGCTAAGCTTTAGAGTGTAAATAGTTAAACTGCAACACGTACACAGAAGACACGTATTAAGTGCACAACCCGTTTTGAAAATACATTAAAATATTCACGCCAATTGCATTGTAATAAACTCCGATAAAAGAACGAGTAACGTTATGGACCTGAATCAGCTCCTCCATGCCATGCACGGTTTAGCGAAGTTTCATTTACTTTTGATAACGGAAGTCTTATGGAAGTGTTTCGTTTTGTCCGCTCCGTCACTGCATTTGATGATGTCTCCTCTCTCTTGTCTTGCCTGCTCTCTCCCTTCGCCTCTCATTCCCTAGCTTTGGTATTTGCCATTTATTTCAGCTTCTGCATCTATGCATCGCATGGTAGGTTTTTCCACATTTGTCTGATAGCTTTGAATAAGGCATGTCTTCAGCCAAGGCTGAACTGGCTCTGCTCATTTCAAAATAAAGCAACGGTTGTGCTTTTGGACATTTGCCCTTGGCTCCCTGGCTGTTAATTATTTGACCATTTATTTTAATTTTGAAAGCGCAATATTTCGGTAGGATTTTTTTTAATTTACATTTTCTTTTTGCATTTGTCAGTCTGATGAACGGGTATACAAAATTGAGGTCTTATGCAAGTTTCTAGGCTCTGAAAGGAGCCCGTGTGCATAATTATGGTGCCAGATTCTGCGGGGTTCAGGTGTGAATTGCTAGACAAGTACTTAGTCAAATAAATTGCTCTGCCTTTAACTCTGCTAGGTTTAAGTGCAATTTATTTAAGACAAATTGGCCTTAAAAGCTTGCTTCATAAATCAACTCTCTTCCGCACGAAACAGCTGGGTTAGAGTGCCTCTGAGAGGGTGCATCCTGCATAGTAATGGGAAAAGGGCAGAGGGGCACTCTAAAATTTGGCACAACTCAGAATTTGCTTTTGGCTCTTGCGCGGCGCATATAGGGCTGCGTTCAGAGGTTTCTCAGTGTTGTCATTTTAAGTGACGGCTCCTCGTATTGCTGGCAGCCAGTAGCCAGGCCATTTGGAGCATTCGCTTGGTGACAGAGGAGTCGAGGAGTCATACGAAAGCCCAGTCACTCGGCACACATCATTACTGAGGTGGATTCTGGGTAGCTTCTTTGCTATGAAGGGCAGTGCTATATCGCTAGATGCCAAATTTGAGCAGCAGAGTTTTAGCTGCTCAGGTTCTAACGGAGCTTCCAGAAAGTGAAGCTAGGTACTGCTTAGCGCCACAAGGCTTGCTAAGCAGGCTTCTGTTGTCATTAACATCATCATCTGGATGTTATGAAGACAGGGATTCCTCGGTACAATCACAGAGGTGGTGGTCCTCCTTCAGACCTTGTGGACCGTAAGTCGGTGCCAAATGCAAGCATGCCTGTCTGCACATAGGCCGTTTTACTGTTACGCCATAGCATTTCCTTAATTTTCCTTCATTTGATGTGAGCATCTTGTTTCCCAGCACTATCTTTTCCTGCTCATTTTCAACCACTGTCTCATCCACTGTTTGAAACTATGACTGTTGACTGTCCTGTTTTTCTTTTTTTCTTTTTTTTGCATGTGGAACACAAATACAAAAACATTGACGTTTAATTAAAGTATTGCTGGCATGATTTAACCTAGGTATATACAAAGCCTATACACAGTGTGTATATGAGTGCAGTGATGTGATTGGAGGGCTCTAGTGTGTGACCACAGATGCTGACCCGTATCCTTGTCTCTCGGTCTCTCCCTCCTGCAGAATTCTGAGCTGTTCACCCTCACGTACGGGGCCCTGGTCACCCAGCTGTGCAAGGACTATGAGAATGACGAGGAGGTCAACAAACAGCTGGACAAGATGTGAGCGTTCGTGTCTGCATGGTCCGACAAGGCTGGCCAATATGGTGCCATGGCTTTGTCGGCTTTTGCTGTTTGGTGCTTATAGTGTGTTCTGTTAGTGTGATTGGTTCATGGGCTGTGGGCTTTTTGATATGTCAGTAGATACAGCATGAGCCAACACTTACTAATCGGTTCCAATGAAGAAATACTTATTTTTAACAAAACCATGTGTGCCACAATTATGGGCACCCCTGCATTTATATATAGAACAAATATATTTTTATATTTGGTCACATATTCTTTGCATGCCATGACTTCCTGATGTCTGTGACCCAACAACATCAAAAGACTCTTGATATCTTATTCATTGAAAGTAAGGTTTTATGATATGCTATAGGCTACATTATGTTATTATTATGTTATTGTATAGGCTCAACCATGTCACTCCCCTTCTCATATCCGTCCACTGGCCACTGATATCTGCTCCCATCAAAGTCAAATGTTTGTGTTTGGCATTATATCGCTTTATATTCAAAACCTCCTCAGGCCCTAAACACCAGCCAGTCCTCTATGCTCTGCAGCCAATGGGCACCTGGCCCCTCCCCCTTCCTGCACTTCCTGGTCAGGCAACCGCAAAGCGAAAGTAACGTAACGAATATTCGCCACCGCGTGATCTCTTTTCGCCGTTGGCGCCGTGCAGCGCGTAGGCGAAGTGTGTTTTTCCTCTCCAGCGCAGTGGGGCAGGGAGCAGTCGGCAGCTGGTTGTTTGTTAACACAGAAAGTGTGAAATGTGTCACCTCGGCCTTTTGAGCTTTCCCTCTGACACGCAGAATGAAAGAAGCAAATATATGCTTTTTCTGGTCTTTGGGATTTGCGTTTCCACCCTACAGCACAGTGCCAAATTCTCCACCCCTGTCATATTTTACAGGAAGCGGTAACATATCCTTCCAGGGACGTGGCCAGGGAAGCTCGCGTCGAATCGCTATATTTAACTCCGCCGTCGTTTCCTTACAGCGTTTTGGCCGAGCTTTTGCCTTTTCTGAATTTGTAGTCTTACAGTAATGGAATTTATTTTCACGGCGGTATGAAAGCTATTCTCCTTTCACGTAAACAAAAGTTACATGGCTGTCAGAAACATTTTAATTTAAAAAACGTTATTTAATAACCATCGGTGCAGTCTACTTGGTGGACATAATTAGTTTCTGCTCATTTCTTGAGTTTTGAAACTGCAGATGTTTTAGAAGTATCTTTAGAAATATCAGGCGTACCGTAATTCACTCTACCGCTTCTGTTTTACGTGCTGTAAGCTGTGCCGTTTTCTCTGCAGTAATGGGTCGCTGTAATCTGCATCATGGCTGGTGCTATACAGCAAATTCAGAGAAAACTATTTGAGATTTAAATAGTTATACAGAATCGCAAAAAAAAAAGTCTGGTCAGAATATCAATGCCATATTTAACTGACATCATGGGTGAAATGAATTAGAACTAATTTAATTCAATGTATTATTATTATTATTATTAGTCTTGAGAACATTTTGTAATCTCATGAAACAGAAAATGACTACCAAATACCAATAAGTCTTTCTGGTCAAATGCTGACTTGTGAAAGGAATCATTCTTACATTGGATGGAACATTTTAATGCTGAACCTCTTTTCTGAGGTGCTTATTCATTCGATTTTTGAGCCACATTGTGTAAGTGCCCACACTTTTCATAAATCCTTTGGCAATGTTATTGTTTTCAGGGCCACAGACTTAACACATGATTGCTCGCGGGCAGCATTTTAAGGGAACGCTCACATAATTAACCACAATTACCTCGGTATAAGCACACTTTTTATTTTTTATTTTTCTTTCAAATATTTGTTTTTCCTTCGCCCTATGCCAGACAAAAACAGAATACTTTGCTTTCTTTGGGAGGAATTTTCATTCCTCTTTTAAAAATGTCTATTTGGTGTGCCCAATTGGATTCGTAGGCCTGTCTCAGTGCTTGAAATGTCCTCGTCAGTTTGGAGCAGATCAGAATTGGTTCACCAGCAGTGTACTTTAATGGATTTTATACCCAGCAGTCATGAGCTCTTGCCCAAGGACCACCTGCACACCCATCTGTATTATTAACTTTGAGATACTGTATATACCTGTATAATTACAGCGTAGCATAGCGTTGGTCACATGTACAAAGAGTGATTTACCAGATTATTTTAACACTTGTTTGGCTTGTTGTACGTACAGAACAATTGTTATTGAGTAGCTATTTTAGGCTACATGGAACAATGATTATGGAGATGGAAGCAGAGAAATCCAAAGGTTCACATTCTGTTTAGATCTGCGGACAGGAAGACGATAGGCCGTTTTCTTTGGGTAAGGACTGGAGATTATGAAATGAAATTGAATGGGAGTGAATGCAAAGCGATCGACTCCAAGGCCCGACAGGGATTGTTTTGAAAAAGTAATATCTTGTGTTCAGCCTTGTCCAAGGCCTTGGATGCAATCTCGATTTTCTTTTTTTTACGCACCGCATATGGTTTCAAGCTCAGGTCAGACTGGACCCGGTGTCTCAAATCCACACAAATCTCACTTGTTTTTCTCCTCTGCCTTGGTTTTTTCATTCTTCATGAAGGCACGTCAGCGGAAAAGAGAAAGGGTTGGAAATGATAGCAGTGAGAGATGGACGTGCAGGTACGGCTTTGTTATCGACGTGCTCTTATGCTTACGCTCTTTTTCAGGGGGTACAATATCGGCGTGAGGCTCATCGAAGACTTCCTGGCTCGCTCCAGCGTGGGGAGGTGTCACGATTTCCGAGAAACGGCCGATGTCATCGCGAAGGTAACTGAAAGTTGGCGAGCCTACGGGAGCGCGAGTGCAGAAAAGCCACCCAGATATAAGGGATGCATGGGGGGGGGGAGGTGACTGGAATTTGAACTCCAGACTGCCGAAGCCTTCAGAATTCCTTCACTTTCATCGTGTTTGTTTCTGATTTTATTTTTGTTGAAGAAATATCCAAGCTCTTCGACCAGGAAAGCCACGAAAGCCAGGAAACCCGTACACGTGTGCACTCGCATAGCGTCCGGCGGTCTGAAGTAGAATCGGATTCCACCCCGGCGCTTATTGTTTTTGTGCACGTTAGCAAGGCGCCGTTACTTACACCTCATGTAAAACAAAGACATTCATCCAGCAAATTAGTTCACGCTGTAGGAATGACACTATTCGCTTTCCCCAGCGCCACGGTACCGGTCCAGGGATTCAGATATTGATCTTTCACTGAACTGTTCTCGCCGGACGTTCCTGTGGTAGTGCTTAAGAGAGCTGGGCTTTGGACAAGAGGGTTCGCTGGTTTGAATCTCATAATCTCGCTGCTATTGTTTCCTCGAGCCAAGGCACTTAAAGCAAACCTTGTGGTAGGAACAAAAGTTTATGCAAAGCGTAGTTTTTGGTGGAGCGCCACAGGTCGCTCAAGAATATTGGTGCAATTGAAGTGTAGATTATGCTCGCCTAAAGGTAGCTCATCATAATTTATGCGGGACATTTTGAACAATGCTCTTTGTTTTTGTACGTTTCTCTTGCGTTTGTGCACTTTATTTTTTGATCGTCAAGCACAATAACCATAGTTAGCCATTGCTCTTCAAAGATCTGCTACGCTACGCAAGACATACAGCGTCTAATATGCATGTAAAGCAAATGCCTAGCCATGTGATTATCCTCAAACATCCAGTGAGTATTGACATGTGAGGCCTGACCTGGCATCGGGGTGTTTGAGTGGCTGGCAGTTGAGTGTGTTGGCCGTTTTTTTACAGGTGGCATTCAAGATGTATCTGGGCGTCACTCCCAGCGTGACCAACTGGAGCCCGGCAGGGGACGAGTTCTCCCTCATCTTGGAGAGCAACCCCCTGGTGGACTTTGTGGAGCTGCCCGACAACCACAGCACCTTGGTTTACTCGAATCTTCTGTGCGGGGTGCTAAGGGGAGCCCTGGAGATGGTGAGGGGGGCGGACGGGCCAATACATGGAGGTTTGGGGGGCTGACGGGGGGGGTTGCTGGATACTGTGTGATAAGCCTAGATGTTCTGAACAGCCTGTTCTCGTCACTATGTTCTTACGGGTTAGGGTTAGAGGGGGTGAAGAGCGGTGGTGCGCAAGCTAAGAAACGGAGGCGGAACGAGAGCGATGTTGACGCGTGCATGTGTAGCCGCAACACGGACGCAGAGCACAACCTTTGACCCTCAACCCCACTCTGCAGGTCCAAATGGCGGTGGACATTCGGTTCGCCCAGGACACGCTAAGGGGGGACAACGTGACGGAGATACGCATGAAGTTCATCAAGAGGATCGAGGAGAACCTGCCTGCAGGAGACGAGTGAGAAGAGAAGGGCTTGTGAGGAGCCGGCTGCTCGTGGACCGAGGACGTGGAGAGAAAGGAGAGGGAGAGAGACTGCAGACGTGATTTGTATATACAAACGGGTTCAGAGAAACCCCCAGGAACGGTTTCATCTTTAGGAGCACCCCTCTACATGTTATCACCTGAGTCTTTGGGACAGGTTTCCCAAGCACCAACAAAAGCTAAAGCAAAAGAGTAAAAAATAAAAAAAATACACTTCAGTGGCGAATAGGAAAGGGATTCAGCACTTCCAAGTTAAGGCGTGTCCAGTATTTTGTTTATGTTTGTTTGTTTGCCTTTTGATACAGAATTGACACTTAACAGTGTGATGTCAGGTTTTCCAGTATAGTAGCTACTGTGTATTCTGACTATTTGTATAATTTTTAATTTTTTTTTGGTAGGTAAAAATTTATCCGCAACATCAAAAATGCTGTTCTGTATAAATTATAATTTGTATTTTTTTTGCCTGCTGTTTTGCCTGACACATACAAGATAAAATGCCCTCGTCATGGCAATTTAACTTATGAAATATAATATTAAAGACACTTAATAAACTCTCTTGGAAATGGAGCATACTCTCTGATGACATCTTTTTCTAAATCCCCTGTAGTCATACTTGATTCCGTAATACTTTTCACATCGAATCAATATTCCCCTCATCTCTTTATATATGGCTGTAAACTTTGTGTGTGTGTGTGTGTGTGTGTGTGTGTGTGTGTGTGTGTGTGTTGGGTGGATTTCTTAAAGCTATTTATGTTTTATTATGTTTCTCGTCCCGGGTTTCTGCAGAATTGTGTTTGGGAATTAAGCGACTTGAAACCAGCCCTTTTTTGTTGTAGGCTATTGATGAGAAAATTAACTTAATTAAAATCTGCAGTGACCGAGAGGAGGACGGTCTTCTCTAACACGATCTGAAAATCCGCCCCAGGCCCTGCATGTTGGTACTGCCAGGTCACCAGTCAATATGGTTAACTTTGAACACGTGCTTCAGCACATTAACATTAGAGCTTTGAAGCCTTTTCTCACCTGTGTACTTTCATCTGTTGAAAAGATGACCAGAGCCTAAAGCACAATGTATTACACTGTTTAGTAGGCTTTTTAATGTGTTTTTTGTATTTGCTTACATAACATATTAAAATCATAATATCTATTACCTGGATCAAGAATATTAACTGCATATTAAATATGAATCTAGCCCACAGCTATGCAAATATCACTTGGTATGTGAGGTCTCTTTGGGAAGATTGGCAATATCTATAGAGATATCTGGAAAGTAGAAACTAGCATAGCAGGGCACCTCATTCAGGTGGTGCAGCGTGCATAATGCTGAGAGCTATCCGTTCCTGTGTCACGTGTGCCTTGTACATTTCACAACTGTTATTTCAGGTATGGCACTAACGGGGTTCTTGAGTTTCCATAAATACTAACAAGCTAAGCTCAACCACCGTTTGCTTGAGTAATGCAGAAGTAACTAACTTTTGGTTTTTCAGAAAGTAAATGCCTCTTTTATATCTAGGACCACTCTTACATAGCTAATTTTACGCATTGAATGTCGACATAAACATTTGGTTTATTGTGCTTTTCAGGAAAGCACATTTAATGATGGAAAACATTGTGATACCAGTGGTGACCACCAGAGGTAGCTGTGAACACTGAATTGCAAAATTCCAGCGTCCTTCCCGATAATCTTCCTTGTTGGCGTCTGATTTGGCATGTCATAGGTCCGGTATGTAAATCATCTGCATGCTGTCATATTTCATGGTCTGGAATGTTATTTACTAAAGTAATCCTGGAGCATCGTTACCTTGAATTATCACTTTCATGGAATATCACTCCTGCCCTGCAAAGAGAGCGTCATACTACATATTATTACTTTGTGAAATGTATATATTGGAAGGAAACTGAGAAATGTGCAGATACCTGCTGTAAATCACTTCGCTGAATTAAGCATACTGTCCGGAAGATGCATACTACTGGGATTGTGTACAATGAAAAAACACCAGTATTACTCTCCCATATGTCTCTAGGAATTATTTTCCTGACACATGACAACTCCACTTTGTAGATGCCTTTTCTCTGTTGCTCTCGTAATTGTACTGGTGTCTGCTTTCGGCAGGGTAGCCACTCTTCTTCCCCATTGACGGTTTTCAGATATTGGGTGTGTGTGAGTGCGCGCGCCTGCAAACACCCGGACGAAGAGTAGAAATTTCAGAAGAAAAAGGAAGAGAGTATTCCTTTTGTCTCCCTGTAGCCCCATCTTGACTCCGCCCGTACTCCTGTAGCCTCCTGTAGCCCCATCTTCACTCCGCCCATTTTCTTGTAGCCCGATCTTGACTCGAACCGTACTTCTGTAGCTCCATCTTGACCCACTCGTTCCCCTGTAGACCCATCTTGACTCCGCCCGTACTCCTGTCTCCCCATCGTTACTCCGCCCATTCCTCTGGCCTGGACTAAGTCTGAGTGCCTGTGCAGGCGATCCTGTGCGATCGCGTCCTGCGGGAACACAATCTCCGGCACGCATTTTCTGTCCCACGGGCCGAAGAGCAAAGTCTGAGCTACTGTGCAACACTAGTCTTCCTTTGTGCCCCTTGAGCACAGTTTAGTTTACAAATGTTTACACTGTGGTGTTGAACTGCAGGGAGACGGCATACAAAAAAAAAAACTATTTTCATTCATCCCTTCTTGTCACTTTGTGGTGCTACCCCCCCCCCTTTTTTTCTGTCTTATTATCCCAGTCTTTGCAAGCAAGTAGCAAATGTTGCAGACCAGAGACGATACACACCAATCTAGTTTAAGCTTTGTAAATGCTACCATGTGGCCTTTATAGAAAACAAATGGGGAATGGCACGCTGTAACAATACATTCCTGTAGATGGCCGGGTCCTGGCCTACAGTTATTGAATCCCCCGTCCGCCCACCCACCCTCCCTCTTTCACTTTTAAGCCTTGCCAGGGAGCTGGGATCGGTGGGATGAGGGAGAAAGGAGACAGGCCCAAACAAAGGAGAGGGAGGGCATTGGAGAACATACCTTGTGGGAATATCAATCGCGGGGGCGGGAACGTGCCAGACCATCGTTCTGGAAGCGGGGTCTCTCCCTCGTCCTTACCCTCCGGACGGGAAGAATCGGGAACGGACGGGGATTCTGAGGTTTGCGGAGAGAGCTGGGGTCCGTATTGTCAGCGTGCAGGTTCCTGGAAAATCCAGACTGATTCATACAAGCTGGAAGCAAAGATCCTCATCTGGTGCAATTAATAGCCAAATCCGATATGCACACGAGAAGACGTCTTACGTGAGGTTATAGGACATATTTCCGGTATTAAAAATGTTTTTCGTTGAACCAGAGCGAGAGCAAGCCGCGGTTTTGCAAAATGTAAAAGCGCTCATGTTTACTGTGGTACCTGGCAGGCGCAATGTTTGCACATGTTAAGGAACTGTACTAATGCAGCGTGGCTGCTCATACCACAATGCAACATTTCCCTGGCACCCACACGGCATTGTGGGAGAAAACTCATGGCCTATTTCCTGCCCTGAAGCATGTCCAGCTTCTCTCTCAAAGGGTTTAAGAAGATCAATTTTAATCACTATTTTCTGTTGTTAAGCTGGAAATAGACTGGTGTGCGAGTGGTTTGTCAACCGTAGCCTTGCCAGATTCAGAGAAATGTTGCCTACATTTTACCTGAAGCTGGTTCACCTGTTTGATTGACGTGGTCTAAAATTGCTTTTATATTTTGCAAATGTATTTTCTGTAGGCTATGCTCAGTGACATTGAGCCCTTGCTCTAGCTCTAATTGAGTGAGGACCACAGAATGGTTTGTATGCATGTTACATAAAGGCACACTTTGTAAATCATATCAAAATTGTTGGTAAATTCTCTTTTGGTGAGATATATAGGAGTGTTCTACACCCTCAGCATTATACAGTATGTAAAAATACCTGAAAATCATGACAAAAATGTCTCACCTGGGAATCAAATCTCAACCCTTTTGATACAACTAATTAATTGAATCTATGTCAGATCACCACCTGTACCGTACGTTGCATTACTACCTTACATATACTTCAAAGAATGCATGTATACTGACATATAATACAGCAATTATAAGCAAATTATTTCATTACTAAGGCTGACATAGTGTTATATCACTTTGTATTATTGTGCAGTTGTTTACGAATGCTTTATAAAGTGGTAGTGGCATGTTTATAAAGGTGTTATACACAACTTATGAAGCCCATACAAAGTTTAAAAACATTTTTAAAAATAATTCACCACACCGAGCTCTTTTCAGTTCTACGCTACATTGTTTTATTGGACTCAGTGAGAGAATATAGCTTTGTATCATATGATGGCCCCACCATCAATGCTTTAAGTCATGCATATGCAAATCAGGTCAGTCACGTTGCATGCTTTATGTTAGATGTCTTATCTCAGCTATGCATGAAATGTAGACAAGAGTACTTCTGGATCATCTCCACCTCTTCAGCAGCTCTATTGTAATTTGTCCCAGGCTGTGCTATCCCCTACCTTGCTGTGGCATGCATCACTAAGTAGGTGTCCGGAAGAGTATGAGTATCTGGGGCAGCTTTTTGTTTATGGAGGGGAGACAAACCTGGGTCCTCCATCTTATGGAGGGTTGACAAACCTGGGTATCCCATCTTAGGGAATGTTGACAAACCTGGATGCTCCATCTTAGGGAGGGTTGATAAACCTGGGTCCTCCATCTTATGGAGGGTTGACAAACCTGGGTATCCCATCTTAGGGAATGTTGACAAACCTGGATGCTCCATCTTAGGGAGGGTTGATAAACCTGAGTGCTCCATCTTAGGGAGGGTTGACAAACCTGGCTGCTCTTTTTTGGGAGGGTTGACAAACCTAGCTGCTCCATCTTAGGAAGGGTTGTCAAACCCTTTCCTCTCCATCTTTTCCCCATTTTTCTCTTTCAGTTTTTTATTTTTGGTTGCATCATCCAGCCAGAGCTAGCTTCCCTATAGTTCTCATTTCCCCTCTTCTTGTGTCCTCCCTTCCCTCTGAAGGGAGAAGTGTTTTTTTTCATACCGTTGTCTCCCCCCCCCTCCCCCGTTCCCCTGTCTGACCTGCCTGCTGGCGTAGCTGAGTTATGTAATTCAGGCACAATTCCCCCTACTTGATGTTGAACAAAAAAAGAAAGAAAAAGGTAAAGGAAAAAAGAAAAACATGTCACGGTTAATTTGACGCAAGCCAGTCCTGCGAGCGACCGCTGCCTTGCCTCAAACCTCATTGTTCCTGGCTCACGCCTGCAGGCTCACATATGTGAGCTTACATTTCTATCAACCTCCCTGATAATAACAAGCTTTACGATTGATATTGAAATGGTAAAATGCGGGAACGGCGGATTGCCCAGGAGAGCTGTGCGCAGCCTCCTCTAGCCGAACCCAAAAGAGAACGCAACGTGGAGCCCAGCTGTACTGGCCTGCAGCGATCCGTTCGGCGCCAAGGAGAGATCTATCGACCGTTCTTTCTACCCTTTTATTTATGGACTGGGATGACCTTTATCACACAATCACAGAGGTGTTTTAGGAAAACTGGACTGGGAGAGGTACAGCCTGTTTCAAGGGTACCCGTATTCATTCGTGTCTGGCATTTGTGTAAGGTCAGAGGTGTGACTACGGCACTTCATAATTGGGGCCATACGTTACTGTGGAGTATTAGTTGTAATTTGTCATTGCTATTTATTATTTTTATTTATTTTACACTTAACCTTCCCCCACCCTCCAGCACGTTTGGTCAAAGCCATCAGTTTTACCAGGGTGGGTACTGTGGAGAAAACAAATAAACTCTTGACACGCCACTTCATGTCCTGGAAATGGTTGAAGGATGATGTCACTGTCAGGGTTAGGTAAGGAGGTGGGGTTTGGGTAGGGGCGGCTGGCTGCTCTCCCCTGTATCAAAGGTAGCCCTTGTGCCATGAGGAGGACCTGTACGTCCCGTCCACACACCATGAAAATGAAGGGCGGTCCAACAGCACCCCAGTCCAGGTTTGATCTTAGCATGAATGGGGTTTTGTGCCTAAAACAGCCCAGTCTTTTTCCACATTAACATATTGGCTGCACGGTGTCGGGGGAGCGTGATGTTGATCAGGCCTATCTCCAGGGATCAGGCCTGGGGAGCGTGATGTTGATCAGGCCTATCTCCAGGGATCAGGCCTGGGGAGCATGATGTTGATCAGGCCTATCTCCAGGGATCAGGCCTGGGGAGCATGATGTTGATCAGGCCTATCTCCAGGGATCAGGCCAGCGCGCAGTCCCAGGGTGGAACTCCTGAACCTGTTTGGTCTGCTCATTTTTTTTTAAAAGGCTATTTTGGCTGTTCTCTGAGATATTATCAATCGGCATACGGCTTATTAAAATGTCTGTTCTTGCCCTTTACAGGGCTGGTTTGTACAGAACGTTCCGGCCATGTCAAATTTTTACCTGAGTTTATGTTGAGCAAGAGCAATGCTGTGAGTCCTTGTTTTTAAATGGCTAACACAACAGCTCTTGTAAGACTGGTCTCGTGATTTCCTGGTCTGCGTCCTTGTGACTTTGATTGGTAACAGAAGCTTCTAGTGCTTGCAGTGATGGCCATGCAAATTTGGTCTTTAATTATGACCTTCCTGAATATTAATAAGGAACCAATATCATTCACAATTAACATACTTTTATTGAACAATTAAATAGACAATCACTTTCAATGTGAAGCACACACAAACAAAAACTGTGATTTTCACTCCCCTGCATTAAGAAATGTATGTGAATGATCCAAAATCTCTGACCTATTGATTTCTCCGCCATTTTGAATGTTCTGAAAAACACTTCAAATGTTTTGCCTCCTACCAAACTGACCAATTTTCACAGTTTTGCATTTCTGTTTGACATAGAGAGGCGGAACCAGCCTCAACGGATCCTGTTCATCCTGTGAAAGAAATCTGCCTCAGGACTTGGTTAACGTCAACCATGCTGGACTTTCTGGTACTTAGATATTAGATATCCTAATTGTACAGACTTGCATAACATACTGTATCTATATACCTACTTCTATACAAAGTTTACTTTTCTTGCAGTTTTGTCAAAGGATTTCTGAATGAAAAGCCAATGAACTTGCAACTCTAGTCGTAACTGGTTTGATGAAATATGAACTTGCTTGACGTTTGCACACATGACCGGACATCACCAAAGTAGTGTTGCCTTTTTCTGTCCAGATGGTGGCACTATAGAGCTCCTGACACTAAACAAAAAATGTTCAAAATTAATGTTCAGCCAGAGATATCGCAAAGTTACTGTATTGCTGAACAGAATTGCAAGTGCATGTGATCACATCATGCTCCATACACGGAATCTTGCTACGGGAAAATTTGGCACGGTAGCACTAAATCCATTTAAAAATCACTAAATTTCACTGATGCATTGCATATGTCTCAAAACGGATGTAGTTGTCCATCCCATCAATACGAACATGTGGATGGCAGAACAGTTGCTAGCAGCTATATTCAAATTTTGTTTTGTTGAGACTGTTCCAATGTACATTTCACTGACAAATAATTTGCAGGTTGCAAGTTTAACAGGCCATAAAGAGCTTTGTTGACTCCTGATGAAAACCATTTTAGTGATTGAGTGATGCTAGTTTTGGGGAGTCTGTGCAGTAAAGTAGTTTGTGAAGTGCTTGTTTCTACATATTTCAATGAGCAACTATGCTGGTTTGCTGTTTGTCTATTATTGCCCCCTCTAGTGGTCATGGTTAATACACAAATAATAGTAAACTACTTTTTTTTTGTGTGTTGAAATGCTGTCTGCATTTGTTATGTTGTGACTGATCTCAATACGTATGGGCATTTTATTCTCACTTCCTCGTCTTGATAACCTCAGTATAGACCAGCAGCTAACATTGCCGGAAAAGTCAAAACATTGCCTGACCAAAAGAAAAGTTGCACACTGTAATATTTAATTGGACCGCCTTTAGCTTTGATTACGGCACACATTCGTTGTGGCATTGTTTCGACAACCTGATGCAACGTCACATTTATTTCCGTCCAGATTTGCATTCATTTTTGGCCGAGATCTTGTATTGACGTCGGGAGAGTCAAACCATTCATCACAAAAGTCGTCTCCAGCACATCCCAAAAACTTTCAATGGGGTTAAGGTCAGGAATCTGGTGGCCAATTCATGTGTGAAAATGATTCCTCATGCTCTCTGAACCACTCTTTCACAATTTGAGCCTGATGAACCTTGGCATTGTCATCCTGGAATGTGCCCATTGATGGGATAACCTGGTCATTTAGTACATTCAGGTACTCAGATGGCTTAATTTTATTGCTACATAACGTTGCTGAGCCTAAACATGACCATTTGAAGCAACCCCAGATCATAACACTGCCTCCAGAGGCTTGTACAGTGGGCACTATGCATGACGGGTGCAACAGCGACTTTTTTTTTGGCCAGATAGTGTACAATGGAAAGCAGTTCTCCGGCAACAACATGTGTTTTTACGTAATATGTACATAGTCTGATTATAAGCACCCCTGAAATGCCCACACTCGTCAGACGGTCCTGATTTCCATGCATAGCTCGAAGGAGGAAGCGTATGCACCCCAACAAAGAGGAATCAGTCAAGGATGTTAGCACTTACTTGAACCATATGATTGCCCCCTTGCTGTGTAATTGTGGAGTTACATATTTGTTGGAGTGCTGAAACAGATGAGAAGCAGATCCCTTGCCCGGGAAAGGGCTCCAGAGATATGGCATGTGGCTCAACCAGCTCCACGTGCCCGAAGGCGCGCAACACGTCGCAAAGCTGCCGGCTTCCGACCCTTTTTAACCCAAAGAATATACCTGCCATGTGCTTTGTGGGTCTTTTCAGCACCTTCCCCAGTGTGCAATAGAGGGAACATGTGTGCCGTGCGCAAAGTATAACCGTGAGCAGACGCACAACAGAAGCCCGTCCAAAAAAAAAAAGCCTCACTGAGAATCATGCAAATATCCGAACAATACTCACCTTATATCGTACCTGGAATGACAGAAACAGGTTCAGGAAATGGCCCGCACACCCACGCACACGCACACGTAATAACCAGTGTAAAAGTCCCCCAGGCACACAATAACAATGCTTTCCGTGTGCCAGTCTGAGCCCAGAGAAATGACTCTTTCTGCCCAGGTGATCCCGGCTCAATTTCACCTCTGGCTAACGGGGCTCTGAAAGGTGTTGCTGTTGCCGTGGCTTATTACACTTGACGTTGTTGTTTCAGCATTGCTTTCTTGGCCTTCATTAGCTCTTCTGGACCCTTTGCACAAACCACTCCCTTGCTTGCCTTTAACAGAGCGAGCACAGTCTGTAGGGTTACGTCTGTATTGAGGGAATTGTGTACCCCGAATCCCGTACTATAACCGCACACACCTGGAACTAGAGGTCACTATGTTTTAATGAAGCTGCCCTTTCTTAAAAAGGATTTATAGCCTGAAGTCCCTGTGGAATCATCAAAATGAAATAGCATGGTTCACCCAAGTTTCACTGTGGTGTAAATGAATGCAAATGCATACAAAGGTATGGTCTTAATTGGACATCTAGTTATTGCAATGGTTTTGAAGTCATTTTCCAACGTTCTTGTGATGGATGGAATTGGAAAAACGAGGCCTTTTTGAGCCTGGACCTCAATTCTTCTTTGTGTGATTGTGCTGGAGCTGTCGTCCAACAAAAAGTACAACAGAAACATATTTAAATTATATGTTTTAATGAATGTGCTGTACAATTATTTCGATTTGGCGCTGAATGGATCGACTTTAGGTACTATCCTGGAGCATGGGCACCTCCCTGCTAAACAGGAAATTAATAGAAACCCCCCATACCAAAAGCAGATCCAAACAACAGCTGGAAGCTGGGGTGGTGGTGGGTGATTGTACTTTTTTTTTAAAACAGATGATTCTTGGTTTTCAAAGGGCGCTCCATTAGAGGTGTGTGCATGTGATTGGTTGAGTATGAGAAGCGTGATTTCTAGCCGACCGATGGTCAGCTGCTGCAAGAATTTCCTGACAGAACTTGCTATGCGCACTTCGTTCGCGAGGCTCGTTACGCTGTATGCAGAAAATGCTCAAAATGTCAGTCCATTGCATCATTTCTTTGGGAGGTGTTTCCTGGGTGCTCCACCAGTTGCGGTGAAGTTAAGTTTTTTGCGTCAGCGAATGTTAATGCGAGGGATGGGATGAACCACACATCGTCCAAGCCTCCAGTCTTCCGCACGCTGGGATTTAGGGGATGCAAGCATAGTGACAGCTGGAAGGAATTATAACACCATTGTCTACGAATGCTGTCGGGGGATTTTTTTAGGAGCTGGAAGCAGAAAGTAGGCCTACCTGCCCCCGCACTGGACTGCGATCATAATCCGAGCTCTAATCTGGCTAACCCCGACCTTAAACCCCGGGTCTTGAAGCCGCCTCCTTCTATACTCCAGCCAGCTGCAGGGCTCCCACTGTCTCTGCGGCTTTATTAAGGGTTCAAAAGGAGCCGCGCGGAAAGAGACGGGAGGAGGCGAAACCCCCCCAGCGGTCGGCTTACCCAGAATCCTTTGCAGGTGGCAGAGTCTGTATTGCGTGCTGTCCTTCGTCAAAGCTGGCCGATGCCTAATATTTTTGTGCTTACAGGTGTCCTGTACATTTTTTCCCTCTCATATTTACTTTTTTTTATGTCGGGCTGAAGTTTTGCCATTTAGAAACAAATCATTTATAAAAATCTAATAAACTCTACTTTAAAATGTTTGGTATCTTGAGGTGTAGGCGTTATCTTATTTTCCTCTTTCAAACAACCATGCTATCCATAATTGTTTGAATCTATATTATGATACCTGCAGAAGCAACAGCCATCTTTAGTATGCATGTATGTACATATGTATGTATGTATGTATGTATGTTACTGCAGACAATGACAGGTTTGTGGGCATCATGCCTGGGAAGGAGTTTTTATGAACACATAGGCTTTGCACATGTTAATAAGGTTTCAAGAGAGGGAGACAGAGTAAATGGGACAGGTCATTTCTCTCTTTTTTTGCTTCTTTTTATTTAATTTTGAATTTTTTATATTGTTATTGTATGATTGATTTGCCTTGGGTCATAATAATAATAGTAATAATAATAATAATAATAATACATTTTTTGTATAGCAATCAGAGCTCTTTCCAGAAAGGTAAATACAAAATAACATGAATAATAATTAAAAAAAGGCTGCTAGATGATGGATGACATCAGATGGAATCTGGACCAGTGTTGACCGCGTCCGCTAGCTCCAGAGGACGACACGCAAATGGCGTCACCTTGGGAACGGGGTTGTACAGTCAGATTGTTATGATCCGTTGGACAGGAACCCAAAAGCAGGCAGGAGTGCAAAAAACCAAGGTTTATTGTCCAGGCACGGTACAAAACAAGATCCAAAAGGGAAGTCAAACAGGCAGGGGTCGAAATAGGGAAGGCTCGGCAGAGGTACAAAACGGAATCCAAAGAATAGTCGCGAGAACACGGACGGGGGTCAATCACCAGGAAATCAAAAACTCGAACAAGACCAACAAACAAACAGAAACAAAACCTACAAAGACACGAAAACACTGACTCGGGAAAAGAAACACTGAAACAAACTAACTCGGGAGAAAACAGGCAACAGACTACGCTTGACAATTTTAGTAAGACGAACTCGCACTGAGGAACTTGGACTACTGGTTTAAATGCAGGTGTAGACAGGTGCAGACAATTAGCTTGAGAGCAGCATGCAAAAAGAAATCAGGTGTGGAGGGTTGACAAGATAACAAGATAATTAGTACTCGTTAGTAATAAACCTATCCTGACCTAGCATTAGTAAATTAGTAAATGACATGCACGAGAAACGTAAGGTAACATGAACACATGGTTAGAGAGTTAGTATTACCCAATCCTGATCTAACGTTAGTAGATTAGTAAATAAACACAGGAGAATGAAACAATAAGGGAAGCGTGAGTGACAGCAAGAGAGAGAAGCAGTATGAACGCAAGGCTGCAGAAAAACATGGAAAAATGTATGCTTCATAAACTGTGACAATACTAAACATGACAGAAATACAAACAGACTCAGAACATCACACAGATAGGGGTCCATGTGCATTGCTATCTAGCGACCCCTGCTGGTCGATCGGGCACCAGTAGATTCCTCTGACTCTTTGCGAGTTTAGCTGTAGTCTGTGCTGTGAAGAGAAGCAGCCAGCGGCACCACGTGTTTCGGAGAGCCGTGGATGTCCACACTCTCCTGAATCAGCAGTGGGGTTTGCACAATGTACGCGGATGCGGTTGCAGATGATTGGCCATTGCAAATTGGGGTGGGAATAGGATATGCTCAGCTTTGCGTTGGGCACTAAAAATTTTTTTTTTAAATATATATTTAATTTTATAAAAATACTTGTGAAGAAAGCAATGCAGATTTCAGGATGGATGTCATTTCACTTTTATATTTAATTTTCTATATTTTTATATTCCTCCATTTCTCCATGTATGTGTGTGTGCACGTGTACGCATGCCTGCGCATGTAACAACGTGTACGCCTGTGTGTGATTATCTTCTCCCTAAAAAGATGTGAGACAAATTGAGAAATTGCCATCTTTAAAAGGCAGATTCTTTTGTCTGGACAGTCAGACTGAGTCCAGTGGGAGCAATCAGCCCAGTCTTAAAGGGGACGGCGGCACTTTACAGGAGCTTCTGGGTCTTGCGGTCCAGGCATCTGGGAGCGGGGCAGTCTGAGACTCAATTGAGCTCACTCATGCATGTGACTGCCTGTTTCATAAGCCCTGGGGTTGATAGATGGGGTGGAGGACAGAAGAGAACAGTCATTTGGAGCAGTAATAAAATCCCAAGATGAGCCCTAGTTTACCATCATTATCTCATTAAGGCTCAATAAAGGAAGTCTCCAGAGAGAGAGAGAGAGATAGAGAGAGAGCGAGAGAGAGAGAGAGAGAGTGAGAGAGAGAGAGAGAGAGAGAGAGAGAGAGTGAGAGTGAGAGTGAGAGAGTGAGAGAGTGAGAGAGAGAGAGAGAGTGAGAGAGAGATTTTACGCTATATTATGAGGTTTTTGTTTTGAGCATTTTATCCCTAGTTTAGTTCTTTGTGTGTGTTTTTTTCCAGTTATTAATCCCCCTTGTGAACAGTTGGGTTTGGACTGTTGCAATTCAGTAGTGCATTGCCGCAGGCTACAGCCACATGTTGCCAAGTACAGAGTCAGTGACAAGTAAAGTGAGTCAATTCTCTTTTATAAAGAGAAAGCCATCCTGATGGACAGAATCATCCACCATTCTCTGTGCGAACACGGCCAGGCATTAATCACTGCAGATACGTTAAAGGACAGGCCCATTCCCAGTGATTTCAACTGTTCCTCGTCCACTATAGGCCTCCAAACAATAGTTTTGTGTGAGTGTGTATTGGGAGGAAGGGCCGTTTACCCGAACTGTCATTATTTCTCAGAGGTTGACAGGTGTGAATTGTGTGATGCGCACAATTCACACCCTTCACTACTGCCCCTCTTTTGTTACCAACCGGATGAAGTACCCTCAGTTTTCAGTTCCCTAAGGGAACACATATTTTACACCCTGGTGCCAAGAGGCCCCTTTTTTTTGACAGATCATGACATTTCAGCTGATGTCATTTCCTGGAAGGTCTGACATTCCTATGCAGTACCCGACATATTCCGTCGAGGGGGGAGGTGGCACGGGTGTAAATCTGACAGAACAACCCCCACCAGTGTCCCTGTGACGGGTCGCCCATATGAACAGGTTAACTTACGGCTTATGACTATGCCCCCTCCCCACCCACACCTCTGTGTTTATGAGAGAGTCAGTGTGCAGGGGAGAATTCACTAGAGTGATGTCATCGCCCTCAGACAGGCCAGAGTGAAGCTTTCAGCGGGGCGAAAATCCCCCCACAGAAAGGCAGCTTTGTTTGAGGAGTGTCAAGAAAAGAAAAAAAAAGATTTTAAACTTATACGTTCACCCAAAATACGTTTGCCTTACATCACTCGCCCGACAAACAGAGAGGGGTAAATTTGAGAAGGGAGTGAATTTGCGATTTCTTTCTTGAATAATTTTTTACAGCCGTACTTTCGCTCAGAATTTATTTGGTCTCGTCTTTCTGCTCCGCACATTTTCCAAAGGTTTAGTAGTTATAACTTATAAGGTGACTTCACGTTACAGCACAAGAGGAGACGGTTAGAAGCAGGTTTTTACTGTCTGCACATTGCATTACAGACTAAGTCGGGCTCCACAGGGCATTTTAAAATGCTGGATTCCCAGGTCCGTTCCAATTTACACACATGTAGCATCAGCAAGCTCTTAGCCACAAGGTGCTGTGTTAACCAACACACACGCACACAGACAGACACACTCACACATGCCTCTTGTTTAACAATCCATAAAGATGACCATCGTTAATAAGTCTTTCAGTAAACCTGTCGCTCATACGCGCTGCGGTGCAGTGTGTAGATAGTGGTCTTTAATTATAAGTGGACTGCAGATCACAGGCTTGGCTGGGGCTCAGCATTCTTAACCTTGAGTCCATCACCTCAATTCTTTAAGCTGCAAAAATGAATAACATGAAAGTCAACAGCAAGCGGAGCAGGCTGTGGTCCATACGATCGTTTCCATCTCCGGTCAAAGACGGGCGGTTCCTCACCTCTGTCTTCCCCGTGACACAGGAACGCTCTGAACATATCCATGCCAAGCTTGCTGACGACCGGGATGTGGCAGCGGAAGGGAGCAAAGGGCGAGGCGCTCCTGGCAGCCAGTGGCACGAGGATCTGTTTGCGTAGAGCGACAGGAAGTGACGCTCTTTAATTTTGTCCTCTTCGTCTGCTCTTTCTCAAGCACCTCTGGAATAATGGGGAGCACGCTTCAGCTAGCCGCAGCTAAGCTATTACTGGCCGGCAGTCATCTGTAGGATTCTGAACTCCTGGATGCCTCCTACAGGGTACATAACACACGGGACACATGACGAGTCAGAGGGCTGGCTGGCCATCAAAGCCTCAACGTCATCAGGAAACGTCCTTGTAATATTATTTTGCCGACTAAGCAAATACCCTACCGTTCCATAATCATTCAATATGGCAACAATCGTTATAGACATATAGTGACTGTAAAATCAATAATCATTATAGGGTCATTGGGCTTAAATAATTGGCTTCTATTATCTTCATTTAGATGTGTGAAAGCAGAGCTGTGAAACACAATGGAGGACAATGATCATCAGTTTCAAGTTACTCAATACAGTAATAGGACAATCACATGACACTGAAGACTGAAGGGTGCCTTGCAAGAGCTTTGGGTGGAACAGGCGCACTCATGAGAAGCAGGGCAGCAGTTAAACTGCCCCCGATTGCCTTGCACTAAAGAGAGGAGGCTCAGACAAAAGGAAATGGCTGGGTTGTGGTTGAGACAGAGTATGACTGCCTCCCATTTATACGATGCTGGTGCAGGTGGGGATTTGGCACTCTCGGCAATAGCCGATGGTTTTTAATCTGGGCACTCAGTCTCGTCAGACTAGACTCTTTTAGTTCAGGCAGAGAGGATCAAGGGAAATCAAATTTAAAACAAAGTTTACATTCACATCATGGCAGCCTCGCTCCAACAGGGAATGACATTATTTCCTACCTCAAAGTGCATTTGAAAAGCTTCCAAATTCTGCTACTATTAGCATACACTGTATATTCTGTCTTTTTACGTGGACATAAAATTGTGCAAACTGTACTTACATTTATTTTTTTGTCTAGTTGATCTTCGATATTTTTAGTACCAGATGTAAAGGGCAGAATATGGCTTTCGCCCTGTATTGCCTTTTAGCTCAGCTTAGGGGAAATTAAATAGAGGCAGAGTCAGTCTCCTCACAGAGGAGGAGAAGCCACAGGAAAACCCTCAATGTGCTCTCGTTCCAGCAGGCCTTTGGCAGCCTCACATCCTTTCACACAGTTCGTCCATTTTCTCCCATTTTGTCCCAGTCTCCCTGCCCCGCTCCCCTTTCCTAGACTGTTGCGCCCGCATATTTCAATCTAAGAGCAGGACACAGGGATGAGGAGGGACACACATATCAGAGGCATGTTTTTCACACCAAATGTTACCGTTAAATCTTAATTTCCTTCCCTGTTTTTTCCTTCTTCTCCTTCTCCCATGTTTCCCTCTTAACAGCGTACTGGATGACTCCTATAGGTTAAAGTTAGGAGCAAGTGGCCTACTTGGGAATGGTAATTACCCGTGTGATGCATGACTTCAGGGAGTGGACAGGAATGGACTATAAATCTTTTTGATCGGTTGGTGTTAAACCCATAAAAGTGAATCTCAGTCGCGTAAGAATGAAGGAGATGAGTAGGTGTCTCAGCTTGTGGCTGACAGGTTAGCTGCCAGTGGTTGATTCTGAGAATGTTCTAGAGAAAGTAAATGGGAACCACATTGATGCTCTACAGCAGGAGTAAATCAAAAGGTGCTGTACTACTGGTGCCCCCTACTGGTTAGAAAAATCACTACTGGAGCCAGTTCTGAAATGAAGCCCATGCTAAAATCCCCCCTGGCCCAGTGAGAATCTTTAGCAATGTTGAAACTAGTATTTTAGACAGAAGGACAACATTCTCATCATAAATAGAGAATTGTGGTTGCATTTCAAATTGCAAGAATTCTGGCAGGCTGGGAAAACATGTAACTTATTCCATCTGTGACTTGGGAGTTCTACAGTTTCGCAGTGGCGGTCAGAGGAAATATTCGATTCTAATTGGAGCAGAGTGAGCAAAGGTGTCATGTGATGTCAGTGTTTGTTGTTGTAGCAGGAAGGGAAACCTGAAAGGCTTTCAGCTTGATGGGGGTCAGGGACTGTGGTTTCGTTGGTGGTTACTTTAATGTTGTTTCTGACCAGTTTTAATCTTGCTAAGTAAACAGCGTGTTATGTTCTGGTTAAAAACTTGGGTTTTTGCAGCCTGAATTCTTAGTCCTGTTTTCTAAAACAATTCTGAATAAGATGTTTCACTTTGTGTTCAGAAGTGTCAAATTTGTTGACGTTGTCACTTGAAATGAAGAGGTCTTGAGGAATACAGGATTGATGGACAAAGTGTGAGGAAATATTGCAGAAGAACAATGTGGGGGGGGGGTTAGGAGTTGGAGAACAGGGAACTCAATTGTTCTGACAGGATGGATAATAATGACGGATCAAAATGTACGCGTGAAGAAAAATAGTCCCCACCACATTCCATCAAAGTGCTATCGCCGGATAATTTTTTAAAGATTTCTTGCACAGACCCTGCCTGCTTGCTCTGGAAATGGATAACAGGGCGCATCAGCTCCTCGACATCGTCCAGAACAGGACAGCCTCTGTTCCAGGGCTTCTCTTTCCTGACAGCCTGCCGAGGGAGTAAGCTTTCCAGGGAGGAAATCACAGACATTCCCCCTAATAATGTACCAAAGCCTCATTACATCGTCCACACCGGATATATCAGCCATTTGCCTCAGGAAATACATCCATTCATCCATATATATCCGTAAATCTATATACGTATTTAACATGTTGGAAAGAGAGGTTTAAAAACCATACATCTATGCCAAAAAACTGCCAGGGTCCATTTCTGAAAGAACCACGTCCTGCTGACCTTGACTTTGACCCCATCCTGCCCAGATGTTAAGTCTTTTGAAGGTTCATAGAGACATCACTGGTGTGCTCATAACATTTTTGACATCATCACAAATAGTTCTGAACTATTTCCCTACTTTATTTTAAATAAAAGAAAATAATAAAAACAGTATCCAGTGGAATGTGGCACTGTCTTTTTTCTTCCTGCAATGTACTGGAAACACTGGTATATTATTTGAATTAGAGGATATCAAGAATTTCTATTTATTTTTTCGTTTATATAAAAAAAAAAAACATTTGATCGTTGTTTTCTTTACTCTTGATGTGCCAACAGTTTCAAAAGATACAACAAATTAATGTTTCTCAATTCCTGATATTAAGTTAGTGACACCTGGTTGAACCAGAACTATAACTCAAATGTGGTTTTAATTGGTCCGGACTGAAGCTGTGATGTAGGTGTGAAGATATGTGCAAACATCAAGTTATACCTCTTGTATTGAAATTCAAATAAATTGTTATTTTGAAACATAATATATCTTCACATATGTTTGGCTCGTAACATCAACTCTGTTCACCTGTTAAACAAGCATCGGTTAAAAGACGGCTATCTCTCATTGCCACCTCAATGACCTCTGGCCCTTGCTCCAACCTCTACATTATCCTCTATTGGGAGAGGCATGGGAAAGGAAGCCGAGGGGAAGATTGATCAAGATAAATATTGTTAACCAATACTGAGCAGGAGGTAAATCTTCCAGGATCACTGCCTTCTTCAGGATACACAGACAGGATGCAGCCTATAGCAGTGTTGAGGGCAACCGCACTCCCTATTTTTATAGGTTCAGAGCCTGTTGTGTCTTAATTGTGTCAATTGGCTGCATTACACAATGGATTACAATCTTTTTGCTTCAGATAGATACAACACCCACTGTTATCATTTTTAAAGGTGGAATAGAACAGGAATCCGTAAAATATATATATATATATAATTCCCCCTTTGCGCCTGTAAGCATGTGTGTCAAAGAATGTGGCTTCAAAATTGATTCTACAAAGGGTTTAAAATCCTATAACAAAGTAGGCCTTTGATTTTTTTTTTTTCTGTTAGATACTTTTCAGTTGTCCCCAAACCATCACTGAGATAATATTTGTCCAGGTGCTCTGCATTGTTTCAAAGGCACTTTTATGAGAGAATTCATGTGGAATCCTTCATGGCTTTTTCTCATCATAGCCATGCTAGACGGAAAGTATGTCAGGCTCTTAAAATATTTCTATAAAACAAATGAAAAAAAAATGAAAAAATGAAAATATTTTCTGGTAGTGATAATTTTGCACGCTATATCGAAGGTTGCTACTCTTTTCTGTGCAACAACATCTGAACCAAACAGTCTGTGAATCAGAGATAATTACATTTTTGAATGAAAAACCATAGTACTTAAGCAGTTTAATTCAACATCAGCTAACCTAAATTCCAGCTGAAGAATACATTTGGAAACATATGCTTTATATTCTGTGCTTGGCCTGGGTCCAGACATTTTTTTTACCCAGACACTTACTTACCAACAGACTGAATTAAGAGAAGCTATCGCAATATCCACATCTACCAGTGACACGTCGACCCAGATAGAGCTGATGCCAGGCATCGGCATGCCTAGGCCCTGGCTATTGGGCTATAGCCCCGGGTCTTTTTCCATTAGCCCCACGTCTCAAGAAGGCGAGTCGCCATGTGTAAAACGTAACTACCTAATCCACCCCGCCCCCCATCTCTCTCTCTCCCTCTCTCTCTTACCCACACGCAAAGTACATTACATTACATTACAGTCATTTAGCAGACGCTTTTATCCAAAGCGACGTACAGTAAGTGCATATAGAAAGGTCATCGAAGTAACTACAGAACAGATAAGAAAGCACATTCTTCCCATACAGTATCAGCTATCCCTAGTAACGAACACAATGCAGTTCACAGTGAACTGGGTAAATCAGTAAATCAATCTACTACAATTCTATTCTAAATAGTATAAACTTGAGTACACAGTTCAACAAGAAGACATACCATGAGGTCCTAGATAAGTATTAGTCCAGGTGGAGCCTGAAAAGGTGTGTTTTCAGGCCACGACGGAAAGCAGGCAGGGTTGGTATTGAGCGTAGGGGAATGGGAAGTTCGTTCCACCACTGGGGAGCTAGGGTGGAAAAGCTCCGCAGTCGGGGGGAGCGAGCGCCATTGACACGGAGGGGCGGAAGTGCGAGGTGCCCTGCTGTAGATGAGCGAAGTGGTCGAGCAGGAACATAGGTCTGGATCAGGTCCTGCAGGTAGACGGGGCCTGTCCTGTTAGCTGCAGTGTGGGCCAGGGTCAGAACTTTGAACCTGATCCTAGCTGCAACTGGCAGCCAGTGGAGTGACCTCAACAGGGGGGTGACATGTGAAAATTTCGGGAGGTTAAACACAAGCCGGGCAGCTGCGTTCTGGATCAGTTGAAGAGGGAGTATGGCGCAGGCTGGTAAGCTTGCGAGCAGGGAGTTGCAGTAGTCCAGGCGTGAGGTGACCATAGTCTGGACCAGAAGCTGGGTGGAGTAGGTGGTCAGGTACGGTCGAATCCTCCTGATGTTGTACAGGAGGAACCTGCTGGACCGTGCCGTCGCCCTGATGTGGTCTTTGAAGTCCAGCTGGTCGTCTAGGACCACCCCCAGGTTCTTTGCAGAGCGGGAGGCAGCCACCACGGTCCCGTCAACGGTGATGGAGAGGTCAAGTAATGGGGAGGCTTTGTATGGCATGAAGAGGAGCTCTGTCTTGTCAAGGTTGAGCTTCAGGTGATGGGTAGTCATCCACTCAGATATGTCGGCCAGACAAGCAGATATCCTCTCCTTCACCTGTTGGGTAGAGGGAGGGAAAGAAAGGAAGAGTTGAGTATCGTCAGCATAACTATGGTATGAGAAACCATGTGAATTGATTACTGAACCAAGAGATTTTGTATAAATGGAGAACAGCAGAGGACCAAGTACAGATCCCTGCGGGACTCCTGTGGACAGGGGATGGGGTGCAGAAACAGAACCCTTCCAAGAGACTTGGTAGGATCTATCAGTGAGGTACGATACAAAGTAGCCTGCTGGCGAGATGGATTAGGGTAACTACACCCTAGATCACTTTTTTTTAAGCTGTAAACGTGTTTGTATGCTTACCTTATAATAAAACTTATTCATGCATTCCGTTATTTCAACAATTCTGAAATAATATTGTATATCAGAAACTGGTAGAAAATGAATTATCTTTGTGCTGCCCCTATTTCAATTTTTTTCAATTCAATTCAATTCAATTTTGAACCCTAGCGGTTGAAATTAATTTTCTGCTCCCCACACTGCCCCTGCCCCAATCGTGATGTCAGAATACCTCTTTGGAGGTACTGCCACATCATATGGATAATTGTTTTCGCCCACAACGGAAACAGCCGGCACCTGATTGATTAGACCCACTATGTTTTTTTCGTTTCGTCCCCACGTTTTTAAACTGGAACAATGTGGCGTCCTGTTCATAAACTTTCTTATTCCACCTAAATAGTCCACTCAAATATGTTTCTGAAAGTCACCAACCAGAGTGGAATGTATCATTGATCAAATTAGAAATATTGAATTCCTTAAACAATTATATTAAACTATTTCTGACAAAAATCATTGCTTTGTATCGCTAATACAATTCAATGCACCACTCTGGGTCATTTGCGATTGCAAATGTGGCTCGAGCTTTTTCAAAGCACTCATGCCCTACCCTCTACTCTGGCTATCTATGAGCAAAAATCACTTTTGAGAGGACTATGCCCTTTTCAAATATGGAGAGAAACAGCAATGGCATGTCCTGAACCTGAATCAGTGGAGTCAGTATGGGAAGATCCTCCAATCACACGGCTCCTTGCTCGTAAAAGGAGGATGACGTGGTGGAACTAAGATGGTGGAAAACAGATATCAGCAGGCGAATCAGCTCAGAGCATTCCTTTTCCTTTCTCCTCACTACCTTCACAACAACCTGATGTGTGGCACCATTCTATTTACTTACCTTGGCCATTTGCATATGTTTCTTTCCCACTGAAACCTTACTCTGACCTATCCGCTGTGTTTAGCTACGTATACAGCTAACGTTACTTCTTCTTTGTGTCTTTTTTCCCACCTCAAATTTCCTCACTGTCAGTGCCAAGCTGGGACTCCATCGGTGAGAACGCTAGCCTCATCCAACTCAGAGACAGGGTCAGCCTTCCTGTCCTTAACATTCCTGAACTGTATGAGATACATGTGCATTTTTGCCTGTTTTTTTGTCTGTTTATTTATTTTAGTATTTTCTATTTTTTCTGGAGCTGCAGGTAATCACAAAACAGTATAAATAACTGAATCATCTTTGTGCATTGTACAAAATTGTACATTTTGGGTATTTGTGAAGAATGCATGCCCTCTACTGAGTTTCCGAATTTCCGAACCCCCCCCCCCTCTCTCTGTTTTCCTTCAGCTACTTCCAGCCCAAATAAATCAGAATTCCTTCTCTCTGCCATTCACTTAAAAAAAGAAAAGAGAACATGCAAACATGTCAATGGTAATTTGTGGTGATAGTGGCCTTTTGTGCAAATATTTCCACTGTAATTTTAACCAAGAATATGATTGCAAATCTTTTTAATTGTGGTGCTTGCTGAGGCAGCCATGGATTTTTGCTTTCATTTGCTATTTGGCAAGAACCTGCTTAAAGATACTGCTATTTTGTTGTTTATTTTGCGTAAAAATTTCAGACATTTTTGAGCCCTCATAGCATCATAACTGAAGGTGCTAAAGGGTTAGGTTTAGAAAAAAAATCTTTATTTCCCAAGTTACCCCTTATGAGGGCCCCTTGGAAAAGAAAAGTTTGCACTGGCCATTCAGTGTACTGCAGCCTTTAAG
This sequence comes from Ilyophis sp. 1 JC-2022, assembly GCA_022702515.1. Taxonomy (NCBI): domain Eukaryota; kingdom Metazoa; phylum Chordata; class Actinopteri; order Anguilliformes; family Synaphobranchidae; genus Ilyophis; species Ilyophis sp. 1 JC-2022. The sequence continues at coordinate 54,815,785 of CM040395.1, read as the reverse complement.
TAGGAAGAATTTGGCCCCTCTTGTGTTGTGTTTTACCAGCATTTGTTTAATCCTCCTGGGAATATGGTGTTGAGTTTTCTAATCCAATGTCTTTCTGTCTTACGTCTGTCCTCCTGTGTCCAGTTAATGTTAAAATGCAGGCCTGATATTTCTACTGCTTCCAGTCCATGGTGTAGGAAATGAGCCACTTTGTGTGTGTCTGTTTTTCTATGATTTTCTATGTTATATATGTGTTGTGCCAATCTGGTTTAAATTGTATTTCCTGTTTCTCCTACATATTTTATGTCACAGTCTGTGTACTTTATGACATATATGCAGTTATATGTGTTAGCTGTGTGTTTGTTTAATAAGGTATGTTGTGTTTGTAGTCTTGTTTTTCACTGTAGTGGCCTGTTTGTAAAATATCGGGCCTTGTGTGGGTAAAATGTTGATTTCTGGTAGTTTACTACTTACCAGATGATTTTTAAGGTTTTAGTTTTTTTTGTAGGCCGAAATTATTTTGTATTCTTGGAGCAGGTCTGTGTTTTGCAGCATCCTGGCCAGGTTCCGTTTAATTTTTCCGTTCGCTATTTGGCTGAATGTCGAGTAGGTGGTGATAAGCGGAATTATTTTTCTAGTGTCCTGTTGTTTTGTAGCCAAGAAGGTTTTCCGAATCTGTCTGAGGAACGATCTGAAATACCTCTTTGATTTGAATGCATTGAAGAGGGTCTTGGTAGCCTCCCCAAAGTCTGTAATTTGTGTACAGATTCTGTTGAACCTTAGCAATTGGAATTTAGTGAAACCTCTGAATGTATGTTTTGGGTGGAGACTGTTCTTGTGTAAGAGTGCATGTGTGTTTTTAGAAAATGTGTGTGTTTGGGGAAATGAGGGCCCCTTGTATGTGGTTGTGTCCAAAAAATCTATATGTTCATATTGTATTGTGTGTTTAATTGTGATAGATGTGTGGTGCGTGTTGAGGATCCATATGAAGTGTTTGAAATCTTCTGAGCTATGTGTCCATGTTCCCCAAATGTCATCTAAATACCTAAAATAATTAATGGAAAGTTTGGGACATTTTTCAAAATTAAAAAATTTTCAAAAAATTACTTTTCCAATGTTATATCTTCATCATAAATATTAGGATACATTGTCTGTTGTACTTCTAGTATACAAAACATGTGTATATCAGTGTTGTTTGTCAATTTCACTGCCATAAACTGTATTTGCAAGCATCAAAATATGCCTATGTTTGACATTTATTTTGAAACGGGTGAATTTGAGGGGGTCAGGTGGGAACTTTTCCCAGAATTGATTGAATAAATATGGAATGACCCATATATATATATATATATATATATATATAGGTGTATGTGTGTATATGTACAGTATGTACGTGTGAGTTTTTAACTTTAAGTTTTCACACGAATCTGCTGTGTTGAAAAAACTAATAATTAACGGGTTATGTCCCCCCCCCCACTTTGTGGCTGGAATACCGGCCGTGTTTAGCCTTTTATCTGACTTAATTCACAGAGAGGAGGAAAAGCGCTATGCTTGTTTATGCATGGAAGTACATAAGAAGCAGTGTTGACTGGAATGCGGTAATTATTGGCCAGTTCATGAGAATGTATGGTCAGGCCCTGGTATTCTTCAGTCAAGAGTTGTGCTGGGGCAAACAATCTGCTATGAAAAACACATCCTATTGCATTACAATTGTGTTGCCTTTTTGTATTAATTTAAGGGGAGTTTATGAACATTATGCAATGGTAATTGTTAAACTTGTTTATTTTAATTATGTACATTTGAGTAGTTAGGATTACCGTGAACTCAGGACACCCCCTATAAATACTGCTTTTCTACTGTACCAGTATTCCCACCACTACCCTATCACCAGTGTAAAAACAATGCAGGTTCTGTGTACCACAGAGACAAAAAAATCAATGTCCGAAATGTGATTGTGGTTCATGTAATTGCACGTTATTTGTAAAATATATAAATAAATAAACTTCACTCTCTCCCTAATCTGAAAACCAGCTGTCAACTTGTGTAGTAATAGCATAGATTATGTAACAGCTTTGTTGCATAGAAGTTAGGTAGTTCCTTTTTTTCATAACAGTAACGTAATGTGACTGACGATTGTAATACATGAAAAATGTATGCGTATATATTAAATATAAATAAATCAATTAATAAAATCTAAATTGTCAGGCCTATCATTGGGATTATTTGACTGCTTGGATATTAAGACAGGATTTAATATTAAACCAGGATATAATTTTTTTTCTTCTTTTTTCCAGTGTTTAATGTTTCAGTTCTGTTGGCTTAGAGCCGACCATTAATCTAGAAATGCTTTGTCCATCATTCCCTATGGAGCTATGCTTTTTTTTACACGTCTCTTGAATACTAATGCTTTCAAAATTAGTTTAATGTATTTCTTCTATGAAACCTTTATTGTATTGATTATAAACTTTGAATTAGTGTAGAATACATTTTCTTATGTCTATTTTATGATTTATCACTGAATACATGTTACATTACATTACATTATAGGCATTTAGCAGACGCTCTTATCCAGCGCGACTAACACAACTTCTTATTACATTTATCCATTCATACAGCTGGATATATACTGAAGCAATGCAGGTTAAGTACCTTGCTCAAGGGTACAACGGCAGTGTCCTACCTGGGAATCGAGCCTGCAAACTTTCAGTTACAAATCCAGTTCCTTAACCATTATACTACACTGCCGCCTACGATGACATGTAGTCATCTTAATTTGATTTGCAATGTTTTGCACGGTAGTTTCAAAATATATTGCCCTTCACAGTGCTGGAAATATGGGGGCTAATTTTATTGTTTTGTTGGAAACATTGTTTTAACAAAGTGAAACAGCTGGCTCATCCGTGTACTGACTAAAAGACGTGTACTGTATGAAAGGCTATGGAAAAACCACAGCATATTTAACGGACAAGCACCCATCCCAACGCCAGCCCGTCCATTCCATCCCACCCCATCCTATGCCCTGCCAGTTGGAAAGGGGGCGCTCCGAACTCTGCAAAAAACTTTGGCGTTGTCTGTTAGATATTTCACAGAAAATGAAATGGCCACGCTATCCTTTTTTGCAGGGATTAGGCCCAGTCTAAGGCTTGAAACCGTTGTCTTGTTCAAGGTCTTTGAGGAGCTGATTTATCGTAGAATGATGCGGTTGACCTCATAGCTTTCCATCAGTTCTGTCTAAACTGAAACCCCCTGGCCACGAGTCACGGACTCCGTTTGTTAAATAGCTTTTCAGAGCAACGGCAGCGGTAGCCTCCCAGTCTGCTTCTGCAACCAATTAGGTCTGGAACCCAACACAGCATTGGAGAACTGGAACAAGACACATTAAGGCACAGTATAGTTTTTGTATATAAGTAATGGAAATGGTGGGTTATTAATGTCCTGGAAATGCAGATTTCATCATAACTGGAATGAAAAAAAAAGAAAGAAAGTACAAATATGACCTCAGACCATGTAACCAACATTTGGGAACACCTTCAAACACATGTTTCATTCATAATCGAAAACTCAAGCAAGTTTCCAGTGATAGTAATAGGTTTAACATACAGTATTGGTAGTTCCATAATAAATGACTGGGATATGTGTTCGTCTGTGTAAAAATAGTGCCAAAACCAAATCTTAACAAGAATTGTAATCTTATATTTAGACTTTAGAATCTTATTTCTGTTATTTTTGCTAAATAAAACAAACTATCTGCCAGTGGGGTGAGATAGTTTTACTCATTTCAGGATTTGCCAGTGGGGTAAGATAATTTCAATTGTCAAGCAAAAAGTAATTTAACACAAGCTAATATTTTTCACTTTTGAAAAAAAAAAAATGATTTTAAGTTTCATTACAAGACTAAAACACAAGACAGACATTTCTTTGCAGAGTACTATTTAAATTAATTTAAATTACATTCTTCCATCTAATTCTCAATTTATTTATTTTTTTTTTCTGCAAGTTACTTTACTAGGAGAGAGCTAGACAATAAAACAAATGATCTCAGCCAAGTCTGTCTACATTTTTTTCAGAATTTTTGCGAAAGCCCTGTTTTCAGCGAAAGCCCTGTCTGTGGTCTGAAGCCAAAATGGCTTCTTTTGTCTTAAAGAGGAATGGCATTAAGAAAATGCATAGTTGCAATGCTAAGATCTTTCAAGCCCCAGACTCATCGAACCGACTGCTTTCAAATTGATCTAAGCTCTCACCTCGTCCCAACCACAAACACATGTAAAACATTGTATAAACGTTGTATTACTGTATATAGCATGAGCTCCTGCATGATATTGCAGGGAAATAATGAAAAGCTAATAGTGGGCATGTTCTGCTAAAGTAAGTCCCAGTCTCACTTTGTGGTCCACATTTTGGATTTGTGAAAAGGGGGTAAAGTATTTGACTACCACGTGCAATACTGCTGGTAACCTTTGCTCAAATAAAACTACACACCTATAGCAAAAAGCTACTGTTCCCCAGAACTGTACTGCACATTTTTTTCCCCCATAAGTAACATTCAAAACTATTTAGAATAGACAAAACATAATAGGTTCCCATGTATCAGGTTTCTCTTGGGTAAAACCAGAATATATGCAAAAGTGGAGTTTTATAATCAGCCTTTGACTTCATCGACTTTCCCGTGAGAAATGGGTGAGACTCGATCACAATTCAAACAAAACAATTATAATGTCATCGAGACAGCACTCGTGTGCCATATTTGTCATTCCATTGAACCCATATGTGCACTGCAGCATTATATCATAATTATCCTTCACAATGCACCAGTCTAGGTTCTGGCTGTGTGTCAGTTTTGGTATATGTTGAAACCAGCCCCATGGCTGGAAAAGCATGAATGATAACACTGGTGAATATGAAATATAATTAGGTGCAAGTTGTGTGTTTGTCATTTGTCCTTTTGAGTCCAAAGGCCATTATGTCTCTACACCACAAATTGTCGCATTGCTCAAGAAGGTGGGGTACACTCAGGGTGAGGTCTGTATGCTAGAGTTTGGTTTCTGAGGAATTCTGATGAATCAATAGACGCCTGGAAACGCCCACAGACAGCTTTCTGCATGAATGCCATTCAGTTGTTTGATCCACACTCTGAGTGGGCTCTCGTCCAATGGGGACAACGTTTGATCCTTCTGAAGGAAAATATGCACAAAGAGGATGGTCTTGCCAGTCACCATTCTGTGATATGTCCAATACAAAAGCCACTGTGGAAGACTGAGACCAGGCCCAAAAAAATTGTGGAAATAAGCAAATCAATACATATTTACCAAGTATGCTGAGTTTCTGGACACCGACCACAGTGAGATCATTCATGGTCAGCTTTTGAGGACTGGAAGGGATGGCTGGGTAAGCATTTCTTAACAAATGAGAGTTGGATGAAATCTTTATTTCGCTAATAACTGGAACCACAACATTAAGCAGTGACTGAAAGGGTGGGGTAGGAAGATTTAGGTGGCGTTTATGCACGTACCTCTTTGCCCAAATGGAATGAGTCGCTATGAGGTTCCCGGATAAAGGCTGCACTTTTCCGGGAAAGCTTGACGAGGAGGATAAAATTAATTTTAAAACTGGAAATTGGAAATTGGAAACAGACAAGGATGCTGCGGAATCGGAGTGACAATTAAATCGGAGACTGACCACAGGGGTACTGGATTCATTCAACTCTCCTCCGGGGGTTTACGGCGAAGGGTCACAACATCCCCATTTGAGAGGCTTTGGGTTACTGTCTGGACTACAGAGGTGGTATCCCAAAGGGGAGAAAAAACAAGAAACACAAGACCACTGTTTAAGCATTGTTTAAGTGTTTGTCTTTCACTTCAGGCATAAGATGCTAGCAGTCACTAATCTGCATATTATGCGGATGCCTCTAGCAAATAATCAGTGACCAACATCAGTCCATCATGATGTTATTTAGATCTGTGAATCTTCTTCACAGACATCAGATCCTAGCATCAGTCCATTATGATGTTATTAAGACCTGTGGATCAGCATGGTGCCTGCTCTGAACCAATGCCCTGCTTGCTCTTCAGTCAGTCTGAGACATGTATCAGTGCAGTGGTATGTGGGTAAAGCAGCCTCTGGACACTTTTTCCTGTGAGTGTGAGCATAACAGTGCGGGACTTGACGCTACCGCCCACTCAATGGGGCACAGGGCTGTTATCGGCTGCGCTGCCCCGGCTCGGCCCGGTACAGATTTATGGCCGGAATAACACACTTCGGGAGGCGAGCTGCGCCAATCCCTCAGGCCACTCGGCGGAGGATGGTGGGAAACTCCAGGCCTGGGGTCGGAGGTTGGCCCGACTGGGTGTGAGCCGCTCAAATTTTACTGCCTGTCGAAAACGGAGATCTCCACATTCAGCTGGCCAGTCGCAAGCTGTCTTGGGGGCAGAACGCTAGCGTGTAAATCACACGCAGAAACTCGGCAGCGGCTCTTTGTGTCCAGGGGCGGGGCCGTGCGGGAGTGGAATGTCTGAAGGACACGGGAAATGAAAACCACCGAGGGGAGGGGGGGTGGGGGGGTGGGGTGAATGAACGATAGGTGCGTCTGAACACCGCGTGTTTATCCGAGGGCCCGTTGTTTTTCTTCTCGGTCTCTCTCTCTCTCTTGTAGCGAGTTGCGAGGAGACCACGAGAGTATCCATGGGAACCGTCGTTTGACACAGGGAGGCAGAATCGGAGGTCACGTCGAGTCTGTCATCGGATGGCGAAGGCTTTGCTTTGATTTGTTTTATTAGGCCCCAGTTTATGATGCGTGCCCCCGTGCCGATTCATTTAGGGGAGGAACGTTTCCTGTGAAAGATGACTGACATGCGACTGCATTGTTAAGGTCCACTTCTGAAATTCATCAGGTGGAATGACTGTAAGTACGGTGTGTGTAAATCACTGGCCAAACACACACACACACACACACACACACACACACACACACACACACACACATACACACACACACACATACACTACCTGGCCACACTCTAATATTTTGTTGGACCGCCTTTAGCTTTGATTACGGCGCGCATTCGTCATGGCATTGTTTTGCTAACCTTATGCAATGTCACAACATTTATTTACATCCAGAGTTGCATAAATTTTTGGCTGAGATGTTGTATTAATGACGGGAGAGTCGCACCACTCCGTAAAGTCTTCTCCAGCACATCCCAAAAACTTTCAATGGGGTTAAGGTCAGGACTCTGGTGGCCAATTCATGTGTGAAAATGATTCCTCATGCTCTCTGAACCATTTTTTCACAATTTGAGCCTGGTGAATCTTGGCATTGTCGTCTTGGAATATGCCCATTGATGGGATAACCTGATCATTCAGTACATTCAGGTACTCAGCTGACTTCATTTTATTGCTGCATAATGTTGCTGAGCCTAGACCTGACTAATTGAAGCAACCCCAGATCATAATATGTATAACGGGTGCAACGGTAACTTTTTTTTTGACCAGGCAGTGTAGTCACTGCTCTCACACAGCAGCCCGAATCCCATACAGATGAACGAAACGTTATTGCAGATACAGGGCTGGTCTGTCATGCAGTCGACAGGCTAGTGTTATTGCCAGTATTTTTCAGTCATACAGGAAATAGATCTAAACTAAGAATATACAGTGTTTATTTCCATTGACATTTGTTATTATAATCAAAAAAACATCAGCATTTTCCCTGTCACCTTGTATGCATATCCGTGGTTTGATGGGACACGTTCTGATGTTTTTTTTTTTCTTGTGCTGTCCTGATGAAAGCTGCTTGAACCCATTAAATTTGTTCACATGTTTTCCTTTGAATAGACTTTTGGCCGAATGTTCGCTTTGTCGAACATTGTGCTTGTATCTTCAGACTTGAGCGATTGTGAGGGATGAATGGATTTCTGCATGAATTTGACGTTTCACGTTGCACTTGTGAACTGTGAACATTCCACGTGTGTGTCGTGCCTATATGGAGCCTCCAACTGGGCTTTTAACTCGGAGAGACAGCATTGTCACCCATTCCAGCTGGAGGGAAAGATTTTCCAAAAACCATCTGCTCACTCAAGCATTATTTTCACACCCTGCTTCAGCTCAGTTATCTTCATGGGCCTGTGCCTCCTGTTTCAACAAGCATGTTCCTTCGCGCAGGCAGCCTACAACGATTTCCTCAGATTGTCTCCCCTCCCATCAGCGGGTGGAAACAGGAAGTGGGGGGCCACGGCGCGGTGTTAAGCGCATGTGTCTGACAGCAACGCTCAGCGACACTTGGCTGGCGTCAATGCTGCCCTTCCTCTTTGGATTTGCCTTTATGGCTGACGGGTTAATTTGGAGTCGAAGATGCTCTTGGAACTGCTCAGAGCAGGGCCTGCTCATAAAATATCAGGGTTTACCTCTTCTGACAATCAAAGATATTTTGTCTGCTTTTTACACCTTGAGATTTATAACCTCCTTCACACAGTCGCTGTATCACACACACAGACACAGACACACACACACACACACACACATTCACGCACACAGCCCAATCGCTTTTTTTTTTTAAACGTCCGGAAGGAGCCAAATGATCCCGGAAGGAGCCAAATGATTTCCTCTACTCGGAATTTGTCACGTTCTGTACAATTTATTTTTTGCCGCCGGCATGTCGGCTCGTATCAGGTGTCACAAACCCACTTTGATGTACATTTCACTGCAACCTCCAGAAATAACCATTTAGGATGAGTAACAGCCAAAATGACTGTTTTTCTCTGGCAGTGAAAGTCTCCCCCGGCCCTGTCACATGAAACATGCCGGGACGTTCACTCCTCCGTGTTTCGGATGAAGTTACAACAGCTCATTCCTCAAAAACCTTCTCTTTTATGCCCAGCCTGTATTCAGCTATTTGACTTCAGCCTGCCAAAAGAGTAATTTGTTTGTCTGAAAAATGATCGGTAATTAAACTTTCTGCTGCACCCGACCGTTCCTTAAATACGGGATGCGTGGGGGTCCTGAGTAGGCCTGGGTAAGGCTGGGTGGGGCTGTCTGATGGATGTGGGAGAGAATTGCCAGGCCCTTGGTAGCGGCTTCCTGGTGCTTTGCTGCTATGACCCCACCCATTTTCATTCAGTAGTGGAGTAAGGGGAGGCTTGCAGGCATGGGTTTGGGAAAGGGGTTGTGTGTGTGTGTGTGTGTGTGTGTGTGTG